>JARQOD010000006.1:100544896-100652079 GCA_033576555.1 Oophaga sylvatica
TTGAGGATATGGGGAATTTAAAAGACCCGTTAGACAGAAAAGCTGACACTTCTGAAAGGCGCTGGGAAATGTCGGTGGGGTCCCTTAGACTGGCCCCTGCACAGCCAGGTCTGGTTGGACCAATTGGAATCCCAACTAAAAGCTAGAGCCTCCAGGGAGAGTATCTTGTTGTCTCTTCCCGTGATCCAGGGAGCCTCAGCTTTACCTGATGCATCAGCGGACTCTGTCAGACTAGCTGCAAGAGAAGCAGCACTTTCAAATGCAGCTTGGAGAGCCTTGTGGCTAAAACGTTGTCTGGGGGACATCCAGGCCAGATCAAAGTTATGCAGCATTCCTTGTGAGGTAGATCACTTGTTCGTGCCAGTATTGCACAAACTCTTGGAGAAGGCAGGCGGCCGTAAGAAGTTTCCCAGTCTGGCGGGTCCCTCCCACCGTCGTTCCTTCAGCAGGAAGAGGTTCAGCCGCAGAAAGTCCCATCTAGTATTATCTCTAGATGACGACGGGAAAAAGAAAGGTAGAGGGTATGTGTTTAGTTCCTCCTGGGACTGCAAAAAAAAAAAAACAATGACTGCTGGCTCAGGTAGGGTGAGGCTTTCAGCCTTCTACCCAGCCTGGTCAAGAATTTTGGACAGTGTGGATTCACAATATTATCTGTGCAGGACTTATTAGCTCCAAGAGCTTCAAGATAGTCATGGTAACTCCCATTCGTTCCTCACTAGCAGAGCAACAGGCTCTAGATTCGGAAGTACAGGAACTCTGTCACAAAGCAGTCTTGGGGGAGGTTCCTGTGTCAGAGGAAGGGGTTTTTACTCTTCCTGGTTAAGAAACTGGATGGTTATTATCGGACCATTAATTTATTTAAGACTTTTCTGAATAAATTCTTGGTGGTATGTTCCTTTTAAAATGGAAACTGAGGTCGGCAATAAAATTACTCTTCAAAGGTTGCTTCATGGTAGTGTTGGACCTAAAGGACGCTTACTACCACTTACCGGTACATGCAGATCAGCAGCAGTTTCTTAGGGTGGCAGTGTCACTAGAAGGGGTGGTAAGACATTTTCAGTTTATAGCCCTCCCATTTCTCCTCAGGTCTTTACCAAAGTGATTGCAGAAGTCATAGCGCATCTCCATGAGCAGGATATCTTGGTAGTCCCCTATCTAGATGAATCTTTGTAGGCAATTCAATTTCGCACTGCACTATTGAAGTAAGGAGATGTCCATGCTAGAAGAGCTCGGGTGGCTGAATATTAAAAAATTATGCTTACAGCCCCTAGAGGTGCAGGAGTTCCTGGGTCTGGCGTTGGATTCTGAAGTGCAGGAATGTTGTTTACCACAGTAAAATAAGCGGTATTCAGTGTCAGGTTCGGAAGGCAGTAAACAATCCATCTATGTCTCTTAGGGGGGGCCATGTCTCTTCTTGGCTCGCTCACATCGTGCATTCCGGTGGTTCGTTGGGCCCAGTTCCATACTAGGGTCCTTCAGTGGGATGTATTGCATAATGATCGCCAGGAGGGTGCCTGGATCAAAAATTCTCTGTCCCACTCTACAAAATACGGTCCTTGCATTGGTAGTTTAATTTATCGAACCTAACCAAAGGGGTTCCTGGGTTAACCATATCTCCCAGATTATTACTACCGACGCTAGCTCCAGGGGTTGGGGGGGCGCATATGGGGGAGGTATGGGTCCAAGGGACCTGGTCAAGTGCTTTATGTCCTTGCAGGGTCAACACGTCAGAGTGCTGTCCGACAATCAGTTAATTGGCCTACATCAACCACCAGGGGGGGATCCCGGTCCAGATCTTTAATGGAGGTGACGGATCCTATTTTTCAGATGGCCGAAACACATCTACTTTCATTAACCTCCCTGCACATAAAAGGAAAGGAGAACATAAAAAGCCGGTTTCCTAAGCCGCAACCAGTTCAGACGGGAGAATGGGTGTTGAATCTGAGTATTTTCAACCAGATTGTGCAGATGTGGGGGTGTCCAGATGTGGATTTTTTCCTCAACAGATAGAACAGGAAAGTGCATCAGTTTTCCTTAAACTCCAGAGATACTCCTCAGGCGGTGGATGCTCTCCTAATCCCATAGGAATTCAAACTAGCATACGCATTTCCTACAATAGCCCTGATCCCATTGGTACTAAGTAAGATACGGGAAGACGGCACATGTTATTCTGATGGCCCCATTTTGACCCAAGAGACCGTGGTTTTCCTGGCTGAGGAGGATGTCCATCTCCGACCCCTGGGTCCTCCCGGAACTCGGGGACCTCCTCTCCCAGGGTCCGGTCTTTCATCCACGAGTTTTCAACCTGCATCTAACGGCGTGGAATTTGAGAGGGTGTTGTTAAAGAGAAGATATTCAGACAGCTTGGTGGACGCTTTACTTAAAAGCAGAAAAGCATCCACAACAAAAATATATGCCAGAACGTAGAACAAGTTCCTATCAGTTTCAGGGGCGGAGGTTGGAGGAGAGGTTAAGATAGGCCAGGTACTGGAGTTCTTACAAAAGGTCCTAGAGATGGCTCTGGCCACAATACCCTTAGGCCGGGATCACACATGCGACGAAAATGTCCGATGCTCGCATGTGAAATCCCAGCTCTGGCGCCGGCACTCGGGAGTGGAGTGTGCGGCTGCATGTATTTCTATGCAGCCGCTCGCTCCACTCCTGAGTGCCGGCGCCAGAGCTGGGATTTCACATGCGAGCGTCGGACGTTTTCGTCGCATGTGTGATCCCGGCCTTAAAGTCCAGGTTGCGGCACTGGGGTCCCTGTATAATTGTGGTCTAGCGGACAATTTTTGGATATTAAAAATTATAAGGGCATTTCCTAGGTCTAGGCCTATCCTTAGAAGTTGGTACCTTAGGATTTAAATTGTGTTAACAGCGTTGACGGAAGCTCCATTCGAGCCCATTGAGGAAGCGCCAATAAAAATTATTTCCCTCAAGACGTCCCTTCTGATGGCGCTGACATCGGCCCTTAGGGTTAGTGACATCCAGGCAGCCTCCTTATGTCCAGTTTGGGGAAGATAGGGTTACTTTAAGACCAAATCCCTCATATTTACCAAAAGTAGCTTCTAAGTTTCACAGACTGCAAGAGATAGTGCTTCCTTCCTTCTGTGCCAATCCTGGAAATCAGAGAGAAAACTACATTCATTAGATGTTAGGAGGTGTCTGATTAGTTATATTATGAGGACTGACCCTTGGAAAAAAGAGAATTCCCTATTTCCTTTCAGGGGGTTAGGAAGGGGCTGAGAGTCTTCGAGAGCACCTTAGCTAGGTGGATAAGGGAGGCAATTTCTATGGCCTGTACAGCAAGTGATGTTGCAGTGCCGGACGGTCTGAGAGCTCACTCCACACAAACCGTGGAAATTTCCTGGGCTGAGAGATCGGAGGTGTCGATTTGAGGAGATTTGTAAGGCGGCTACATTATCTCCCTCCACGTTTTTCAGACATTATAGACTGGATATGGGTGCCTCCTCCGATCTCCCAATTGGGAGAAGGGTGCTTCAGGCTGTGGTCCCTCCCAAATTTCCTTACCTCTCTGTAATTCTCTCGTTGCTGTCATGGGGAACCGAATAAATGCTTAGTCACTTACCGGTAACTGGTGTTTTTCTGAGCCCATGACAGCACCCGTTATATTCCCTCCCTTCACGTGTGGGTGAGCACTTGTTGCCTTAGCATAGTCATGTGTGGATAGTTATATGGGTATGGAAAAAATGTATGTATATTGCTACTAAAGTGGGAGGTCCTCTCATGCTCTGTAATCCAACTGATGCGGGAGAGAGGTGCCGTCCTTTTGTCTGTAGATTTCCTGTCCCTGAAGGGCATCAACACATCAATTCCTCAGGAAAACCACAAGCGTTTTAGCCTGCGTTTTGTGCCGAGATGCGGATTCTCTGCTGAATATTCCGCAGGCCAATCCGCAATGTGTGCACATACCCTTACTAATGTAACCATTATCTATGGTGATAGGTGTCGCATAGAAAAAGAAGTGATACAAAGAAAGTAGTGGTTTAAAATAAATAATTTTTATTAAGCTTATTAAGACCAACAATAGTGAGAATGATTAAAATGAAATTTCAAAAAATATATTAAACAAACAGAAACCCGGTGACTACCATATATTGTTTATATATAAGCTTGTAGAAACCGCTCTATCCTAATCAAAAATTAAAATAACCAGGTGCTGAAATTAACTTTATAATGGGGAATGTTCCCCAAATAGCAAAAATTTGCTGGAGTAACTATACCTGTGATATGAGACAAGGTAGAAGGATATATGAGAGCTAGTATCAAGCCCAGAGTGGTAATGTTTGTGCCAAGCTACCGTGCACACCGTTATCATGCAAAAAGAATTAGTAAATTCACACAAATTATGTAGGGAATCATAAGAACTATGTAATCCCACTTACATGTAGATGTAGCACAGAGCTAGGCAGGGTAAGGTAGTCACGGAGTACTGGTTGTCTGAACGCCCAACGGGCACCGTTTCACCTAGTGGCTTCTTCCGGAGCAGGAGTATGGGATAGGTGTGGGAAAACAGCGTATAAATAGCAGGCACTGCTTGAGGATAGGATCATACAGGTCCGGTGACTCAGTATTAGCGCGCGTTTGAGATGACACGCCTCCTGTCAAATGGGACTTCCGGGGCAGCGCTCCAGTGAAACGCAAGTGGAACGCACTTGGTTCACGTAATTGTGCGCCCCCGGAAGTCAGAGGAGCATATGCACTCTGGCGCGCGCATGTGAGTCACCAAGGGGGTGTCTCCCAATGACGTGATGTAAATACCTGGTAACAGGAACGGACATACTAAAAACTAGTGCATGGAGACTAAAAAAAAGGAGGTTGTGAAAATGTGACGATAAAAAGCGGCAGTATATCGCCGTTAAATGGGCAATTGTGAGTGATTAAAAATAGATTATAATCACCAAAAATCTTAAGTGTGATAAGGATCAGGATTACATAAAATGGGGACTGTGTCATAATGAGAAATCAGATTTTTTGATTACTTTAATAAAAATATATAAAATATATAAAAACACAAAAGCAATAAATAATGTGAATTAAGTCACTAAGTGCCACAAATGTAAGATCTAAATCCATAGACTACGAAATATATATAATATAAAATTAATATGTCCAAAACCATTTATAAACAAATCGGTAAATATTACGAACTCTTCTTCTGTAGGAATCTTCATTGTTATTCGAAATAAGGTCATCAATGAATATTCATTATCATAAATGGAGTCATCAAGGATCTCCTCTTGGAAAGTTGCAACCAACATCTCCATCCGGATCAGGAAACCGTCACAACAATAGCAGCATCAGCAAATGAGGATCCATATATCTCATCCGGAACAAAGAAGAACTCAGTATCAGGATCATTGTCAAAGAGAGGGACCATGTCCTACGAAAATTGGATTCATGCCAAACAAGGTAAGTGCCTGTAAAAATTACTGTAGAAATTATTGTGAAGAAATAAATAATAAATCATAAATAAAAGACGCAAGATGAGAAAAATAAATGACATACACATGGGGATAAAAACAAAAGGAATGATAAAAAATCACACCTAGATTAAAATAACACAGGAGCAGTACACATTCAGGATAGCAGATACATGTTATTGTAGCACAAGAAAAAAGGCGGAGAGGGGAGGCAAGGAAGTTGAAATCCGTGCTAGGACTATAAGTGAAGGAGAGGGAAATTATAAAAATGAACTAAAGCCAAAGCTTTCATTTAATCCATAAGGGGAGATGGTATGAAGACGATATATCCATTTGCTTTCCAGTCGGGAAAGTGATTTGCCCAAATCCCCGCCCCTTATTCCTAATTTTATTTGATCAATAGCTTTGAAATTTAAGCCACGAGGATTGGAATTATGGAATCTCTTAAAGTGATTGGGCAAGGTTTTTAGCAATGACAGATCTTCAATAGTTTTGGATTTTTCAATGTCCCTTATGTGCTCCCGCACTCTAATTTTAAGTTCACGTGTCGTCAAGCCAATATATATTAGACCACATGGACAAGTGGCGTGATATATTACGCCCTGAGAAGAGCAGGTAAGGTGCTTTAATATTTTAAACACTTTTGAACCATCGTGGTTAATAAAAGTATCACATTTTTTTCATATTGGCACAAGCCTTGCAAAACCCACAAGGAAAAAATCCATGAGATACATCATGAGGAATAGAATTGGACGAGGGTTCATAATGACTGCGTACAAGTAAATCTCTCAAATTAGGACATCTTCGGGCAACCAATGACGGGGATTTCGGAAGAATGTTTTTTAATACAGGATCTGTTAATAAGATGTTCCAGTGTTTTTTGAAAAGATTTTTCAATTCCTCCCATTGATTATTAAAAGTCGAAATATATCTGATTGGGTTTTGTTCTTTTGGATCAGTCCTTCTGGGAGGGGATATAGTAGTTGTTGTCTGGGAGTTTTTCTAGCCCTTCTATATCCATTTTTAATACAGCGTTTGCTGTACCCCAAATTAATAAATCTATTGGAAAGATTCTTTTTAATCGTAGAAATTGGCCAATCGGTATGCCCTTGATGGTGGCCGATGGATGGGATGATTTGGCATGTAAAAGAGAGTTAGTAGCAGTAGATTTCCTGTATAAGTCTGTTTCCACTACACCCATTGGCGATATATTGATTTTAAGGTCCAGGAATTCAACATTCTTACCAAATTGGTAGGTCAAAAAAATATTTTGATCATTATTGTTGAGTTTTCTCATTAAGGAATGAAGATCCTCCGTAGACCCTTCCCAAATAAATAGTACATCGTCAATGTACCGCATCCATCCTTGTACCCACTGTATTTCATGAATGATTTCATTTTGAAAAATTTCCCGTTCCCATGCACCTAAAAATAGGTTAGCATATGAGGGGGCACAAGAGGCCCCCATAGCTGTACCTTGTGTTTGGAGATACGTTATTTAGGATTATGGAATAACATACCCTTACTAAGCATTTTTCCTTGTAGGACTCATCAGTCACTGCAAAAGTCTATGCCAGGGTGAGGAGGGAGCAGCTGGGTCAGGAGTTGAAGAGGGGAATGACAAATGCAGGGACCAGACTTCCTTTTTCTACAGAGAGCAGAGAAAAGAGAATTAGCTGAGTAGAAAGGTAACTATAATACATGATTGCAATGTATTAAGAGGATGAAAACGGAGTGCTTCTTTAAAGCACGACTCCAGCATTTTTCAGCACAGGAATGGCGCTTTAAATAGAAGTCACTTGCTCCCGGTCATATACTCTCCCTCCGGTGTCTTTACTGGTTTTCAACACCGTGCTGTCTTGTGAGCGCAGCTTCTGACTGGTTCTCATAGACTTGCACTGAAAACTGACTGGTACTCCATGAAACATTGTGACTGCTGGCAGGTCACTTCGCCAGAAACTGACTGGGATGCTGTAAAACAGGAGGCAGGGGAATTTCATTTAAAGTGCCACTCCAGTGGTGCAATAAACAAAACTCTTGAGTGGTGCTTTAAGGACTGAAGAGGATTTGAAATATTCACTAAAAACTATCGTGAGCCTTTCAGTAATTTGGGTAAAGTGTAGGGATGAGCAGACTTGTGGAAGTTCTGCTACTTGACCAAACTTTAGTCCAAAGTTTGGGTACCAGAACTGTACATGAACCCCCCCCCCTTCATTGAAATCAATGGGGGGCTCAAACTTTTGGAGCTGGAGAATCCTCTCTTAACAGGTGAAAATAAAACAAACAAACTATCTTTGCCACCCCCTTTCCTCACATTTTACAATGTTAGGAGGCAGTTCTCACAGCTCCTGTCAAATGGCCAGAGATCACTGCTGTGGTTGATGTACTGGGTCTTGTGTTTCGAATCGCACTGACTTTTATGATGTGTATATCCAGGTAAGCAAATGGGTAACATGAAAAGCTTCCAAAGTCTCAAGAAGCTTGCTGTGTGTTGAAGCTGGGCAATATGGGTAAATTAAAGATTTTAAAGATCAGTCCATCTGTTTCATCTACCTAGACAAGATGTCTTCGTCTTTGATGTACCTTGATGGGACAGGGAGCTGTTGGTCTTTGGAACGTTGACCTGCTCCAATAGGACTTTAGGATTGACAGGGATGGCTGAAGATGTGGAGTAGACCAATCTGAAATACATGGTACAGTAGGTTGATATTACCAATAAACGCTTGATGTTTTAACAATATTGATAAAGCCATCTCCTATGGCATTTAACCCCTTCCCAACATGCACTGTACATATACTGCTCTGCGGGAGCTGCGTTCCCACAAACAGCAGTATATGTGCGGCACCGCAATCGTTCAGCCTCATGCTGAGCGCCGTGTCCATCGGGTCCAGGTGTCCGATCTGTGTGAGAGCTGACACCCTGCAGCAATGCCCACAATCGGTGCTAGCACCGATTGCAGACATTTAACACCTCAGATGCCGCTGTCAGTAGTGACAACGACATAGAGGAGCATTGCGCAGTAAATGGGCTCCCTGCGCGTTTCCATCAAGACAACGCAATGCGATTGCATTGTCTTGTTGGTCTCATGGAGCTCCCTGGCCGCAAGATTGCCATGGGGTTTTAAGGGAAGGTGGCTTCTCAGTGCCTGCAGAGAACAAGACATGAGACTCATCCTTCCTTGCCTGGCAGACTCTGTGATGCTCTGCAGTGTGGACGCATTGCAGAGCATCAAATCAACGACCTGATGATATACCGTACTGTCCCATACTCGGACCATGTAAAAAAAAATTATTAAAGTGTAAAAATGTGAAAAAAAATCCCCAAATGAACAAAAAAATTTTTTTTACAATAAATATATTTATTTAGATAGAAAATAAGCAAAGTACACATTTATCGCCGTGTCCGTAAGTACCCGCTATAAACTGTCCCGCTAGTTAACCCCTTCAGTGAACACCTTAAAAAAATTAAAAAGCATTTTTTGCCTCATACAGCCGAACAAAAAGTGCAATTCAATGCTATAAAGATGAATGTGAATGAAAATAGTACTGCTGAAAGTCATCTTGTCCAGCAAAAAAACAATTATTTTTGCAATAAAATAGTTTTTATTGTGCAAAAGCGCCAAAACATAAAAAAATATGAGGTATTGCCGTAATCATACTGACCCGAAGAATAAAGCTGCCTTACCAATTTTACCACACATAGAATGGTATAAAAAAAAGCAATTCCTGAATTGCTGGTTTTTGTTCATTCAGTCTCCCAAAAATCGAAATAGAAAGCGATCAAAAAATGTCATGTGCCCGAAAATGACTCTTGTCGTCCGAAATATGAAAAAATTATAGCTGTTTAAATATTGTGATGCAAAAACTAGTTTTCGCAATAAAAAGCATCTTAGTGTGTGACAGCTGCCAAACATAAAACCCAATATAAATCTGGTATCGCTGTAATTGCACTGACCCAAAGAATAGTCATCTAATCACATATCGCTTGAGGAACGGTGTTAAAAAAATAAAAAAAAAACAATTCTTCACATGCTGTTGATCTTTTTTCATTCCATCTCCCAAAGATCACAGTAAGGCTCTGTGCACATTTATCCTTTGCTCTGCATTGAGCTCTTACATTTGGATTTCCATTTAAATCTCTAAAATACTTGAGTCTGACAGAACCCCCGACAGAAGATTCCCCATAATGAGGGAGATGAAGGCACTGTGGACGCCAAAGGACCTGTGATCAGGCGGTGTCCGTTTTTTTAAAAAAATAAGAGCGTCTTACAGTCCAAAAAATACGTTAAATCTGGTATCGCTGTAATCACACAGACCAGAAGAATATAGTCGTCTAATCACTTATACCAAATAAGGAATGGCGTAAAAAATAAATAGAACAGATTCTTGACCTGCTGTTGATTTGTACATTCAGCCTCCCAAAGATCACAGTAAGGCTCAGCACAAATTTAGCCTGCGCTCTACACTGAGCACTTACATCCGGATTCCTGTGTGAATCTCTTAAATACGTATTCAAACGGATTACCAGGTGGAAGATTTCCTATAATGAGGAAGATAGAGACACTATGGATGACGTCTAGCCTATGATCCAGCGTATTTCCGTATTTTTAGGGGTACATAAAAGCGTGGTCGGCCACAGTTTTTTGCACCTCTGAAAAGGTTCTTTTCTCAACTGTGGTTCCTGGTTTCTTGGAAGCTTGCTGAGTCTTGCCTGCATCTTCTACTATCAGATAAGATATTTTCTGCTTTTATTTTTGTGCTTGCTTTTTGCATTGTTCCCTGCACTTCTGTGGAGGTCAGCCAGGTCCCCTCCGGGGGCTTGTGCTCCTCTCAGTTTATCTGAGCCACTGTTATTTGTTCATTTGCCTTTTCCAGTTTTTTCAGTGGCTGTGGCTTAGTTTTGTGACACCAGAGAACTAATTTAGGTGGTAGAGGTCGTGTGATCTCAGGTGTTTTTGCAATTAGTAGAGTTGGTATTTTTTAGGGTTTTTTTGGATTGCAGTAAGTGTCCTTCCTATCCTTTTCTGTCCAGGTAGATTGGGCCCCAACATTTGCTCATACCATTTTCTGTCTGTGTCTGTATTTCCTCTTGTCTAACCGCCATTACATGTTTGGGGGCTTCCTATCTTCTTTGGGGATCTGCTCCGGGGCAGATAGCTTTCCTCTTTCTATCTTTAGGTGTAGTTAACCTCTCAGGCTGTGACGAGGCGTCTAGGACCAACTTAGGAACGCTCCACGGCTGCCTTTAGTTGTGGTGGTTAGTCAGGGTACTGCAATCCAGTAGATTCCAACCTCTCTGGTGTGTTGCCGTTTTTGCCTGCTCTCCTCAGCTACCAAATCATAACAGTATCACCGGCCAAACTGAAAATTATATGGTACTCAACAGAAGGGAAAAATAGTAAAGAAAAAAGGAAGTTGTCAGAAATTTTTTTTTTCTCTGTTTGTTGCATTTTTTCCCTCTTTTTCTCTGGGTGCTGAGGAGGATTTTTTTTTCTCTCAATGGAGTTTTCACAGTTGTCTGGCCGTGTGGATCAGCTTGCCACTGAAGTTCGGAGTATTGCTACCTATCTTGCTAGGTTGCCGGTTGTGGAACCTAGGATCCCCATGCCAGATTTATTTTTGGGGGATCGAGCTAAATTTCTGAATTTCAAAAATAACTGTAAGTTGTTTTTTGCCTTAAAACCTAAGTCCTCAGGGAACGCAGCACAGCAGGTTCAAATTGTCATCTCTCTCCTGCGCGGCGATCCTCAGGATTGGGCTTTTTCCCTGAGACCTGGGGACCCTGTTTTGAGTAATGTTGATGCATTTTTTCTGGCTCTGGGGTTATTGTACGATGAACCTAATGTCACTGATCAAGCTGAAAAACCCTTGTTGGCATTAAATCAGGGCTTGAGGACGCTGAGTTGTACTGTCAGAGGTTCCGAAAGTGGGCAGTCCTGACCAAATGGAATGATGATGCTTTGGCAGCCCTTTTTCGGAAGGGTCTGTCAGAGAATGTAAAAGATGTTATGGTGGGTTTCCCTGCTCCCTCTGGTCTCAATGATTCTATGTCATTAGCGATTCAAATTGACAGACGTTTGCGTGAGCGTAGAGGTATGCGTGGAATAGTGTTGCCTTGTGAACCAGCTTCTGAGTCCATGCAGTGTGATAGAGTGGCTTCTGGGGCACAGCGTCATGAGTTTCGAAAACGCAATGGGTTATGTTTCTACTGTGCTGACGCCTCTCATGCTATTTCAGTCTGCCCTAAGCGGGGAAGACGTTTTGCACGCTCAGTTGTCTTGGGTAGTGTTCAGACTAAATTTCTGTTGACTGTTACCCTGATTTGCTCCCTGTCCACATTTTCTGCTCAGGCTTTTGTTGATTCGGGAGCAGCTATTAACCTGATGGATTTTGATTTTGCTAAACGTTGTGGGTTTCCCTTGATACCCCTACGGAAGTCTATTCCCCTACTGGGGATTGATTCTACCCCTTTGGCTGAGAATAAACCACAGTTCTCTACTCAGGTGATAATGAGGGTTGAACCTGATCATCAGGAGAGTTGCAGATTTTTGGTGCTGTATAATCTGCATGACATTATTGTACTGGGTTTCCCTTAGTTACAGTCTCATAATCCTGTTTTGGATTGGAAATCTGTGTCTGTGACCAGTTGGGGCTGCCAATGTGTTAATGCCAACACTCCTGTTTTTTCTGCCTCTCCCCAGGCTCAGGATGTTCCTGACTTTTTGACAGATTTTTCTGATGTGTTTAGCGAAAGTAAATCTGCATCCTTGCCCCACCATAGGAGCTATGACTGCGCTATTGAATTAGTGCCTGGTAGTAAATTCCCTAAAGGTCGCCTTTTTAACTTGTCTGTACCTGAACATGACGCTATGCGGTCTTATATCAAGGAGTCATTAGAGAAGGGTCATATCAGACCATCCTCTTCACCCTTGGGTGCCAGTTTTTTCTTTGTGGCCAAAAAGGATGGTTCATTAAGGCCGTGTATTGATTATCGTCTCTTGAACAATATCACTGTGAAATATCAGTATCCGTTACCCTTGATTTCTGACCTGTTTTCCAGGGTGAAAGTGCTACTTGGTTTACCAAGCTTGACCTCAGGGGGGCGTATAACCTTATTCGCATTAAGCACGGGGATGAATGGAAGACGGCGTTTAATACCACAGAGGGGCATTTTGAGTACCTAGTGATGCCCTTTGGGCTCACTAATGCTCCTTCCGTCTTCCAGTCCTTCATGAATGACATTTTCAGGGATTTTGTGGATAAATTTCTGATTGTTTATTTGGATGATATCTTGATTTTTTCCAATGACTGGGACTCTCATGTGAAACATGTTCAGACTGTGTTCCAGATTTTGAGAGAGAATGCTCTGTATGTGAAGGGATCAAAGTGTCTTTTTGGCGTACAGAGGATCTCATTTCTGGATTCATTTTGTCTCCGTCTGTTATTGAAATGGTCCCGGTCAAGGTTCAGGCCATCTATGATTGGGTCCAACCTACTTCATTAAAGGCTCTTCAGAGATTCCTGGGTTTTGCCAATTTTTATTGTAAATTTATTGGTAATTTCTCTGTTATTGTTAAACCATTGACTGATTTGACCAAAAAGGGTTCTGATGTGGTGAATTGGCCTCCTGAGGCAGTCTCTGCGTTTCAGGAACTTAAGCAGAGATTCACTTCTGCTCCTGTTCTACGGCAGCCTGATGTTTCTCTGCCATTTCAGGTGGAGGTTGATGCCTCTGAAATTGGGGCAGGTGCCGTTTTGTCCCAAAGAGATCCAGAGACCTCTAAAAGTAACCCTTGTGCCTTTTTCTCTCGAAAATTTTCTCCAACTGAACGTAATTATGACTTGGGTAATCGGGAGTTATTGGCCATGAAGTGGGCTTTTGAAGAGTGGAAACATTGGCTGGAGGGAGACAAACATCAGGTGGTGGTCCTCACGGACCATAAGAATCTGGTTTATCTGGAATCAGCCAAGCGACTTAATCCTAGACAGGCCAGGTGGGCCTTGTTTTTCACATGTTTTAATTTTGTGGTTTCCTTTCTTCCTGGCACTAAGAATGTTAAGGCGGATGCCCTCTCGAGGAGTTTCCTTGCGGACTCTCCTGAGTTATCTGATCCTGCTGTTATTTTGAAAGAGGGTGTAGTTCTTTCCGCCATCTCGCCCAATTTGAGACTGGCTCTGGAAGGGTGTCAGGAGGATAAACCCGAGCACTGCCCTATTGGGAAATTGTTTGTCCCAGACCGGTGGAAAAAGAGTGTGATGTCTGAGATTCATTGTTCCGCGTTGGCCGGTCATCCCGGAATTTTTGGTACCAGAGACTTGGTTAGTCGGTCCTTTTGGTGGCCTACTTTGTCTCGTGACGTCAGGGAATTTGTGCAGTCCTGCGGTACTTGCTCTCGCTCCAAGCCTTGCTCTCGCTCTAGTGGTTTGTTGATGCCATTGCCTGTGCCCAAGAGACCATGGACCCATATCTCTATGGATTTCATTTCCGACCTCCCTGTTTCTCAGAGAATGACCGTTATCTGGGTGATTTGTGATAGGTTTTCCAAAATGATACATCTTGTGCCATTACCTAAGTTGCCTCCCTCCTCCGAATTGATGCCTTTGTTCCTTCAGCACGTGGTTCGGTTACACGGCATTCCTGAGAACATTGTGTCTGACAGAGGAGTCCAGTTTGTTTCCAGATTTTGGAGGACTTTTTGTTGTAAACTTGGTGTTCAATTGTCTTTCTCCTCGGCTTTTCATCCTCAGACCAATGGACAAACTGAGAGAACAAACCAGACATTGGAGACTTATCTGAGATGCTTTGTGTCTGCTGATCAAGATGACTGGGTCTCTTTTTTGCCTTTGGCTGAGTTTGCTCTTAATAATAGGGCTAGCTCTGCCACTTTGATGTCTCCATTTTTCTGCAATTTTGGGTTTCACCCTCGATTTTCTTCGGGACAGACGGAGGCTTCTGTCTGTCCGGGTGTTGACTCTGTTGTGGAGCGTATGCAGCAGATTTGGGACCAGGTAGTGGAGAGGTTGTCCCTCTCTCAGGAGAGGGCCCAGCGGTTTGCCAACCGGCATAGGACTGATGGTCCTCGGTTTGAAGTGGGGGACTTGGTCTGGTTGTCCTCAAGAAATATCCCTATGAGAGTTGCATCTCCTAAGTTTAAGCCTAGGTTCATTGGACCTTATAAGATCTTGGAGATTCTTAATCCTGTTTCCTTTCGTTTACTTCTTCCAGGGACATTTAAGATCCATAACGTGTTCCACAAGTCCTTATTGAAGAGTTTTGTCGAGCCAGTGGTTCCTATGGCTGCGCCTCCTGACCCTGTTTTGGTTGAGGGCAATCTGGAGTATGTGGTTGAGAAAATATTGGATTCTCGTTTTTCTAGACGGAAACAAGTGAAATGCATGCTCAATTGGGTTGAGATCAGGTGACTGACTTGGCCATTCAAGAATATACCACTTCTTTGCTTTAACCCCTTCACCCCCAAGGGTGGTTTGCACGTTAATGACCGGGCCAATTTTTACAATTCTGACCACTGTCTCTTTATGAGGTTATAACTCTGGAACGCTTCAACGGATCTTCGCCATTCTGAGACTGTTTTCTCGTGACATATTGTACTTCACGTTAGTGGTAAAATTTCTTCGATATACCTTGCGTTTATTTTTGAAAAAAGCGCAAATATGGCGAAAATTTTGACAATTTTGCAATTTTCAAACTTTGAATTTTTTTTCCCTTAAAACTGAGAAATATGTCACACAAAATAGGTAAGAAATAACATTTCCCACATGTCTACTTTACATCAGCACAATTTTGGAACCAAAATTTTTTTTTGTTAGGAAATTATAAGGGTTAAAAGTTGACCAGTGATTTCTCATTTTTACAAAGCCATTTTTTTAGGGACCACCTCACGTTTGAAGTCACTTTGACGGGTCTATATAGCAGAAAATACCCAAAAGTGACATCATTCTAAAAACTGCACCCCTCAAGGTACTCAAAACCACATTCAAGAATTTTATTAACCCTTCAGGTGCTTCACAGGAGCTGAAGCAACGTGGAACGAAAAAATGAATATTTAACTTTTTAGCCACAAAAATGATCTTTTACAAACTTTTTTTTATTTTCACAAGGGTAAAAGGAGAAAATGGACAGATAATGTTGTTGTGCAATTTCTCCTGAGTACGCCAATACCCCATATGTGGGGGAAAACCACTGTTTGGGCACACGGCAGAGCTCGTAAGTGAAGGACTTTTTCAAACTAAAATTGGCTGGAGTTGAGATTGGACGCCATGTCGTGTTTGGAGAGCCCCTGATGCGCCTAAACAGTGGAAACCCCCCACAAGTGACACCATTTTGGAAACTAGACCCCCTAAGGAACTTATCTAGATCTGTTGTGAGCACTTTGAACCCCAAAGTGTTTCACAAAAGTTTATAATGCCTGGGTGTGAAAAAAAAAAAAACAATTTTCCACAAAAATGATTTTTTAGTTCCAAATTTTTGATTTTTCCCAAGGAAATTGGACCCCAAAAGTTGTTGTCCAATTTGTCCTGAGTACGCTGATACCCCATATGTGGGGGGGGGAAACTGTTTGGGCGCATGGCAGGGCTTGGAAAGGAAGCAGTAACGTTTTGGAATGCAAACATTGATGAGGGTCATGTTAGGCTTGTAGTGCCCCAGATGAGCCTAAACAGTGGAAACCCCCCACAAGTGACCCCATTTTGGAAGCTAGACCCCTAAGGAACTTATCTAGATCTTTGGTGAGCACTTTGAACCCCCAAGTGCTTCACACAAGTCTATAATGCCCGGGCTCGAAAATAAAAAATCCTATTTTTTTCCCACAAAAATTATCTCTTAGTCACTAATTTTTTATTTTCCCATAGGTAAAAGGAGAAATTGGACCTCAAAAGTTGTTGTCCAATTTGTCCTGAGTACGCTGATACCCCATATGTGGGGGGGAATCACTGTTTGGGCGCACGGCAGAGCTCGGAAGGGAAGGAGCACCATTTGACTTTTTCCAACCAAAATTGGCTGGAATTGAGATTAGACGCCATGTTGCATTTGGAGAGTCCCTGATGTGCCTAAACAGTGGAAACCCCCACAAGTGACCCCATTTGGGAAACTAGACCCCCTAAGGAACTTATCTAGATCTTTGGTGAGCAATTTGAACCCCCAAGTGCTTCACACAAGTTTATAACGTAGAGCCGTAAAATTAAAAAATCATATTTTTTCCACAAAATTGATCTTTTCACCCCAATTTTTATTTTTCCAAGGGTAACAAGACTCCAAAAGTTATTGTGCAATTTGTCCTGAGTACGCTGATACCCCATATGTGGGGGTAAACCACTGTTTGGGTGCATGGCAGAGTTTGGAAGGGAAGGAGCGCCGTTTGACTTTTTCAAAGCAGAATTGGCTGGATGCCATGTCGTGTTTGGAGAGCTCCTGATCTGCCTAAACAGTGGAAACCCCCCACAAATGACACCATTTTGGAAACTAGACCCCTCAAGGAACTTATCTAGATGTGTCGTGAGCACTTTGAACCCCCAAGTGCTTCACAGAAGTTTATAACGTACAGCCGTAAAATAAAAAATCTTTTTTTTTTTTAGAAAAATGATTTTTTTGCCCCCAATATTTTATTTTCACAAGGGTAACAGGAGAAATTGGACCCCAAAAGTTGTTGTCCAATTTGTCCTGAGTACGCTGATACCTAATATGTGGGAGTAAACTACTGTATGGGCGCACGTCGGGGCTCGGAAGGGAAGTAGTGATGTTTTGGATTGCAGACTTTGATGGATTGGTCTGGGGGCGTCATGTCGCATTTGGAGAGCCCCTGATGCGCCTAAACAGTGGAAACCCCCCACAAGTGACCCTATTTTGGAAACTAGACCCCACAAGGAACTTATCTAAATGTGTGGTGAGCACTTTGAAGCCCGAAGTGCTTCAGAAGTTTATAGCGTACAGCCGTAAAAATAAAAAATCCTTTTTTTTTTTACAAAAATGATTTTTTCGCCCCAAATATTTTATTTTCAAAAGGGTAACAGGAGAAATTGTACCCCAAAAGTTGTTGTCCAATTTGTCCTGAGTACGTTGATACCCAATATGTGGGAGAAAACTACTGTATGGGCGCACGTCAGGGCTCGGAAGGGAAGTAGTGACGTTTTGGATTACAGACTTTGATGGAATGGTCTGGGGGTGTCATGTCGCATTTGGAGAGCCCCTGATGCGCCTAAACAGTGGAAACCCCCCACAAGTGACCCTATTTTGGAAAATAGACTCCACAAGGAACTTACCTAGATGTGTGGTGAGCGCTACGAAGCCCCAAGTGCTTCACAGAAGTTTATAACATACAGCCGTAAAAACAAAAAAATCATTTTTTTTTTACAAAAATGATATTTTCGCCCCCAGTTTTTTATTTTCCCAAGGGTAACAGAAGAAATAGGACAAATTGCACAATAACTCTTGGGGTACAGAGTACGCTGATACCCCATATGTGGGGGTAAACTACTGTTTGGGCGCATGGCAGAGCTCAGAAGTGAAGGAGCACCGTTTGACTTTTTCAACGCAGAATTGGCTGGAATTGAGATCAGATGCCATGTCACATTTGGAGAGCCCCTGATGTGCCTAAACAGCAGAAACCCCCCAATTCTAACTCCAACCCTAACCCCAACACACCACTAACCCTAGTCCCAACCCTAACCACAAACCTAACCCTAACACACCCCTAACCCTAATCCCAACCCTAACCCTAACTTTAGCCGCAACCCTAACCCTAATGGGAAAATGGAAATAAATACATTTTTTTAATTTTATTATTTTTCCCTAACTAAGGGGGTGATAAAGGGGGGTTTGATTTACTATTTATAGCGGGTTTTTGTGATTGGCAGCTGTCACGCTAAAAGACGCTTTTTATTGCAAAAAGTAGTTTTTTGAATCACCACATTTTGAGAGCTATAATTTTTGCATATTTTGGCCCACAGAGTCATGTGAGGTTTTATTTTTTGCGGGACGAGGTGACGTTTTTATTGGTACCATTTTTGAGCATGTGACTTTTTTTGATCACTTTTTATTTGGATTTTTGGGAGGTTAGAATGAACAAAAATCAGCAATTCATTAATTTCTTTTGGGGGAGGCGTTTATACCGTTTCGCGTGTGGTAAAATTGATAAAGCAGTTTTATTCTTCGGGTCAGTACGATTACGGTGATACCTCATTTATATCATTTTTTTATGTTTTGGCGCTTTTATAGAATAAAAGCAATTTTATCTAAAAAATTATTATTTTTGCATCGCTTTATTCTGCGAGCTATAACTTTTTTATTTTTTCGCTGATGATGCTGTATGATGGCTCGTTTTTTGCGGGACAAGATGACGTTTTCAGCGGTACCATGTTTATTTATATCGGTCTTTTTGATCACGTGTCATGCCACTTTTTGTTCGGCGGTATGATGATAAAGCATTGATTTTTTGCTTAGTTTTTTTTTTTTAAGGGGTTCACTAAAGGGGTTAACTAGTGGGACAGTTTTATAGGGGGGGTCGTTACGGACGCGGTGATACTAAATATGTGTACTTTTATTGTTTTGTTTTTTTTATTTACAGGAAGAAATGAATTTATTGGGGAATATTTTTTTTTTTTTTTATGATTTTTTTTTACCACTTTTTATTTTCATTTTTTTAACTTTTTTACTTTGTCCCAGGGTGGGACATCACAGTATTTTAGCAGATCGCTGGTGTGACAGTGTGCACAGCACTCTGTCACACCAGCGATCGCTCTGGCAGTGCTGCAGGCTTCTCAGTGCCTGCTCTCAGCAGGCACTGAGGAAGCCGCCTCCCTGCAGGACCCCGGCGCCATCTTGGATCCGGGGACCTGGAGGGAGGACGGACCCTCGGAACAGCGCGACACATTGCGCTGCTCTGAGGGTCTCAGGGGAGCGCGCAGGGACCCCCCTGCCTGCGCGATCCTCCCCTGTGCCCTCGGTACAGCGCGATCATGTTTGATCGCGGTGTGCCAGGGGTTAATGTGCCGGGAGCGGTCTGTGACCGCTCCTGACACATAGTGCTGGGTGTCAGCTGTGATAATCAGCTGACACCCGGCCGCGATCGGCTGCGCTCCCCCCTGGAGCGCGTCAGATCGCACGGGACGTACTATCCCGTCCATGGTCATACGGGCCCAGGTACCATGGACGGGATAGTACGTCTGATGGCAGTAAGGGGTTAATAAACTCCTGGGTTGCTTTGGCTTTATGTTTTGGGTCATTGTCCATTTGTAGTATGAAACGACGACCAATCAGTTTGGCTGCATTTCTCTGGATCTGAGCACACAATATGGCTCTGAATACCTCAGAATTCATTCGGTTGCTTCTGTCCTGTGTCACATCATCAATAAACACTAGTGACCCAGTGCCACTGGCAGCCATGCATGCCCAAGCCATCACACTGCCTCCGCCGTGTTTTACAGATGATGTGATATGCTTTGGATCATGAGCTGTACCACGCATACTTTTCTATTTCCATCATTCTGGTAGAGGTTGATCTTGGTTTCATCTGTCCAAAGAATGTTCTTCCAGAACTGTGCTGGCTTTTTTAGATGTTTTTTTTAGCAAAGTCCAGCCTAGCCTTTTTATTCTTGATGCTTATGAGTGGCGTCCACCTTGCAGTGAACCCTCTGTATTTACTTTCATGCAGTCTTCTCTTTATGGTAGATTTGGATATTGATACGCCTACCTCCTGGAGAGTGTTGTTCACTTGGTTGGCTGTTGTGAAGGGGTTTCTCTTCACCATGGAGATTATTCTGCGATCATCCACCACTGTTGTCTTCCGTGGGTGCCCAGGTCTTTTTGCATTGATGAGTTCACCAGTGCTTTCTTTCTTTCTCAGGATGTACCAAACTGTAGATTTTGCCACTCCTAATGTTGTAGTAATTTCTCGGATGTTTTTTTTTTTCTGTTTTTGCAGCATAAGGATGGCTTGTTTCACCTGCATGGAGAGCTCCTTTGACCGCATGTTTCCTTCACAGCAAAACCTTCTAAATGCAAACACCACACCTCAAATCAACTCCAGCCCTTTTATCTGCTTAATTGAGAATGACATAATGAAGGGATTGCCCACACCTGTCCATGAAATAGCCTTGGAGTCAATTGTCCAATTACTTTTGGTCCCTTTAAAAACAGGGTGGCACATGTTAAGGAGCTGAAACTCCTAAACCCTTCATCCAATTTTAATGTGGATATCCTCACATGAAAGCTGAAAGTCTGAACTTCAACTGCATCTGAATTGTTTTGTTTAAAATTCATTGTGGTAATGTCTAGAACCAAAATTAAATAAATGTTGTCCCTGTCCAAATATATATGGACCTAACTGTATATATATATATATATATATATATATATATATATATATATATATATAAAGCCATGCATACATGTATGTTTATTATGTATATTGTATCCCTTATTACACAGTGCACTGTTGTGAATGGGCTTGAGATGAGTTCTGAGCAGAGGCTCCCTCTGGTGGTTACAAGCGGTACTGGTCTGTTCAGTGAAGATTGTGAGGACTGGGAATCAGGTATTACTGACTGGTCTTATATAAGGGAGTCACCTTCCCATCAGGGTTGCCGGTGATCAATTGTTCTGGTCTGAATCCTTGATTCCAGTTTCCCTTGTAGCCTGCTGTGTCGTGTCTGCATCTCCTTCTAACGGATGAGACATTTTCTTCTTTTTGTTTCTGTGCTTGATTTTTGCATTTTGTCCTGCACTTCTGTGGGGGCCTTCTGGGTCCCCTCGGGGGGCTTTTGCCCTCTCAGTTTAGTTCAGCCACTGATGTTTGTACTTTTGCTTTTTCCAGTTTTTTCAGTGGCTGCTGTTTTGATTTTGTTGCACCAGAGAGCTAGTTTGGGTGGTGGAGGTCGTGTGATCTCAGGTGTTTTTGAAATTAGTAGAGTTGGTGCTTTCGGGGTTTTTTTGGGATTGCAGTGGGTGCCCTTCCTATCCTTTTCTATTTAGTTAGTTTGGGCCCCAACGTTTGCTCATGCTATTTTCTGTCTGTGTCAGTATTTCGTCTTGTCTGGCCGCCATTACATGTTTGGGGGCTTGCTGTTATCTTTGGGGTTCTGCTCTGGGGCAGATAGCTTTCCTATTTCTATCTTTAGGTGTAGTTAGTTTCTCAGGCTGTGACGAGGCGTCTAGGACCAACGTAGGAACGCTCCACGGCTGCCTCTAGTTGTGGTGGTTAGTCAGGGTACTGCAATCTCATAGATTCCAACTGCTCTGGTGTATTGCCATTTTTGCCTGCACTCCTCAGCTACCGAAACATAACAGTATCACCTGCCCAAAATTTAAAATTGTATTGTACTCACAGAAGGGAAAAAATTTGTGAAAGAAAAAACGGTTGTCAGAGTTGTCAGAGATATTTTTCTGTTTGTTGCATTTTTTTTTTTTTTTTTTTTCCCTCTGTATCTCTGGGTGCTGGGAGGATTTTTTCTCTCAATGGAGTTTGCACAGTTGTCTGGCCGTGTGGATCAGCTTGCCACTGAGGTTCAGAGTATTGCTGCATATCTTGCTAGGTTGCCTGTTGTGGAACCTAGGATTCCCATGCCAGATTTGTTTTTAGGGGATCGAGCTAACTTTCAGAATTTCAAAAATAATTTTAAATTGTTTTTTGCCTTAAAATCTAAGTCCTCAGGGAACGCAGCGCAGCAGGTTCAAATTGTCATCTCTCTCCTGCGCGGCGATCCTCAGGATTGGGCTTTTTCCCTGACACCTGGGGATCCTGTTTTGAGTGATGTTGATGCATTTTTTCAGGCTTTGGGGTTATTGTACGATGAGCCTAATGTCACTGATCAAGCTGAAAAAGCCTTGTTGGCATTAAATCAGGGGCTTGATGACGCTGAGTTATACTGTCAGAGATTCCGTAGGTGGGCAGTCCTGACCAAGTGGAATGACGACGCTTTGGCGGCCCTTTTTCGGAAGGGTCTGTCAGATAATGTAAAGGATGTTATGGTGGGATTCCCTGTCCCCTCTGGTCTCAATGATTCTATGTCATTAGTGTAAAGGTACTGCCACACTAAACAATCCCGCTAGCGATCACGATAACGACGCATACTAATGCGATCGCTAGCGGGATTGTTTCTATATCGCTAAATGCGGCCACATTTAGCGATATAGTTAACGACGCTATCGCCGTTAGCGATCTTCTTAACGACTTTAGCGGTACAAAAGTACCGCTAAATCGCTAAGAAAAGGTGCCACACAGCGATAAGATATTTACCCAGCGGGAGCGCCGACGAGAAAATAGGGTCCGGAACGATTCCAGCGACGAGCGAGATCACAGCAGGAAGCTCGTCGCTGGAAGCTGCCGCACTGAACAACATCGCTAACAGGATCGCTTAATAGTGACGTTTTTTAGCGATCCCGTTAGCGATATTGTTTAGTGTGGCATACCCTTTAGAGTTAAATTCAGTATTTCTTCTCAAGGCCTTGGGAAGCTGAGGCATAGCAGAAGGGAAGATAAGAAAGGAATGTTCCTTCATTGATAACACTCCCCCTGACATAAAGAGATACTCTGTGCTGGGAGCGAAAATCAGGGGCTAAAGGCAAAGATGGAAAGTTTGGTTAGAAAACAGTATGTTACGTGCTAAGTTGCATTAACTGCCATATATAGTAATTCCGCTTCCTGCTTCAGGGGTGTATATAAGCCCCTTCATTAGCAATAAAGAGTAGAGTATATTGACGCACCCTTTGGTTTGTGTCTTATTCTCTCTGGTACCACATTCCGAGGAGGAAAGGGTTAACAAGATAACAGCGACGACAACTGGCGCCCGAACAGGGGACTGAGTTAATCTACTCTGAAGAAGCCCGACCGGTCCGGAGACGTGGGATGAGCGGAGCCTTCTGTTGGTGATATACATACAGCGCTGGGGTAAGAATACTTATTATATTCTACCCAAAATCTATATCACTGTATAGTGGACTCCCTCCTCCCCGAGCGGTCGGCTTTCCAGGTAATTCACAGGTATTCCTGGCTCAGGTCCCTTTGAACCAGTAGACCCTCAGATTAATTGTCAGTCCTGCCTTTCCTCCTTTGAATAATGACAGTATGGATCCAATGATTGTGTTGTGGTTTTGTCTTGGTGTCTGTGTGATTGGATTGTTCATTTGGTTGGCGTACAAATATTGAAGAGCGAGCAGTGAAATGGTTCAGAAACCTTTGTGGCCCATTGTCTAAGTGACGCAACTGTCTTGGTGACAGAGTCTTGGTGACGCAATTGTCTTGGTGACAAACTTGTCTTGGTGACAAGAGAATCTCTTCTAGGTGAGGAGATATATAAAAAATGGGGGACCAAAAAATGCCAAGGAAGGCATTTCTGCTAAAGATTTAGTTGTGCGCAGAGATTGTGAAAAGCAGGCATGAATGAAAACGGAGAATTGAACAGTGATAAATGGAAAAAGGTTCTTTAGCTCACATCATGGATGGTTGAGAGACAAAGGACTGTTGAAAACAGTGAACCTGTGGATGAGTGCGTGTGATTACTTAGAAGAAAAGACTGAAGAATTAGGAGACGGAGACGTTACGGACTGACAAAAACAGGGATGACTGATTTACCCTCCTGTCTGCTTCCCCCCCCGGACAGTAGAAATGTACAGACCATGGAGCCCTTCAGAGCAGTTGGCTCTAATAACTCAACTCCCGGACCCTTCACAGTCACCAATGGGGTTCGCTAGAATGTTAGCTACAATGCAGGATACGTATAAAGCAACTAGACAGGATTTGCAAGCGCTTATAAGAAGGGAAATTGGCAGATGAAGCTAGATACGATAGACTGATAGATAAGACATACAAGTGCTATGTGTGTAGGACCACACCTGACAATGCAGAAGTCAGTGACAGCAAGCAGAGATAAGTGCTGGCAGCAGCGAGATGGTATTTTGCTTTAGACCAAGGTCATTCTACAGATAAGCAAACTGCAGGCTGAGGGAGAGAGGACACACAAACTACGCAGTGGTTTGACCAGCCCCTCCCGTCGGGTATTCGTGAGGATGCACAGGGTTTTAGTCAAATTTGTTGAATATGTTTTTAGAATAGACACAGTACGTAAGAATCGAAGGGCTAGGCATGTGAATAGAAGGTCAGAGTACGTGAGAAGAAAGATAGACAGGCAGAGAAAGTAAGTAGACCAGATTGGAGATCAGTTAAAGCAGAGGATCTAGCGAGAATAGCACAGGGGGCACAACATGATTTAGCGCAGGCAAAAAGAGGTAGCTTGCACATGAACCCCCTTGTCTCCCTACCCCCCCACTCCTAATTGCACAGTGCAGGTGAACACCAGGGGGACATGAGGTTGAGTTCCAAGTGGACACGGGGGCAGACAATTCAGTAATTACAGAAGAGGACTGGCCATTTGGGAAAAGTGATTTCTCCCACCATGTTATAGCGACTCCTTATAACTCTCCATCTATCCTGCTCCCCGTCACTAAAAAGATTCCCCTGCAAATTCAAGGAACGACTGTACACACACAGTTAATGGTGTCACCACGGGGTCAATGTAATCTGTTAGGAAGTGATGTATTGTCTCAATTGCAAGCACATATTGAGTATCATCTTGATGGAACTGTCACTATGACACCAGGATTGAAGCCGAGCACTTTTTGTAAAATCATGTCGCTAGACGTTGCTAGTATAGAGGACACAAATGAATTTCCTTCAATGTTAGAAGGTGTGATACCGCATGATTTCTGGGCTTCAGATAAAACAGATGTGGGCAGATTAAGGGTGCAGCCAGTCATGGTCAAATTAAAGCCAGGTGCAATCCTGCCCCAACAGAGACAGTATCCTCTTAAGTTCAGCTCAAGAGTCGGCTATAGCTCAGCAGATTACAGAAACTGGTAGCAAGTGATGTTAAAACCTAGCCCCCACCTTCGGCAGCAGGCCTGCAGCTAGGTTCTTATCAGTAGCCTTAACAGAAAAAAAAAAACAAAAAACTCCAGCTTCCCCCTTCAACTACGAGATTTAACTCTCTATGTATTGGCTGGTACAATATATACATATATATATATACACTTTTGTTCCAGATATCTCAGGATGCTGCTTGGTTTACAGTTATTGATTTTGCCAATGTTATTTTTATAATATGTTGATGATTTACTGGTTTGTGCCCCCTCCAGGAAACAGTGTAGTATTGCAACGATATCACTCATGTTGTTTTTGTACCAAGCTGGATGTAAAGCGTCAAAGGATAAACTGCAATTCTGTAAATCTTCAGTTATCTTTTTGGGACATTGCATTACACCGGGGGCGCGACATCTGACCAGCGCTCGCAAAGAAGCTGTACAGAACTTTCCTATGCCTGTTAATGTTGCCGCTCTTAGGACATTTCTTGGACTGGTTTTCTACTGCAGGCAGTGGATTCATGCTGTATCAATCCTCATGCAGCCTCTCTATGACTGTATCACCATTGTGCCTTTTAAACTAACTCCTGAAGGTATAGACTGTTTTTATTCTCTTAAAAACAGGATTGTGGCAGCTCCAGCGCTAGGAACCCCCAACTATGAACTACCATTCACCCTGTATCTCCATGAACAGCAGGGACACGCGGCAGGGGTATTGACTCAGTTACATGGTGACAATCAAAGGCCTGTAGCCTATTTCAGTGGAAGACTAGATGCAGTGGCTAGAGGTGCCCCGTCCTGTGTACGGGCAGTACATGCTGTAGGACTATTGCTTCACAAATCGTCAGACATCGTTCTTGATCATCCATTGACAGTACCTACATCTCATGATGTATATACCATACTGAACCAGGTGCAACCGGCACACCTTTCAGCTGCACGTCACCTTCGATTGCAATGTGCACTTTTAATGCCTCCAAATGTTTCTTTGCAGAGATGTACCACACTTAATCCTGCCATGTTGTTACCTCTCTCGGATCTAAAGGAGGGGTCAGGTACGGTATTGTACAAAGAAGATCCAAGAGAGGAGATTCCTCATGATTGTGTTCAGCTTGTGGCACAGGAAACAGCAGGCCTACCCACAGTGTTTGAAACTGAGAGACTTAATGCTGATTTTGAATTTTTTGTAGATGGATCTCGCCACCAAGATGACTCAGGTACCTTCCACACCGGGTATGCCATCGTCTCCCTGAATGCAGTGATCAAAGCAGAACCAATGCTCCCATATCAGTCAGCCCAGGAGGCTGAACTTAAGGCTCTGACCGAGGCCTGTAAGATAGCTGAAGGTAGAATTGTTAACATCTACACAGATTCTAGATACGCATTCGGTATAGCTCATGATTTTGGTCCAATTTGGAAATCTAGAGGATTCCTGACGGCAGCAGGACATCCCATTAAAAATGCTGACGCAGTCCAGCAGTTAATTGATGCATTACAATTACCAAAAAAGAGGTAGCTGTCATAAAAGTTAAAGCACATACCAGACGCACTGATCAGGTGAGTAAAGGAAACGCAATAGCCGATGCAGCAGCAAAAACAGCAGCCAGTAGACCACTCCAAGGGGTAACGATGCACCAGGTAAGCGCTCCCAAATATCCCTTTGTGTCGGAGGATGCCTTAGCCCAGATGCAGGCTCAGGTGCGCCAGGAGGAAGTAGAAAAGTGGGAAAAAGAAGGTGCATGTCTGAATGCAGCAACTGGGATATGGGGAAGAGGGATGCGTCGATGCCTTCCAAGGGCGTTGTACCCTGCGGTCGCCCAGATGTTACATGGGCCAACCCACCAGTCCAAAACTGCTGTAATGAGCGTGATGCAGAAGCATTGGGTAGCACCAGGCTTTTCCACCTGTATAGAAGGTTTGATCCAGGGATGCATGGTATGTGCTACACATAATCAGGGAAGGGTAGTCAAGACACCATCCAAACACACCCCTCGGCCCCTCTATCCTTTCCAGAGACTGCAGATTGATTATATTCAGCTGCCAAAATCAGGATCATGGGAATACGTGTTGGTCTGTATTGATTTATTCTCAGGTTGGCCGGAGGCTTTCCCGATTGCCAAGGCTACGGCTGCGGCAACCGCAAAGAAGCTGCTTGCGGAGGTGGTGTGCAGGTATGGAGTACCAGAGGTGATCGAAAGTGACAGAGGTACACATTTCACAGGTGAAATAATGAATGAAGTCTTGACAGCTCTGGGAATTCAACAAGCCTTTCATACCCCATATTATCCAGAAAGCAGTGGAAAAGTAGAAAGACTAAATGGGACATTGAAGTTAAAAATCCAAAAGGCCATGGCTGAAACAGGGAAATCTTGGCCTGAATGTTTACCATTAGCCCTATACTCAGTAAGGTACACTCCAAATAGAAAAACTGGACTTTCTCCGTATGAAGTACTATTTGGCAAAGTGCCTAGCTTAGGATGTTTCTTTCCCCAAGCACTGGAAATGAGTAACCATGTATTAAGCTCATATGTAAGGGATTTGCATAAAAGACTTAAAAAAGTACATGATAATGTCTTCAGTTCTCTTCCAGATCCGAACCAGGATCCTGGGAGTCACAGCTTGCAGCCCGGAGACTGGGTAGTCATTAAAAGACACGTGAGAAAGAGTCTGGATCCGAGATTTGATGGACCTTTTCAAGTTCTACTGACGACAAGTACCGCAGTCAAGCTACAAGGCAAAGAAACTTGGATCCACGCATCGCATTGTAAGAAGATCCTTGGAGAGCCTCCAGAAGAGGAATGATGCTACTAATGACATTTGCTTGCATCCTTGCAGTAACGGATGCTTGGAACAGACTTAGCCGAGTAGATGGAGATGATAACAGATTCATTAGACACCACTTAGTTTTAGTGGATGGACTGAAAGAACAAAACCAAACTGTTGCAAACTGTTGGATTTGTACATTACATAAACGATCTGCAGACAATAGACCTCGCCCAAATGGGAGACCACACATAGTGGAGATGGGGATAGCAAATAAATTTTTCAGTGCATTATTCATCTACCCTATGATAACTCAGACATGGGATAAGTTGGTAGAATCCACAGATTACCTAGATGATCAAATATGGGATATTTTAGATATCATGAATGGGTCCCTTGCAGTACAGAACCAGCTAATTATTGTTACTAACCAACATACCCTCGTGTTAGATTACCTGACTGCAGCTCAAGGAGGGATGTGCCAGATTATTGGACCTGCATGTTCCCATTATATTGATAATTCTAGTGTTTTAACCCTTAAACATAAGCTAGAGGATGTCATAAAGTTAAGGAAACTATATGATGAGGCAAATCTGAAGAATCAAGATTCATGGTGGGCAAATACTTTCTCCTTTCTTAACCCGCAAATTGGTTCAAAGGCATAGGGGGATGGCTGACTGGGATAATACAAGCTGGCCTACAGGTTTTATTGATATGTCTTGCTATCTATTTAGTTTTTAAAATTTGTTTGATGTGTATTAGACGATGTACTAGGACAAAGAGGAGGTATGAAGATGTGTATTGATCAATGAAGGAAAAAAAGGAGGGGATGTTAGAGTTAAATTCAGTATTTCTTCTCAAGGCCTTGGGAAGCTGAGGCATAGCAGAAGGGAAGATAAGAAAGGAATGTTCCTTCATTGATAACACTCCCCCTGACATAAAGAGATACTCTGTGCTGGGAGCGAAAATCAGGGGCTAAAGGCAAAGATGGAAAGTTTGGTTAGAAAACAGTATGTTACGTGCTAAGTTGTATTAACTGCCATATATGGTAATTCCGCTTCCTGCTTCAGGGGTGTATATAAGCCCCTTCATTAGCAATAAAGAGTAGAGTATATTGACGCACCCTTTGGTTTGTGTCTTATTCTCTCTGGTACCACATTCCGAGGAGGAAAGGGTTAACAAGATAACAGCGACGACAACAGCGATTCAAATTGAAAGACGTTTGCGTGAGCGGAGAAGTATGCGTGGAATAGTGTTGCCTTGTGAACCTGCTTCTGAATCCATGCAGTGTGATAGAGTGGTGTCTGGGGCACAGCGTCATGAGTTTCGAAAGCGCAATGGGTTATGTTTCTACTGTGGTGATGCCTCTCATGCTATTTCAGTCTGCCCTAAGCGGGGAAGACGTTTTGCATGCTCAGTTGTCTTGGGTAGTGTTCAGACTAAGTTTTTATTAACTGTCACTCTGATATGCTCTCTGTCCTCATTTTCTGCTCAGGCTTTCGTTGATTCTGGAGCAGCTATTAACCTGATGGATTATGATTTTGCTAAACGTTGTGGGTTTCCCTTGATACCCCTACAGAAGTCTATTCCCCTACTGGGGATCGATTCTACCCCTTTGGCTGAGAATAAACCTCAGTTCTCTACTCAGGTGATAATGAGGGTTGAACCTGATCATCAAGAGTGCTGCAAATTTTTGGTTCTGTATAATCTGCATGATATTATCGTACTGGGTTTCCCTTGGTTACAGTCTCATAATCCTGTTTTGGATTGGAAATCTGTGTCTGTAACCAGTTGGGGCTGCCAATGTGTTAATACCAACACTCCTGTTTTTTCTGCCTCCCCCCAGGCTCAGGATGTTCCTGACTTTTTGATTGATTTTTCTGATGTATTTAGCGAAAGTAAATCTGCATCCTTGCCTCCCCATAGGAGCTATGACTGCGCTATTGAATTAGTGCCTGGTAGTAAATTCCCTAAAGGTCGCCTTTTTAACTTGTCTGTACCTGAACATGACGCTATGCGGTCTTATATCAAGGAGTCATTGGAGAAGGGTCATATCAGACCATCCTCTTCACCCTTAGGTGCCGGTTTTTTCTTTGTGGCCAAAAAGGATGGTTCATTAAGGCCGTGTATTGATTATCGTCTTTTGAACAATATTACTGTGAAATATCAATACCCGTTACCCTTGATTTCTGACCTGTTTTCCAGGGTGAAAAACGCTACTTGGTTTACCAAGCTTGACCTCAGGGGGGCATATAACCTTATTCGCATTAAGCACGGGGATGAATGGAAGACGGCATTCAATACCCCGGAGGGACATTTTGAGTACCTTGTGATGCCCTTTGGGCTCACTAATGCTCCTTCTGTCTTCCAGTCCTTCATGAATGACATTTTCAGGGATTTTGTGGATAAATTTCTGATTGTTTATTTGGATGATATCTTGATTTTTTCTAATGACTGGGACTCTCATGTGAAACATGTTCGAACTGTATTCCAGATTTTGAGAGAGAATGCTCTGTATGTGAAGGGATCAAAGTGTCTTTTTGACGTACAGAGGATCTCATTTCTGGGATTCATTTTGTCCCCATCTGTTATTGAAATGGACCCGGTCAAGGTTCAGGCCATCTGTGATTGGGTCCAACCTACTTCATTAAAGGCTCTTCAAAGATTTTGGGGTTTTGCCAATTTTTATCGTAAATTTATTGGTAATTTCTCGGTTATTGTTAAACCATTAACTGATTTGACCAAAAAGGGTTCTGATGTGGTGAATTGGCCTCCTGAGGCAGTCTCTGCATTTCAGGAACTTAAGCAGAGATTCACTTCTGCTCCTGTTCTACGGCAGCCTGATGTTTCTCTGCCATTTCAGGTGGAGGTTGATGCCTCTGAAATTGGGGCAGGTGCCGTTTTGTCCCAAAAAGATCCAGAGACCTCTAAAAGTAACCCTTGTGCCTTTTTCTCTCGAAAATTTTCTCCTACTGAACGTAATTATGACGTGGGTAATCGGGAGTTATTGGCCATGAAGTGGGCTTTTGAAGAGTGGAGACATTGGCTGGAGGGAGCCAAACGTCGGGTGGTGGTCCTTACGGACCATAAGAATCTGGTTTATCTGGAATCTGCCAAGCGACTCAATCCTAGACAGGCCAGGTGGGCCTTGTTTTTCACACGTTTTAATTTTGTGGTTTCCTTTCTTCCTGGCACTAACAATGTTAAGGCGGATGCTCTCTCGAGGAGTTTCCTTGCGGACTCTCCTGAGTTATCTGATCCTTCTGTTATTTTGAAAGAGGGTGTAGTTTTTTCCGCCATCTCACCCAATTTGAGACTTGCTCTGGTGGGGTGTCAGGAGGATAGGCCCGAGCGCTGCCCTGTTGGAAAATTGTTTGTCCCGGACCAGTGGAAAAAGAGTGTGATGTCTGAGATTCATTGTTCCGCGTTGGCTGGGCATCCCGGAATTTTTGGTACCAGAGACTTGGTTAGTCGGTCCTTTTGGTGGCCTACTTTGTCTCGTGATGTCAGGGAATTTGTGCAGTCCTGCGGGACTTGCTCTCGCTCCAAGCCTTGCTCTCGCTCTGGTGGTTTGTTGATGCCATTGCCTGTGCCCAAGAGACCATGGACCCATATCTCTATGGATTTCATTTCCGACCTTCCTGTTTCTCAGAGAATGACCGCCATCTGGGTGATTTGTGATAGGTTTTCCAAGATGATACATCTTGTGCCATTGCCTAAGTTGCCTTCCTCCTCTGAATTGGTGCCTTTGTTCCTTCAGCACGTAGTTCGTTTAAATGGCATTCCTGAGAACATTGTGTCTGACAGAGGAGTCCAGTTTGTTTCCAGATTTTGGAGGACCTTTTGTTCTAAACTTGGTGTTCAATTGTCTTTCTCCTCGGCGTTTCATCCTCAGACCAATGGTCAAACTGAGAGAACAAACCAGACATTGGAGACTTATCTAAGATGCTTTGTGTCTGCTGATCAGGATGACTGGGTTTCTTTTTTGCCTTTGGCTGAGTTTGCTCTTAATAATAGGGCTAGCTCTGCCACTTTGATGTCTCCATTTTTCTGTAATTCTGGGTTTCACCCTCGATTTTCTTCGGGACAGACGGAGGCTTCTGTCTGTCCGGGTGTTGACTCTGTTGTGGAGCGTATGCAACAGATTTGGGACCAGGTAGTGGAGAGTTTGTCCCTCTCTCAAGAGAGGGCCCAGCGGTTTGCTAACCAGCATAGGACTGATGGTCCTCGGTTTAAAGTAGGGGACTTGGTCTGGTTGTCCTCAAAAAATATTCCTATGAGAGTAGCATCTCCTAAATTTAAGCCTAGGTTCATTGGACCTTATAAGATCATGGAGATTCTTAATCCTGTTTCTTTTCGTTTGCTTCTTCCAGGGACATTTAAGATCCATAACGTGTTCCACAAGTCCTTGTTGAAGAGGTTTGTTGAGCCAGTGGTTCCTGCTGCTGTGCCTCCTGACCCTGTTTTGGTTGAGGGCAATCTGGAGTATGTGGTTGAGAAAATATTGGATTCTCGTTTTTCTAGACGGAAACTCCAGTATTTGGTTAAGTGGAGAGGTTATGGTCAGGAAGACAATTCTTGGGTGTTTGCTTCGGACATCCATGCTAGGAGACTCATCCGTGCGTATCATAGAACTCATCCTGATCGACCTGGTTGCTCAAATGAGGGTTCGGTGACCCCTCCTCAAGGGGGGGTACTGTTGTGAATGGGCTTGAGATGAGTTCTGAGCAGAGGCTCCCTCTGGTGGTTACAAGCGGTACTGGTCTGTTCAGTGAAGATTGTGAGGACTGGGAATCAGGTGTTACTGACTGGTCTTATATAAGGGAGTCACCTTCCCATCAGAGTTGCCGGTGATCAATTGTTCTGGTCTGAATCCTTGATTCCAGTTTCCCTTGTAGCCTGCTGTGTCGTGTCTGCATCTCCTTCTAACGGATGAGACATTTTCTTCTTTTTGTTTCTGTGCTTGATTTTTGCATTTTGTCCTGCACTTCTGTGGGGGCCTTCTGGGTCCCCTCGGGGGGCTTTTGCCCTCTCAGTTTAGTTCAGCCACTGATGTTTGTACTTTTGCTTTTTCCAGTTTTTTCAGTGGCTGCTGTTTTGATTTTGTTGCACCAGAGAGCTAGTTTGGGTGGTGGAGGTCGTGTGATCTCAGGTGTTTTTGAAATTAGTAGAGTTGGTGCTTTCGGGGTTTTTTTGGGATTGCAGTGGGTGCCCTTCCTATCCTTTTCTATTTAGTTAGTTTGGGCCCCAACGTTTGCTCATGCTATTTTCTGTCTGTGTCAGTATTTCGTCTTGTCTGGCCGCCATTACATGTTTGGGGGCTTGCTGTTATCTTTGGGGTTCTGCTCCGGGGCAGATAGCTTTCCTATTTCTATCTTTAGGTGTAGTTAGTTTCTCAGGCTGTGACGAGGCGTCTAGGACCAACGTAGGAACGCTCCACGGCTGCCTCTAGTTGTGGTGGTTAGTCAGGGTACTGCAATCTCATAGATTCCAACTGCTCTGGTGTATTGCCTTTTTTGCCTGCACTCCTCAGCTACCGAAACATAACAGTGCACATACAACCTTGAAATTCATGCAGAAAAACAGAAGGTCCATATCTTGGCAGCAACAAACCCACTGATGTTGTGAAAAGTATGGCTGAGCCCTTATTTGAATCGGGTCGCACTATAGCAGCTGACAATTGGTTTTCAAATTGTGATCTGATTGATTATCCGAAAATGCAGAATCTTTCATATGTAGGTACTGTAAGAAAAAATAAAAAAGAATTGCCTCAGTTTGTAAATGTGAAAGGGTGGAAACAGTACAGCAGTATGTTTGCATTCAATAATGGAAAGGTTTTAGTTTCCTATGTACTGCGCGAAAAGAAAATTGTAATTCTTGTCTCAACACTTCATCATAATGATGCAATCAATCCTAGGTCTGAAGCACAAAAAAACGGAAATAATTATATTTTGTAATGCAACCAAAGGGTGTGTTGATACAGCTGATCAGATGTGCTCAACTTCCAGCGTCAGCAGAAATGCCAGGCGCTGGCCAATGGTCATATTTTTCACTATGTTGAATTTGGGTGTTATAAATTCACAAGTGATTTACCTTGAAAACCAGCTTGAACCACTCCGTAGAAGAGCCTGTCTGAAAAATTTGGCCCATAAACTAGTGCTTGGAGAGCTACGCAGGAGAAGTATGTAAACTATCGGTGTGCCCTCTAGCCTTCAAGTTCGGTTCAAAAGATTTTGCCCAGAAGATGATAGTGAAAATCTACCACCTCCCAAAAGGAGATGCACCACCTGCACCATGGTAAGCAGACACAGAAGGCTTTCTAGTTATGTATGTCACAAATGTCATAATGCAATCTGCCTGACACGTGCAAAAATGATGTGCAATTCTTGCTTTTTGCTCTGCAAATGTGTTTTTTTTTTTTTGGTGAATCTTTAACATCTAATTCTGAATGAATATTTGTCTAATACCATTTTAGGTACCTTAAAATTAAGCTTTTTCTCCTATATTTCCTTTTTAATAATAGTTATGCGTTGAAAACTGGGGGCTATTTGGCTGGAGTTGTGAAATGTGTGTAGTTTTAGAGTTATTGCTTTTATGGTAAGTAAATGTTTTTTTTACACCTGATTATGTGTACTCTCTTTTATTACATCCCCATGAAGGTCATTGATCACTTTTACAGCACTGAAATTGAGAAACTTAGATATTATAGGCATTTTTCTAGCCTGCGCGTGACAGGTGCTTTGTACCTGAATTCGTTAGGCATTGTTCATGACGGAGGGTTAAACAAGCCCTGTCCTTTTTGTGCATATATTCCTAAAATCCTTGTAAAATACCCAGGATACACCTCAAATTGAAAAGTAGGTCTCCAGATACATGACCAGTTCCCTCTCTGTAACTGTATAAAGACGTTTTGTCTATCTTGCATTATTGCACTGCAAAAATCTATCCAATGAAGTGTTAATGCATTAAAAATGGATATTGATAAAATGATAGCTGTAATTCATTAAGACGAAAGGTAAGATGTTCTATTTGATGAACAGTTACTAGAATAAAATAAAGAATGGCTTTTTATGTGATTAGTGTGTTATAGGTGTTGTAGTGATAACATTGGTGTGGTGTGATTTTCACAGACCCATAGACATGTATGAATGAGTTTGAGCCATGGTTTGGATTGAAAACAGAAATCTTTTTTTTTTTTTGTGGACTTTTTGGTTTGCAAAAAAACATGGTCATGTGATCAGCACTTTCTACTATAGTTGATAGTTACTATCCATGAAAAATGGATTTCTGAATGAGGCCTTATGGTACCTTCACTTGCACATGTGACAAGGCTGTGTTTTCATATTTTTTTTATGGCCTTTTTTCGAAGGGAGGTGGTTTTGTTGCTTTTTTGTCATTGTGGTTTAGATTTCGGTTAAAACTAATTGATTTAATGATCGTCGTAAAGATTACTCATAAGAAATCATAAGTTGTATGGTCAAAAGCAAAGAAAGAAAAAAAAAAAAAAACAGTCACTTACAAAATTTTGGAAGAGTAATGTATGAGTAGGTAGTAGTGTTGAGCGATAGTGCTCGATATCTAAAAATATCGTATCGAAATTGTATCGCCGATAGCACTAAATATCGTCGATATCCGATTTCGATAGCGGAAGTCCCATGTAAGTCTATGGGAACAAAATATCGCAACAAAAAAAAACCCTTTCTTACGTTGTAAACACAAAATATACACACATAGAATACATATATATATATATATATATATATATATACATGTCATTGTGACATATATATACATATATTTATAGTTTATACACTTCTACATAGTAAAATAGACTCTGATTCAATTGCCGGGTAAAGCCGTGACATACCCCATAGAAGTCGACGGGCTCGGTGCCGAGTACCCCCAAAACCTCTGGCTCTGTGCGACTCAACTTGGGCGTCACGAACAGGATTCTGTAGCTCGCTATAAGCGAGTCCTGTGTGCCTGAATTGAACTGGTTTTGTGCTTGAGAATTGCTAAAATCATCAGAGAATGTATTTGCCATTTTTCCGCCATATCTGCGTCACGACGAGGCACTGGTGAAGAAGAAGGGCGTGCTCTTCATGGGTGTACTGTACACTCACTAATTGACGCGAAAACGATGGCTCTAAATGGTACTGCAATGTAAGATCGTGCCCCACAGCTCTTCAGTTCCGCCTCCTCATCCTCCTCAGTGTGTGGAAACTAACACGAAGGTCCCGCCTCCCTACAAAAGAGGGGCCCTCTCCAGATGCTAATGACACATGTGACTTGGCAGAGATGGCTAATGGACACGAGCAGAAGTGTGAAGGGATGGAGCAGTCAGAGCTCTCCCCCCACGGAAGCGACCCGATCGCCACGGAACCACCGTTGGGCACCCGGCCTGGAAACCCTCCTACGCTGCAAGAAGCGGTGGATACCCTAAGAGGCCTGGCCCGGCACCGGGAGGAGGTCGCCAGGATGGAAGCGAGCTGGCGTGCCCTAAAACTAAACTTGGAGCGGCGCCAATCCCTCTTACCTGAAGTGTCTGTACCGGAAGGTGAGGCACCCGTTCTAGTAGAGGAGTCCTTGCAATGTGATCCGGTTGACGTCGCAGTGGAGGCACCCGTTCCTGCAAAAACCGCAGCACCGTCAGCACCCCAGATCCCGCTGTCTGCCCCCGTCGCTGAGACAGAAGAAGCGACACCCGTCCTCATGGAGGAGGCCGCGCAGGCACCAGAGCACTACTGCCTGTACTGGAGCCCCGACTGTCATCTGATTTAGAGCCGTCTGCTTCCTCCGCAGGGGGGCGCCGCCAGGACTGGGGGGCGCCAGGAGAGCTGCCGCAAACCGGATACTGTAAGCTGCAGTGGAGTGGTGGAGACATGGAGCAACTGGTGGAGGAGAATTACAACCGGCGTCAGGAGGAAGAGTGGAGACGTTGGGAGCGGGAATCAGAGCGACAAAGGGAGCAGCGAGAAACCCTAAAACTTCGGCAACGTAACCTGGAGAAGGACCGGGCAGATAAGGACCGGATGAGAAAGGATAAAGGAACCCTGTGTGAGCCGCGGCGTAAGGGTGCAGTACGGAGCTTTAAATTGAAAGGTGGTTGGGGCTTCATCAAGGAGCCTGGACTTTATTTAGAAGTCTTTGTGAACCGGCGGGACGTGGAGGCTCACCTCCCAGAAGGACACCCGGGGAGGGACCTGTTGCCAGGAGACTTGGTGACTTACACCCGACACTGGGGTTACAATGGATGGTACGCCCTAAATGTTACCAGGTGCGACCCCTACTCCCCAGTGTGTCAGGAACCTGTGAGACCCTCGGAGCCTTCAGCCTCCCACATCCAGGCCTCTGCAAAAGTGCCCACCCCACGCCGTAAATCTCCCAAGCCTCCCTCAGTGGTCTCCTCAGCAGCCCCAGCTATGGACATGATAAGTATAGCTGGCCCGTACCCGGCGCCTGTTAGGCCCCCTGGGGTTCGTTCAGTCCGGGACATAGGGCTCCAGACCCGGAGGGAGATGAAAGAGGTGGCCACACAGACCCAGATAGCGGGTCACGACTTGACTGTACAGGCCACACGACGTCATCAGGTCCTGGTGATCCTTGGTGCCTCGGATGTTTGGCAAGCATCAGAAGAGTACCAGGTGGTACCTGGAACACCCCTGCCAAAGAAGTATAAATAACCCGGACAGGGTCCTGTATGTAAAAAGTTAAATTGTTGATAAATAGTTAAATTGTTTATGTACCCGGACGGGTGAATGTTTATAAAAAAAGTTTTTTAATTTAATAAAAAAAAACAAAACACAGTTTTCATTACTTTTATTACAGTCTCATCCTGCGACGCCATCGATCTCCTGTAAAAAAATGAAAAAAAAAAAAAAGTATACCACCTGACCGACGCAGTCCATAGTAACGAGTGTCCCACGACGATCCAGCTCTGCTACATCAGAATCCCGGCGCAGCACAGCTGATTACCTGCTTCCCCGGCGGTGACGTCATCGGACTGGTTTACGGCCGGGATTACCCTGCAGTCACTGCAGTTATCGCGAAAAACTGCATGTGACCGCCAGGGAGAAGATAATGGCGGCCATCAAGCAGTCCAGGACGTGACCGCCGGAGATCTTCTGCCAGGTAAGTGCCGCTGACTCCTGACAGACCCGACCGACGGACACTCACAGTGACAGTGACAAATCCGATTCCGGTATTCGATAAGACGAAAATATCGAAACGAATTATCGAAAGGCCGATAGAGCTAATATCGGCCGATAGCCGATATTTGCATTATCGTATCGCTCAACACTAGTAGGTAGGTCTATTGAAGAAAAAAATGGTACTTAGCAGAATAAAATACAATAAATAAAGCACCTGAAAAAATGCTAGGTTGTCTGAAAATGCAGTTTTATCATAGTGGTGCTTACTGTTTGATAAATGTGGTGTATCATTAGACACTCTAACCTTCTTACTACTTGCAAAAAAGTGGGTGCATTATTATTTCTTTTTAAACCACAATTGATTACATGGTTCTGTACGTATGAACAGGGTTTCCAAACCAAATGCAAATATAGTCATGGCCGAAAGTGTTGGCACCATTGAAATTGTTCCAGAAAATGATTGCAATCACACATGTTTTGTTATACACCTGTTTTATTTATTCAATCCCCCATGACAGCACCACGAGAGTGGATCCACCCTTCAAAGACAGGAAACCTACATACATAAAAGGGCAGCACCTCTTCCACACATCAGTTGGTTTCCTGTCCTTGATGCGTAAACCTCTTACAGACATACCTGTTGAAAAAGTAATTCCCAGACCCGGCTGGTCAGTTCAGGCAGTGGGAGTCCCTTGGTCGGTACGAGGTCCCTGGAAGAGCCACAGGGGGACTTTGTGATAGTTTGCAAGCAGGTGAGCGGTAACCGGGTAGGATTATCAGATTGGTCGTGGTCTGCGGCACAGAAGATGGTACAGGTAAGTGTAGCCTGGAGCTCTGCTGGCGTGTCTCGGTGCTGTGGCCGTGCGGCCTGGGTGCGCCCATGTGATACACATTCTGGTGTCATGTCCGAGGTGCCCTGGTGATGCGACCAAGGGTTCCCTGATGACGTGCCTGAGGCACACCCATGTGATGCGCATTCTGGTGTTGCATACAAGCCAGGCCCTGTTGACATGGCCGGCGCGCACCCATGTGATGCGGCGGGGAGCACCCATGGGACATGGTATTTCTAGGGGGCGCGTACGGGGAGTGCCCTTGGGTCGCTGGGGGGCGTGGCCAATGCACGGGAGACAAAGACGCGGCCAGTGAGGTCTGGGAGCGAGCACCATGGAGAATGGCAGATCACGTGGAGGAACCTGCTGACTAGGAAATCCGGGGGTGCCCTAGCGGTGAAGTGGCTCAAAGTTCCTTGCCCATGATCCTCTCTTAAAGAAGAATGGAGTCATCAAAGCAGCAGGTGCAGCAATAGCAGCAGATGCATCTACAGCAGCAGTCAACCCAAGTGTGGGGAGAGAGGCTGGCAGCCTACTACCCTGCCTGGTCAAAGATATTGAGTAGTGACTGGATCCACAGCCTAATAAGATCAGGGTTGAGGCTGGAATTTCTTTCAGTTCCATAGGATACATTCATGATAACTCCCCCTTTATCCTCCTCAGCTAAACAAGCCCTGGAAGCGGAAGTCCTGGAACTGTTAACTGTTGCACAAGGCTGTCCTGGTAGATGTTACCTTGTCAGAAAGGGGCAGGTGTTTCTATTCCCCCCTCTTTCTGATTGGCAAGCTAGGCGGTTTCTTTAGGAATATTAAATTTAAATGGTCTAAAGTTCTTAAAAGTGCGCCCCTTTAAAATGGAGTCCGTAAGATTGGAATAAAGCTACTCTTTAAAAATTGTTTTACAGCGGTATTAGATCTTAAAGATGCGTACTACTATGTGCCTATACATACATAACCTTCACTTTTGTAAGTAATTTTTTTTTTTTTTCTTTACTTTTTATTACAGTTTACTCAGCAATTATGATAGATTTTGTGTTCACATATATATTGGTCTCTACAGAGTGCTGCTGCATTCCTCCTTTTTGCAAGTTATGTATTCATTGCATTAGGCACCTGTTCACACTATATGGGGGTGCTGGTTAGGGGGTCAGGTTTTTGTTCAATCCAGTTATCCATTGGAGGTTGTTACTACCTCTTTTCTGACTCTACACCCCACCCATCAGCGCAAGGATGTTTATAATCAGCTCTGGTTCCTACCAGCTTACACAGGCTGTGGTTCCACGGTCCGGAACCACAGCGCTTTGGACGGAGCGGAAATTCCGCTCCGTCTAAGCCCCGCCCCCTTTATGACGCGCGATCTTTCCGGAGGTGTTCAGGACACCTCCGGAACACCTCCGGAAAGAGCGCAGGGCTACATAGCCCTGTGTTAATTCTGTTGCGGCGACGCACCGTCGCCGCAATACGCGAGGACATGCTGCGGTCTAAAAAGACGCGCCGCATGTCCGTTTACGCAGGTCTGCCACCTGCGTATTGTTACGCATAGTGGAGACGGGATTTCTTGAAATCCCCTCCACTATGCTGTAACATCTGGACGCTGCGTGTTTGGCGCTGCGCCAGCGCCCAGCGCCAAACACGCAGCGTTTCCTGACCGTGGAAACTCACCCTTAAATGTGCAGGTTGTAACCCAGGAGAGGCATGTTTTAGATGATAGGACCCATCAGAGAAGTGTCACCTTGTCATGGTTGATGGGATCACATGAATTGGCCAATTTATGCGCTAAGAACCTTAACTTTTGTAAGTAATATTTTTTTTTTTATTACTTTTTATTACAGTTTACCCAGCAATTATGATAGATATTGTGTTCGCATATATGTTGGTCTCTACAGAGTGCTGCTGCGTTCCACCTTTTTGCAAGTTATGTATTCATTGCAGTAGGCAACTGTTTACACTATATGGAGGTGCTGGTCAGATTTTTGTTCTATATGCCTATACATACAGATCGTCAACAATTCCTCAGAGTAGCAGTGTCCCTTGAGGGTGCGGTGAGACACTTTCAGTTTAAAGCCCTCCTGTTTGGTCTCGCTATTGCCCCGTGGGTTTTTACCAAGGTAGTTGCAGAAGTCATGGCACATCTTCATGAAAAGAAAGTCTTAATTGTCCCCTACCTGGATGATTTTTCAATCATAGGCAATTCGGCCCATCATTGCATTACACAGGTGGAAGGTGTAATATCCACTTTTGAGTGATTAGGGTGGATATTAAATCTTAGAAAGTCACGTTTGCAACCCCTAAAAATGCAGGAGTTCCTAGGGCTCATGCTGGATTCTAAAATACAGGAGTGTCGGCTACCGGCTAATAAGTTAGAAAGCATCCAACACCTGGTGTTGAGGGCCATGAATAATTCTATGCCCTTTAAAAAGGTGATGTCCCTTCTTGGATCACTAGCTTCCTGTATGCTGGCCGTCCGGTGGGCTCAATTTCATACTACAGTCATGGCCAAAAGTTTTGAGAATGACACCAATATTAATTTTTACAAAGTCTACTGCTTCACTTTTTCTAATGGCAATTTGCATATACTCCAGAATGTTATAAAGATTGATCAGCTTAACAGAAATTACTTGCAAAGTCAATATTTGGCTAGAAAATGAACTTTATCCCCCAAAACACATTTCAACATCATTGCAGCCCTGCCTTAAAAGGACCAGCTAACCTCTTTTCAGTGATTGCTCCATTAACACAGGTGTGGGTGTTGATGAGGACATGGCTGGAGATCAATCTGTCATGATTAAGTAAGAATGAGACCACTGGACACTTTAAAAGGAAGCTGGTGCTTGGCATCATTGTTTCTCTTCTGTTAACCATGGTTATCTCTAAAGAAACACGTGCAGTCATCATTGCAATGCACAAAAATGGCCTAACAGGGAAGAGTATCGCAGCTAGAAAGATTGCACCTCAGTCAACAATCTATCGCATAATCAAGAACTTCAAGGAGAGAGGTTCCATTGTTGCCAAAAAGGCTCCAGGGCGCCCAAGAAAGACCAGCAAGTGCCAGGACGTCTTTTAAAAGTGTTTCAGCTGCAGGATCGGGCTGCCAGCATTGCAGAGCTTGCTCAGGAATGGCAGCAGGCAGGTGTGAGTGCATCTGCACGCACTGTGAGGCAAGGCCTGGTCTCAAGGAGGGCAGCAAAGAAGCCACTTCTCTCCAGAAAAAACATCATGGACAGACTGATATTCTGCAAAAGGTACAGGCAGTGGACTGCTGAGGACTGGGGTAAAGTTATTTTCTCTGATGAATCCCCTTTTCGATTGTTTGGGACATCAGGAAAACGCCTCATTGGGAGAAGACAAGGTGAGCGCTACCACCAGTCTTGTCTCATGCCAACTGTTAAGCATCCTGAAACCATTCATGTGTGGGGTTGCTTCTCAGTCAAGGGAATCGGCTCTCTCACAGTCTTGCCTAAAAACACAGCCATGAATAAAGAATGGTACCAGAATGTCCTCCAAGAGCAACTTCTCCCAACCCTCCAAGAGCAGTTTGGCGATCAACAATGCCTTTTCCAGCATGATAGAGCACCTTGCCATAAAGCAAAGGTGATAACTAAATGGCTCAGGGAACAAAACATAGAGATTTTGGGTCCATGGCCTGGAAACTCCCCAGATCTTAATCCCATTGAGAACTTGTGGTCAATCATCAAGAGACAGGTGGACAAACAAAAACCTAAAAATTCTGACAAAATGAAAGCATTGATTGTGCAAGAATGGACTGCTATCAGTCAGGATTTGGTCCAGAAGTTGATTGAGAGCATGCCAGGGATAATGGCAGAGGTCCTGAAGAAAAAGGGTCAACACTGCAAATATTGACTTGCTGCATTAACTCATTCTGTCAATATTATTATTATTATTATTATTATTATATATTTATATAGCGCCATTTATTCCATGGCGCTTTACATATGAAAAGGGGAAAAATATAGACAGATACAATAAACATGTGCTAGACAAGGGACGCATAAGTACAGAAGGAGAGAGGACCCTGCCCGCGAGGGCTCACAGTCTACAGGGATGGGTGAGAATACACTAGGAGAGGGTAGAGCTGGTTGTGCGATGGTTCAGTACACTGAGGATCATTGCAGGTTGTAGGCTTGTCGGAACAGGTGGGTCTTCAGGTTTTTCTTGAAGGTCTCCGTTGTTGGTGAAAGTCTGATGTTTTGCGGCAGAGAGTTCCAGAGTATGGGGGAAGCCCGGGAGAAGTCTTGTATGCGGTTGTGGGAAGAAGAGATGAGGGGGGAGTCGAGAAGGAGATCTTGAGAGGATCGAAGGTTGCGTGTGGGTAGGTAGCGGGAGACCATGTCACAGATGTATGGAGGAGAAAGGTTGTGGATGGCTTTGTATGTCATGGTTAAGGTTTTGAACTGGAGCCTCTGGGCAATAGGAAGCCAGTGAAGGGCCTGGCATAGTGGGGAGGCAGGGGAATAGCGGGAAGACAGGTGGATTAGTCGTGCAGCAGAGTGTAGGATGGACTGGAGTGGTGCCAGAGTGCTAGAGGGGAGGCCAGACAGTAGGAGGTTGCAGTAGTCGAGGCGGGAGATGATAAGGGCGTGCACTAGTGTTTTTGTGGTTTCATGGTTGAGGAATGAGCGGATCCGGGAAATATTTTTGAGTTTGAGGCGGCAGGAGGTGGCGAGGGCTTGGATATGTGGTTTGAAAGAGAGGGCAGAGTCGATGATCACCCCAAGGCACCGAGCATGTGGGACTGGGGAAAGCGAGCAGCCATTGACATTGATGGATAGGCCTGGTGGAGGGGTAGAATGAGGTGGGGGAAAGATGATGAATTCTGTTTTGTCCATGCTCAGTTTGAGAAAGCGAGCAGAAAAGAAGGCTGAGATAGCAGACAGACACTGTGGGATTTTGGTCAGTAGGGAGGTGAGGTCAGGTCCAGATAGGTAGATCTGCGTGTCATCGGCGTAGAGGTGATACTGCAAGCCGTGGGATTCTATGAGCTGTCCCAGGCCGAAGGTGTAGATGGAGAAGAGTAGGGGTCCTAGGACTGAGCCTTGGGGAACACCGACAGACAGGGGGCGAGGTGAGGAGGTGGTGTGTGAGAGGGAGACACTAAATGTTCGGTCTGTTAGGTATGATGAGATCCAGGATAGGGCCAAGTCTGTGATGCCAAGAGATGAGAGAATCTGTAGGAGGAGGGAATGGTCTACGGTGTCAAAGGCAGAAGACAGGTCCAGGAGAAGGAGGACAGAGTAGTGTCGCTTGCTCTTGGCGGTTAGCAGGTCGTTAGTGACTTTAGTTAGGGCAGTTTCAGTTGAGTGATGCGGTCGAAAGCCTGATTGTAACCGGTCAAAGAGGGAGCAGGAGGAAAGGTGGGAGGACAGTTCAAGATATCCATGCTGTTCCAGTAGTTTTGAGGCGAAGGGGAGAAGAGATATCGGGCGATAGCTAGACGCTGAGGATGGGTCGAGGGAGGGCTTTTTGAGGATCGGGGTGATTGAAGCATGTTTGAAGGATGAAGGAAAGACACCATTTGTAAGTGAAAGGTTGAAGAGGTGTGTGAGAGTAGGGATGAAGACTGTGGCAAGGTTAGGGATGAGGTGGGACGGGAGTGGGTCAAGCGCGCAAGTGGTGAGGTGTGATCTTGACAGGAGAGTGGAGAGCTGATCTTCTGTCATGGTGGTGAAGCTGGTTTTGGAAGAACAGGGCTGAGTGGCTAAGAGGGGCATTGGGGGCTGCGGGCCAAAGCCTTCTCTGATAGTATCAATCTTTTGCTTAAAGAAGGAGGCAAAGTCTTCGACAGAAATGAGAGGAGAGGGAGGAGGTGCTGTGGGATGGAGTAGAGAATTGAAAGTGTTGAAGAGCTGTTTAGGGTTGTGAGACAGGGAGGATATGAGAGATGAGAAGTAAGTTTGTTTTGCGGCAGAGAGCGTGGACTTGAAGCTGGCAAGGGACTGCTTGTATGCGTTGAAGTGCTCGGTGGAGTGGGTTCTCTTCCATCTCCGCTCGGTAGCCCTGGAAGCTCGTCTCAGTTCTTTGGTCAGGCCGGTCAGCCAGGGCTGCCTGTTGATTGTATGAGTTTTGCTCTGCATGAGGGGGGCGGCCGAATCAAGTGTGGTTTTTATTGTGGTGTTATAAAATGTGGCAGCAGCATCTGTGTCATGAAGTGAGGCTATGTCTGTAAGAGGGAGGAGAGACTCAGAGAGCGATTGTAAATTGAGGTGTTTGAGATTTCTGCGAGGGTGGGTGAGTTTGTGGAGTGGGGGATGCGTACTAACAGAGGAGAGGGGAAAAGAATGTCAGTAGGTTGTGGTCAGACAGGGGGAGTGGGGAGTTAGTGAGATTAGTGAGGGAACAGAGACGGGTGAAGATAAGGTCCAGCGTGTGACCGCCTTTGTGAGTGGCCGCAGAGGACCATTGAGTGAGGCCAAGGGAAGCTGTGAGCGAAAGAAGTTTAGAGGCCGCCGGGGTGGAAGTGTCAATGGGGATGTTGAAATCGCCCATGATGATGGTGGGGATGTCAGCAGAGAGGAAATTGAGTAGCCAGGTGTTATGTTTCGGTAGCTGAGGAGTGCAGGTAAAAAAAGGCAATACACCAGAGCAGTTGGAATCTATGAGATTGCAGTACCCTGACTAACCACCACAACTAGAGGCAGCCGTGGAGCGTTCCTACGTTGGTCCTAGACGCCTCGTCACAGCCTGAGAAACTAACTACACCTAAAGATAGAAATAGGAAAGCTATCTGCCCCGGAGCAGAACCCCAAAGATAATAGAAAGCCCCCAAACATGTAATGGCGGTTAGACAAGAGGAAATACTGACACAGAAAGAAAATAGTATGAGCAAACGCTGGGGCCCAAACTATCTAAATAGAAAAGGATAGGAAGGGTACTTACTGCAATCCCAGAAAACCCTGAAAAGCACCAACTCTACTAATTTCAAAATCACCTGAGATCACACGACCTCTACCACCTAAATTAGTTCTCTGGTGTAACAAAATCAAAACAGCAGCCACTGAAAAAACTGGAAAAAGCAAAAGTACAAAACTCAGTGGCTGAACTAAACAGAGAGGGCAAAAGCCCCCGGAGGGGACCCTGAAGGCCCCCACAGAAGTGCAGGACAAAATGCAAAAATACAGCAAAAACACAAAAGAAGAAATTGTCTTATCTGTTAGCAGGAGATGCAGACACGACACAGCAGGCTACAAGGGAAACTGGAAAGAAGGATTCAGACCAGAACAATTGATCACCGGCAACCCTGATGGGAAAATGACTCCATTATATAAGACCAGTCAGTAACACCTGATTCCCAGTCCTCACAATCTTCACTAGCACCGCTTGTAACCACCAGAGGGAGCCTCTGCTCAGAACTCATCTCAAACCCATTCACAACAGCCAGGTGGTGAAGTGGTCGAGAAAGGTGGAGATGGCTAGTTCCGGGGGCGGTAGATGACAGCCAGTTGGAGGTTGGAGGGGGAATAGATGCGGACGGAGTGCACTTCGAACGAGGGAATAGCAGCGGAGGGTGGAATTTGAATAGGGGTAAAGGAGCAGGTATCAGACAGGAGTAAGCCAACTCCTCCACCACGTTTGTTGCTGGGGCGAGGGGTGTGAGAAAGATGAAATCCGCCATAGGAAAGCGCAGCTGGAGAGGCTGAGTCAGAGGGAGTGAGCCAGGTTTCAGTGATGGCAAGGAAGGAGAGTTTGTTGGTGATAAAGAGGTCGTGGACAAATGACAGTTTATTGCAGACGGAGCGTGCGTTCCATAGTGCTCCGGGTAGGGGGACTGGGGGAGGGGGGTGTGGATGGATAGGTATGAGGTTGACAGGGTTGCAAAAACGTGTGGAAGATCGTGGCAGGGTGTTAGAAATGAGTGTGGGGATGTGATGAGGAGGGCCAGGATTTGGGGATACATCGCCAGCGATGAGGAGTAGCAAACAGAGCGTTAGAAGGTGGGAGCAGGATAAACCATGGTGTGGCCGTGTGTGTCTTGGTAAAAAGGATTGTATGTGGAGGAACAGTTCTGAGGGAAAGGTGAGATGGCTGGGGAGAATGGAGGGGGAAATGACTAATTCCTTACTAGGTGGGGGGATTACAGGGGATAGGAAGAAAGAAAGGAGGATGGGGGTGAAAGTGATAAGAAAATGAAACATAGTGGTTTTATAATCTGTTACCTTGCAGCCAAATTCCAGTCCAATTCTAGTCTAATTCACAGTAGTGTAATTAGAAATCTGTAATTTGAAATATGGGATTTGAAATATATGAAGCAGACTACGTCTGGAGCAGACCCATTGCACTGGTTATATCTGCAGCTAATGCCAATCAGGTGTGAGTGGAAAGTGGGCTGAGACTGCTCAGGCCAGATGCAGAGTTAAGGAAAGGTCATAAAAGGGGGTAGGGATTACACAGACCATTCGGATGTGTGGTGAAGATAAGAAGTATGGAGTACAATTATGTACACAGGAAGATGGGTGAGCAAATCATACCATTAAACAAAGCAATATACATGATGCATTCAGGAGCATAGAAAAGCTGGAGTTTTCATACCATTAAACAAAGCAATATACATGATGCATTCAGGAGCATAGAAAAGCTGGAGTTTTCATACCATTAACAAAGCAATATACATGATGCATTCAGGAGCATAGAAAAGCTGGAGTTTTCATACCATTAACAAAGCAATATACATGATGCATTCAGGAGCATAGAAAAGCTGGAGTTTTCATACCATTAACAAAGCAATATACATGATGCATTCAGGAGCATAGAAAAGCTGGAGTTTTCATACCATTAACAAAGCAATATACATGATGCATTCAGGAGCATAGAAAAGCTGGGGTTTTCATACCATTAACAAAGCAATATACATGATGCATTCAGGAGCATAGAAAAGCTGGGGTTTTCATACCATTAACAAAGCAATATACATGATGTATTCAGGAGCATAGAAAAGCTGGGGTTTTCATACCATTAACAAAGCAATATACATGATGCATTCAGGAGCATAGAAAAGCTGGGGTTTTCATACCTGTGGGAACAGAAGAACATCTCAGTCACAAGGTGATGATGACAATGCTGTAGGATTGATGTGTGGCCAAATGCATTCTAGAATTCTAGTCTAATTCACAGTAGTGTAATTAGAAATCTGTAATTTGAAATATGGGATTTGAAATATATGAAGCAGACTACGTCTGGAGCAGACCCATTGCACTGGTTATATCTGCAGCTAAATATAAGCTTTTGTTACTCATATGTTTGCAATTATATTTCTGTCTGTGATAAAAACATCTGTCAAACACACACATAAAAACCAGAGGGCAGCAGATCATGTGAAAATATAATATTTGTGTCATTCTCAAAACTTTTGGCCATGACTGTAGAGCCTTGCATTCCGACATCTAGTTAAATAACATTTCATTTAGGGGGTACCTTGAAGGAATAATATCTTTATTCCCATTCTTGATACAATCCATACATGGTGGCTGGATTTGACTAATCTATCCATGTGGATTCCCTGGGTGAATCACATCTTGAGTAGTCACTACAGACGCTAGCCACAGGAGTTGAGGGGCTCATCTTGGTGGGGTCATGGTACAAAGGATTTGGAGGGGGAGGGAGTCAGGTAGTTCATCTAACTTAAAAGTACTGATGGTGGTGGAGTTAGCAATAAGAAGAAATCTTATATCCCTACAGGGTCATCATGTCAGGATCCTCTCCGACAATCAGGTGAGAGTGGCCATCAACCACCAAGGGGGGACTCGATCCAGACACTTAATGGAAGCCACAGATCGGATATTCCACATAGCGGAAAACAATTTCCTGTCATTAACCGTTCTTCACATAAGAGGAAGAGAAAACATCAAAGCAGACTTCTTAAGCCGCAACCAGCTCAGGCAGGGAGAATGGGTGCTGAATAAAACCATCTTCAGCCAAATTGTACAATTGTGGGATTGTCCGTATATAGACCTCTTCGCCAAAAGTGAGAACAGGAAGGTAGATAGGTTCTGTTCTCTCAACCCCAGAGAGAATCCACTGGTGGTAGAAGCCTTCCTGGTCTATTGGAGCTTCAGCCTGGCTTATGGCTTTCCTCCAACTAGCACTGATCCCATTGGTAATAAGGAAGATAAGAGAGGACAAGGCAAGGATTATTTTAATTGCCCCCTTTTGGCCCAGAAGACCATGGTTTACATGGCTGAGGACTATGTCTATTACAGATTCTTGGGTACTGCTGGAGCTGTTAGAATCTATTTTGTTTTGACGATCCACCATCTTGTGGTTTTCTGGCTGCCGCTCTTTTTCCCCTGGTGCTGGGTTTGTCTAAGGTCAGGTGATTGCATCAGCCAGCACCGCCTCCTAGTCCTTCCTGGACAACAGTGTTAATCTGCTAGAGTTCTGGCTAGGTGCTTTGATAGCTTTCTGTGTTTTATATTGTGCAGTTCTGGGATCTCTAGTTCTGCCTGCTTTATTAGTTGGTTTTCCTTTCGTTTTTGCAGCTTCCTCTATTTTCCTTCTAGGAGGTTACCTGTTTTTTGTTCCCAGTCCCTAGATCGTTCAGGGATCCCCTTCCCCCTACCATTAGGTCTTCGTTTGAGTTTAGCCTAGGAAACGTCGGTGGGTCTATTCAAAAGGAATAGGTTGCCCACTCCATCGTAGAGTTTCAGCCTAGTCCTAGTATGGGTCAGCTTCTCCCCCTTCTTCCCTAGTCCTGAGTTGCAGATCCGTAACAGGAGCTCCCAGATCTGTTTTCTAAATGTCCAGCCTACATCTGACGGCGTGGAATTTGAGAGGGCACTGTTGATAGGAAAAGGTTTTTCTCCCAATCTGGTAGCCATGCTACTAGAGAGCAGGAAAGTGGTCATGACCAGAATTTATTCCAGAACCTGGAGGAAGTTTGTCTACCTACAAAAATCTCTTGAGATGTAACTATCTAATAGCACACTCAAAGTCCAGGTATCAGCTCTCGGGGCCATGTTTAGTTATGATCTGGCAGGGAATTATTGGGTAGCTAGGTTTATCAGGGTATCAGCTAGATCTAGTCCCATCCTTAACATCTTTCCCACTTTGGGTGTAATAGTACACCCACGTTCGTTGGATTCCCCCTATTTGGTGCCGGCTTTGGCGCTGCACCCCTATTTTTCCAGGCACATGACAGCTGATCTATACAGCTGACTTGTGCCTGCAACAGCCGCAGGTGGAATCACGGTCCACCTGTGGCTATTAACTAGTTAAATGCTGCTGTCAATCTCTTAAAGAGGCATTTAACTCGCACTTACCAGAAGCGCGTCATTAATCCCGCCCATCGGTGACCCTATCAAATGATCGCGGGTCATCAATGGGTTGGCATAACAACCAGAGGTCCGCAGTAGACATATCAGTTACTAATTCTTGGAAAAGGGATAATTCTTTGTGTCCTTTAAGGGTGCTAGGTAGAGACTTAAGGTTTCAAGATGCACATTAGCTAGGTGGAACAGGGAAGCAATTTCATTAGCTTATACATCAAGTGGTAAGGCAGCGCCAGAGGGTCTGAGGGCTCACTCCATATGGGATGTGGCAGCCTCCTGGGCGGAAAGATCGGAGGTTTTGATCAAGCAGATATGTAATGCAGCTACATGATCTTTTCCTTCCACTGTTTATAAGCATTATAGGCTTGATATGGGTGCCTCTTCCGACCACACATTTGGAAGAAGGGTGCTTCAGTCTGTGGTCCCTCCCTGGACTCTTACCTCTCTGCAATTCACTTGTGGTGCTGTCGTGGTGCTGTGCATAAAATGTAAAATCAAATACACAGATTGTACTACATGTCCATTAAAAGTTTGGATAAGATGCCACCTCTCTAATGCGATTAACCCCATGGCAATATCAGCATCTGCCGTCTCCAAACATTTTGCTGACACCCACAAAAGTGATTTACACAGCATTAAATTCTCTGGAATGGAAAAGGTATACAGACACTGCCGTAAGGGAGACTAGAAACGCGAGCTGTTAAATCGGGAATCTTACTTGATTTTTATGTTAGACACACAAGTCCGAATGGCTTAAATTCAAGACATGATTTCATGTCACAGTATGAAATCCACCCTCAAATTTGGTATTTTTAGTTTGTCTCATGTTTTTAATCAGTTCATTCAACCTGTTTGTTTTGTAACGGATTCAGTGATTGTAATGAATAAAGGGCCCGTCTCACACAACGATCTCGCTAGCGAGATCGCTGATGAGTCACTAGTTTTGTGACGCAGCAGCGAGCTCACCAGCGATATCGCTGTGTGTGACATTCAGCGACGATCAGCCCCCCTGCCGGGTATCGCTGATCGTCGCTGAAATGTCAGGACATTTTTTTGATCGCTGGTCTCCCGCTGACAGGCACGCATCGCTGCGTGTGACAGGCGGGAGACCAGCGATCCGCTGGTAACCAAGGTACACAGCGGGTTTCCAGGCGCAAGGCAGTGCCTAGAAACCCGCTGTGTACCTTGGATACCAGCTCCCTGAAGCAGGGAGCTGGTAACCAAGGTACACAGCGGTTTTCCAGGCACCGCGCAGCGCCTGGAAACCCGCTGTGTACCTTGGTTACCAGCTCCCTGCATCAGGGCGCTGGTATCCAAGGTACACTGCGGGTAACTAAACGATGTTTACCCGCAGTGTCGCTTGTACTGATCGCTGCCTGAGCTGCCTGTTTGGCAGCTCAGCAGCGATAATGTAGCGATACACCAGCGATCCTGATCGTTGTCAGGATCGCTGGTGTATCGCTATGTGAGACCCAGCCTTAAGAAATGCTCAGACGAGAATTGAGAAAACTAAATTGAATTTACTTAATAAATGATAAGATTAAATAATAAATAGAGTTGAGCGATACTTTCCGATATCCTAAAGTATCGGAATCGGAATGGTATCGCCGATATCACTAAAAAATCGGCGATACCCGATACCGATACCGGAAGTCCCATGTAAGTCTATGGGAACAAAATATCGCAACTAAAAAAACCCCATTCTTTCCTTGTAAACACTAAATATACACACATAGAATACATATATATATATATACATGTCATTGTGACATATATATATACATATATGTATAGTTTATACACTTCTACATAGTAAAATATCCTTTGATTCAATTGCCGGGTAAAGCCGGCTTCAGTGAAAAGACAGAAGCACCCGACATGAAATGACACTTGGTGTACATAGGGTTAACCATGTCTTTTCATGTCGTTTGCTATCTGATTTGCACAAACAATTAAATCAGACTATGTGTGCAAAATTTCACACCTGTAGGGGTTAATTAAAGGTGTAAATTCGTTGTAAAAAAAACGGACTTTTTTGCTACGAATTTACACCTTTAATTAACCCCTACAGGTGTGAAATTTTGCACACATAGTCTGATTTAATTGTTTGTGCAAATTAGATAGCAAAGGACATGAAAAGACATGGTTAACCCTATGTACACCAAGTGTCATTTCATGTCGGGTTCTGCATTTTCACAAAAGCCGGCAATTGAATTAGCGGCTATTATACTATGTAGAAGTGTATGAACTACAAATATAAATATATATATATATGTGTCACAAATTCAATGACATGTATATATATATATATATATGAGGTGTAAAATTGCTGAAAAAAAATGCGTGGGCTCCCGCCCTATTTTCGCAACCAGACAGACAAAGCCAGTGAGTGGGGGCAGATAATAATAGCCCAGAGAGGGACCATTATTTTTGGCCCCCCCCGGCTACTTAACATCTGCCCCCAGACACCCCAGAAAGGGCAAATCTCTAATTAGATTTGCCCTTTCTGGCACTTTGCCCGTCTATTCCCATTGCCCTGTAGCGGTGGCGAATGGGTTAATAAGGGGTTAAAATGACCTTGCAATTGAAAGGTCACTTTAAGCCAGGTTAATAATTGAGAGCTGTCAATTAGACAACTATCAATTATTAATCCTATTGTATGAAAGAAAAATCAAACACACACACTTTAATAAAAAAGAAGTTTAATGAAATAATCACACAGTTTTTGACCATATTTTATTTACCTGCTAAAACCATTTCCTGTAATAAAAATAAAATAAAAAAGCAAAATTATTCTTACCTATCCCATGCACAGTCAGGTCCCACGGTGAAATCCTTCAGAAAGGGTTAATGTTTACTGCAGGGACCGCAGCTAATGCTGCAGCCTCACAGTAAACCCCAAATGAATGAGTTCCTCTCCTGCCTGACAGGAGAGTAAAGGCTGGGTGTCACATAACGATACACCAGCGATCCCGACAACGATATGCACTTGTCAGGATCGCTGGTGTATCGCTACATGATCGCTGCTGAGCTGCCAAACAGGCAGCTCAGGCAGCGATCTGGGACAGCGACACTGCGGGTAACATCGCTTAAGGGCCCGTCTCACATAGCGATATCGCTACCGAGATCGCTGCTGAGTCACTAGTTTTGTGACGCAGCAGCGAGCTCACCAGCGATATCGCTGTGTGTGACATTCAGCGACGATCAGCCCCCCTGCCGGGTATCGCTGATCGTCGCAGAAATGTCAGGACCTTTTTTTGATCGCTGGTTTCCCTCTGACAGGCACGCATCGCTGCGTGTGACAGGCGGGAGACCAGCGATCCGCTGGTAACCAAGGTACACAGCGGGTTTCCAGGCACCGCGCAGCGCTTGGAAACCCGCTGTGTACCTTGGATACCAGCTCCCTGCATCAGGGCGCTGATATCCAAGGTACACAGCGGGTTTCTAGGCACAGCCCCGCGCCTGGAAACCCGCTGTGTACCTTGGTTACCAGCGGATCGCTGGTCTCCCGCCTGTCACACGCAGCGATGTGTGCCTGTCAGCGGGAAACCAGCGATCAAAAAAAGGTCCTGACATTTCAGCGACGATCAGCGATACCCGGCAGGGGGGCTGATCGTCGCTGAATGTCACACACAGCGATATCGCTGGTGAGCTCGCTGCTGCGTCACAAAACTAGTGACTCAGCAGCGATCTCGGTAGCGATATCGCTATGTGAGACGGGCCCTTAAGTGGAAAGCTTAATTGATTGCTTTCCACTTTCACTTCAGGTCAGCCAGGGACACAATCAGTGACGTCAGAGGGAACTGATTAACAAAAATAGGGGTTCCCTTCGAAAAAAAAATGGCGTGGGGTCCCCCCTATTTTTGTTAACCAGCCAGATGAAGCAGACCGCTGAGGCCTGGATTTTCAGGCTGTTAAGGAGCCAAGATCCATGGACCTTGCCAGCCTGATAATACCAGGCCACAGCAGTCTGCATATCTTGGCTGATTAACAAAAATAGGGGATCCCCTCGAAAAAAATTGGCGTGGGGTCCCCCCTATTTTTGTTAACCAGCCAGATGAAGCAGACCGCTGAGGCCTGGATTTTCAGGCTGTTAAGGAGCCAAGATCCATGGACCTTGCCAGCCTGATAATACCAGGCCACAGCAGTCTGCATATCTTGGCTGATTAACAAAAATAGGGGATCCCCTCGAAAAAAATTGGCGTGGGGTCCCCCCTATTTTTGTTAACCAGCCAGATGAAGCAGACCGCTGAGGCCTGGATTTTCAGGCTGTTAAGGAGCCAAGATCCATGGACCTTGCCAGCCTGATAATACCAGGCCACAGCAGTCTGCATATCTTGGCTGATTAACAAAAATAGGGGATCCCCTCGAAAAAAATTGGCGTGGGGTCCCCCCTATTTTTGTTAACCAGCCAGATGAAGCAGACCGCTGAGGCCTGGTTTTTCAGGCTGGTAAGGATCCAATATCCATGGACCTTGCAAGCCTGATAATACCAGGCCACAGCAGTCTGCTTAGCTTGGCTGGTTAACAAAAATAGGGGATCCCCTCGAAAAAAAAACGGCGTGGGGATCCCCCCTATTTTTGTTAACCAGCCAAGTAAAATGCAGACTGCTGCGGCCTGGTATTAAAAGACTGTCAAGGCCCATGGATTTTGGCCCTCAACAGCCTGATAATACCAGGCTACAGCAGCCCCACATTTGGCGCATCAAAAGATGTGCCAATTGTGGCACTTTACCCGGCTCTTCCCACTTGCCCTGTAGCGGTGGCAAGCGGGGTAATAAGGGGTTAATGTCACCGTTGATTGCACGGTGACAATAAGCCCGGTTAATAATGGAGAGGCGTCAATAAGACACCGATCCATTATTAATCCCAAAGTTATTAAATGTATAAAAAAAAGACAAAGCAAGAAAAAAGTATTTTAATGAAATAAAAGAGACAACACAGTTTTAATTTCTTTTATTACTCTCTCATTCCTGCGACGCCATCGATCTCCTGTAAAAAAAGAAAAAAAACAAACCAACAGTATACCACCTGTCCGACGCAGTCCATAGTAACGACAGTCCCACGACGATCCAGCTGTGCTACATCGCAATGACAGGCAGAGCCTGACATCCCGACGCAGCACAGCTGATTACCTGCTTCCCCGGCGGTGACGTCATCGGACTGACTGCTTTACGGCCGGGATTACCCAGCAGTCACTGCAGTTATCGCGAGAAACTGCATGTGACCGCCGGGGAAAGAAGATGGCGGCCATGAAGCAGTCCGGGATGTGACCGCCGGAGATCTTCTGCCAGGTAAGTGCCGCTGACTCCTGACAGACCCGACCGACGGACACTGACAGTGACAGTGACATTCCGATTCCGGTATCCGATAAGACGAAAATATCGGAACTCGGAATCGGAATTCCGATACAGCCAATATCGGCCGATACCCGATATTTGCAGTATCGGAATGCTCAACACTAATAATAAACAGTATAAGCAATAAAGTAAAATAAGTACATGTGCATCTAAACAAACATTATTCATACATTACATTTCTCAAGGTAGAAGTCCATCAATCTGTGTTCATCCCTCTCTCCTCATCTCTGTATTTCACATCCCCAATCTCTGCTGTGTGTGTCACTGATGGTCCAGGAAGTAAGAGACCGACCAAAGCACATCCTTGTCTATTTATGTGTCCAGCTAAAAGAGGTGTGCCCAGCCCCACATGTGGGGAATGATGTTATAATTCTATTGTCCACTGGCTAAAGTTACATCCCCTCAATCCTGAATGTAACATGTTTTACCAGCACATGGCAGAATACAGCAAGCTGGAGGTGGGAGCCTCATATGAACAATTAATAAAATAATTAATTGAAGTGTTGAAACCATTAAAAATAACTCTTACTATACTGTTTTACATATATGTTAATTGTAGCCAATCAGATGAATGAGGGTAGACTTACTGGATCTTACCTTCCTTTGCTGGTCTTTGCTGTGGCAGCTTCACCCTGATCCGTGCGTGGCTTTGGATTACATGCGGAGAACACGCCTATGCTGGTAAGCTGACATCCACCATGTTTTTTCTTGATATTTGATTGTAGGTACTGTGTTATTTTCTTGGTAGCCCTTATTTCATTTTCAGTAAAAAGTAGAATGATGTGCTTTACCAAAAGCTCTGACTTGGTCTCATCTATCCACCAGATGCTTTCCCTGTAGGATTTTAGCATACTCATGTATATTTTGGCAATCTGCAGTCTAGCTTTTATGCCTGTGTGTCAGCAGTGAGGTCCTCCTGGGTCTCCTGCCATTTTGTTTCTTTTAATTCAAATGTGGACAGATAGTGTGGGCTGACACTGATACACCCTGAGCCTGCAGGATGGCTTGAATTTCTTTGAAACTTGATTGAGCCTGCTTATCCATCATTCAGACTATCCTGCATTACAACTTTTCATTAATTTTCCTCTCCTGTCCACTTCCAGGAAGATTAACTACAGTGCCATGGGTTGCATACTTCTTGATTTTGTTGTGCACCGCAAACAAAGGAACATCAAGATCTTTGCAGATGGACTTGTATCCTTGAAATTGTTTGTTTTTCAACAATTTTGGTTCTCAAGTCCTCACACAGTTCTTGTCTGCTCGCTCTGTTCTACATGCTTAATTTGGCACATACAGACACACAATACAAAGATTGAGTCAACGTCTCCCCTTTTTATCTGGTTTCAGGTGTGATTTTCATGTTGCCCACACCTGTTACTTGCCACAGGTGAGTTTTAATGAGCATCACGTGCTTAAAACAAAGTTGTTTATCCACATTTTTGGAAAGGTGCCAACAATTTTGACCAGCCCATTTGGGGGGTTTTGTGCAAAATTATGTCCAGTTCGTTTATGTGCAATTATGTATTTTTTGTTTTGTTCCAATATGAACAAAGGAAATAAACACGTGTATAGCAAAACATGTAATTGCAATAATTTTATGGGCAAAATACTTTGTTTTATGGAACAGTTTCAAGGGTGCAACACTTTCAGCCATGGCTGTAAGTTACAATAAATTAACAGTGACAAACTGGTAAAGAGGGGGAGAGGACCCTGCCACTTACAGTCTACAGGGCAATAGGAAAGGAGACTTTTGTTGAACATTAAAGAATATCTATTGTTAGGATAAACCTTCCTAAGCCGTCTATATAGGCATGCAGGTCATAGAAAATTGAATAAAATGATACATTGATATATACGATCCAATGTCTTATTCCAGAGAAATCTATGTTTTTCTTAATATGTAATTGAGCCGTTAAGATCTATAGGCCGGACTTAGATCTCACTGAGAATCTGCCTCCAGAGATTATTTTAAATTAAAGGTATGTGAGACATTTCATGACTGACAGTTATGATCACACTCAGCAGAACTGATCTTTGTTTAATTAGAAACACTTATAACTTATATTTATACAGCTGCAGTTCTCCTATAATGCTGTTGAAATGGGGGCCAGGGTTGTAGTCGTGGCTAACAGTGGCAGGTCTGCCACACCCTGACCCTCCGCAACATTAACACATTGCAGTCCACTCACATGTGAATCGAGATCCACTTCACAAGGCCGGGTATCCTTTCTCTTTAGCAGCATGCAATAATAGTTGAGTCCAGATTCATCTTCAACAAACACTTTTACTCAGCTCATCCAGTTTAGTCACAGAAACAGCACAAGATTCTTCACAGAATATCACCATTCCATTCCCTGTACTGTCCCTTTTTTCCCCAGGAATATCCACTGGGTCTGCCAGTGCCGCAGCTTTCTGAGAGGACAAACTAACCTGCTTCAGGAGTTCCCCGCTCACTTCACTCTCCAAAGGGGAAGTTGAAGGATGGTTCTTCCATTCCTTACCAGGCCGTAGGCCTTGGATGTTAAGGGTAGTTCCTACAAAGTTAGCTGCTACCCTTGTTATCCTGCCCTGATATTCCTCCACTATGTGTGACTGTCAGCCCTAGGCCCTGGACGGCTGGGCTACTTAGCTTGAACGTTCCCGGATACACCTGTCCCATCCTGGCTCCCAGCCCCCTACTGACTAACTCCATGAAGCTCTCCAAACTACTCTCTCTTAGCCCCTCCTAATTAGCCTAATCATATTGGTCTAACTAATTCCTATCCTATTCTATTGTGCTCCCCCTACTGGTCTAAGTCCTACATTATCCCTATATCTTTACAACACACAAACATATATACAATGCATTACACAGTATAACAACATTATAAACATGAGGTACATCAGCTTTTAACATAGGAACATGTGCAAGGCGAGCGGGACATAAACTGGCCTCCGTACACCCCTTATACTGTCAGCTCTGCTGCAGAGCTCTGTCTGATATCAAAGAACACTGCTTCAAATTCCATCTCACAGGTACACAGTGTAGGGGAGGGGTAGTACAGCCAAGCTGACAGCACTATGGGAGGAGAGATTTTTAATTATTTTTGTTTACTACTCGTTACCTAGGTTAGCAGCCATAAATGCAGTCAATCTGCTATGGCCGGATTCCTAGACAAGTACTACAGTGCTTATAACCTCTCTTTATAAGGCTGCAGTCAGACGGCCATATTCACGCGAGGATCGCATCGTTTCACAATACTTGGACTGGCAATTGGCTCTTTTGACCTGAGCGTGACCGCATCTATTTCTAGCCACTGGCCAGTCCAAGTATTGCAAGTCGATCCTCATGTGACTAATACGGCAGTCTGACTTTGCCCTATAGCGTGTAAGTGCTGCTCCTAAGTAAGCCCAATCTATGCCCCTGCACTCCTTCTATGCTGCAGAGACAAAGATGCTTAATATAGCATTATCAAAGAACACTATTCAACTAGCATGCTGCTGGTCCGAACTGTCTGTTATTCAGGAGCACAAAGCCCCTAGGCAAGTAGGAAACCAAAAGGCAGGGGAACGGTGCACTACTGAAGACAACATTGGACAAACCCTTTAAGCCAATATCTTGCAATGTTTTTTCGCCAAACATAATAAACAGAATAAGAAAAAAAGCAGTATTTTATAATTAAAAAAGTGTACAGGAGTGAATTAAGGAAACTATGAATAAAGAACTATTAGTTTCTGTTCACACATTGATTTTTCCTTGTCACAGGTATATATTTTTAGTATTTACTGATGTATACCTCCAACGTAAGGTGGCTGTCATGTGTGCATTGCCACGAAGATCGTCACGGTTGCACGTTTTGACTTCTCACAGCTGAGTTGCTGTTTCTTTGTGTTTGGCAGCTAGGGAGTTAATTCTGTCTGTGCTCGGTGCTGGGACTGGGTGCAGTTTCTCCCGGCTGCAATTGATTATTTGTTGATTGGTTTCCTTTAAATTCCTGGTTGTCTGCTTTGGGAGTTGCCAGTGAAATCCTTCATGCAGACCACAGATAGGAATGAATCTGTATAGACTTAAGTTGAGAGCTCCTTAGTTGTTCTAAGCTCAACTTGGTTAGAGGTTATTTCCCAGACCATTTATGTTCCTTCGGTGTTTGAGTGTGTATGCAAGTGAGTGCTATCCTGTCTGTCTTATATGTCTAATCTGTGTATTTAGCTGAGATCAGCCCATATCCCTTTGGTGGTAATCAGGATCCTTCTTAGGACTGATTACAGGGTTCAGGGTCTGACAGGAGACAGGGTTAGGCTGGAGACTTGGACCTCTGAACCATTATCAGTACCTCCAAGGAAAGGGATTAGTTAGGACCCCAGTGTAGGGTCAGGTTAGACCCCGGTCCTCCTCTTTCCTGTTACAGCTCATCAAGTCCTCAAGATTAACCCTAAGTTCTGCAGAGATTGTGTCAGACAGCGTGACATTCAAGATTAACCCTAAGTTCTGCAGATATTGTGTCAGGTAAATCTATTTTATACTTACATTCTGATGTTGCTAAACTATATGTTGTATTGAATGTGGTTCCTGTATAAATAGTTTACTGACATTGTATTCATATCATTAGACAGCGTGACAGTGGCGATGTCTGCTGCCATATAATGGGATGTCTCTGCCTCTGCTTACCATATACCAGTTTGTACGGTAAAGCTGACAACAGAGCTTCAGAAGACAGGAAGTATCGACTTTTTTGTCATGGTAGTAGCTTTCTACTGATTTCAGTAATTTGCACCAGTATTTGTAAAGCTGGAGTATTTCTAAAACATTGAAGAGGTGCAAGTTTTACCGCTATATGTATTTTTTCCATTCCTGTGTTTTCTTACAACTACTGAACAGAATATTACCACATTATTTGATTTTTTTACCTGACAGCTTCTCGTTGTTTTAATCCTAGTTAATTAGCATTGATTTAGGTAATTATAATATATGTCCTCTACTATAGTAGGGATTGTTTTACTTGTACGCGTAATCTAGACAGGGGAACAATAAAAATGCTCATTTGTTGTATATGGTGGGTGCTCTAACAATTCACATTCTCTATTTCCCCCTCTGGGTGTCACCCTAGCACAACATACTGAGTATAATCCGATCACTTTTTAAAGCCAAGTAAACCCCATGAAAACATTTCAAACCAAAATGAAAGAACACTGGGTTTTATAATTTTAGAGAGAGACCTTAAAGTGGATTGTTCACTGGTGGTCAACGCACGGATGATAAACAGATTTCATCCATGTCGAAAACTTGGGAAAAGCGGAGTAGCAGTAAGCCACAATAAGTAAATGAAAAGTAATATTTTATTGCCAAAATCACAGTAAAAACAGGTTAAACAAAATGAACACAGACACAATACATATAAACGGAGGAGACATGAAGGTAGGCAGGGGATGGGTGTAGGGTCAAAAGATAATGAGACCTGGGAAAGCTGGGTGGGTAGATATCAAGAATGCACATGGATAGCACAGAGTAAAAATTAATATAAATATCAGTAAAATATCCATGTGTAAATGTCACAACCTATAGCACCCGTACAATAGCTTACCCATAGTGGGTCCAGACTGCTGCAGCCCCCCTGGCAGTTCCTGACATGTGAGTTGATGACATGTCTTGTCTCAAGACTGGCTATACATACACAAAATAGCAAAGCACCGATAATTGAGGTGCATGCGCCCCGGTACCGCCGGGCATATGAATCGTCACTTCCTCCGCCGCCTTCGGTGCACATGCAGGCGTGAATAGCCCAATGACATCAACAGACATGCGCACCACACTGGTTTGACAGCCACCGAGAAAACAGTGCCGAAAAAGTCAAGGTACGCTTGCGCACTATCGGCAGCCATTTTCAAGAAGGCCACAGGACGCCACCATCTCTACTCCGCCATCCCTATAATTGCAGCATGAGGTTTCACTGATACCCTATTGAGAACTGACTTCTAGTGATATCCAGCAAGATTGGACTGAAATCAAGGGCATCCCGATTTGGAATCTTAGGGACCTGAAGCCCCAATGTATCACAAAGGCTGTAAGGTCCTCCATGGATCACAGTGTCACCGATACACCCTCTTTACAGGCTGTTAGAGTGAAAGGAAAACGTCACCTGTAAGGGTATGTTCCCATGGTCAGCAAATGCTGCGTCCAACACGCAGCGACTAGATGTTACAGAATAGTATATGAGATTTCACAAAATCTCATGCCCACTACGCTGGCACGGACGCCTCCGGCTTACCTGCGGAGACAGACATGCAGCGCGTCTTTCCAGACAGCAACATGTCAATTTATGTAGCGGAGACGCTCAGTCTCCGCTGCGTAAATTACCCATAGACTTTCATTAGATGTGGTAAAACTGCATTATCTTCGTAGTCACATGCGTATTAAGTGCGGGAACTCAGCTCGAAAAATATTGGTCTCTGCAACTGCATGTGTTGTGGCTGTCTAACAGCTGCGAGACATGCAGTCGTGTGGATGCCTAACATATTTTTCGAGCATGCTCGGATAACTACTTATCTGAGCACATTTGCTCACCACTAATGGCATGTTTCCATGACTATGGGCGGCATGGTGGCTCAGTGGTTAGCACTTCAGCCTTGCAGTGCTGGGGTCCTGGGTTCAAATCCCACCAAGGACTACATCTGCAAGGAGTTTGTATGTTCTCCCCATGTTTGTGTGGGTTTCCTCCGGGTACTCCGGTTTCCTCCCACATTTCAAAGACATACTGATATGTCTTTATAATCGGGGACAGTGCCAATAATGTCTGTAAAGTGCTGTGGAATTAATGGCACTATATAAATGAGTAAAAAAAAATAAAATGTGCACTAATTTAAATAATGGTGTACCTTGTTTTAGCCGGAAGTGCAGTTCAGCTGACCACGAGAACTGCAGTGCACGTGACAGCTCAGCTATGTTCTGGATGTCATGCTGAATGGTGGCATAATGCCACCGTTCAGCCAAAGGCATTTAGATGTAGCAGAGCTGGACTCGTCGTGGGACAGTATGTATATGTTCTCGGTGGACAGGTAAGGAATATTGTTGCTTTTTTATTTTAATTCTCTTACAAGGGACAAGGGCATCGGTGGAATAGGCGATGCAGTAAGTATTTTTTAATTAAGATCTATTAAAGGCGTATGTGTCATTATTTCAATTAAAGTACTTTATTCTGGCTGTGCTTTTATTTACCATGTAACTATAGGATTAGCAATGGATAGGTATCTTATAGACACTTCTCCATTAGTAATTAGTAATGTGCCACTTGTGGGGTGACTGCGGGCTGCTATTTTTAGGCTGCCAAGGGCCAAAATCCATGGGTCTCGCCAGCCTGAGAATACCAGGCCACAGCTGTCTGCTTTTTCCTTGACTGGTTGTCAAAAATAGGGGGACCCTACGCTATTTTTTTTTTGGATCCCACTAGTTTTGCTAACCATCCAAGTTAAGCAGACTGCTGCGGCCTGGTATTATCAGGCTGGCAAGGTTCATGAATATTGGATTCTTACCTGCCTGAAATACCAGTCCCGTAGTCTGCTTTACTCTGACTGGTTTACAAATATAGGGGGAGCACACTATTTTGTTTTTAAATTATTATTTATTTACCAAAAAAAAGGGGACCTCTCTCTGTGCTTTCCTACATTTCCTGTGTCTTGTACTTCTGGCTGTGTCACAAGATTCGCAATTATTTAAATTAGTACACATGCGTAGTAAGCTGCGTTCCTGCACTTAATGCACATGTGATTAGGAAGATAATGCGGTTTTACCACATCTAATGAAAGTCTATGGGTAATTTACGCAGCGGAGACTGAGTGTCTCCACTACATAAATTGATATGCTGCTGTCAGGAGAGAATGCGCCGCATGTCCATCTCTGTGGGCGAGCCACGGGCATCGGTGCGCACATATTGGGCATGGGATTTCTTGAAATCCCATCCACTATGCTTTAACAGCTGGATGCTGCGGATGAACGCAGCATCCAACCCACAGTGTTTACTGACCGTATGCACATACCCCAATATATCTGTAAATGGGAAATCCCTTTTTTTTCCTTCCCAGAAGCCAACTTTCAATCAACTTTATTTCAAGTGACAAAAAAAACGCATGCAATGAAAAAACGCATGCGGACAAAATGCAGGTGACCTGCCAGTCACCTTGGTGCAGATTTCACCGGCGTCAAATCCTGAACAAACACTAAGCCATTCCTGATCATGTGCACATACCCTAAGGGATTTTAACGTCTTTCAGGATGGACAGCAAAGGCCTGAGAATTCTTATTTTTTGCAATGTAAAACGAGACAAGTCCGGAAATAATTGAATTACAGCATCCATATATAATATTTCCCCTTGGGACTTGGCCTGTGCCATAATTCTTTCCTTTATTTCAAAATCATGAAGGCAACAGATGATGTCTCATGAGTGTGGTAATGATCCCTTGAGCTGTAGGGCCCGAGGTGCTCGATCAAATTTAATGGGCTTCGAGATGGAATCTCCCAGGTTGGAGTTTAAGATGTCCTGTAGGATCTTTTTAGTCTTTTCCTGGTCATTAGATTCAGGGACCCCTCTCACCCTAATGTTACATCTCTTTCCCCTATTATCCAAGTCCTCTAGTTGAACCCGGAGATCTCTAATCGTTTTCTGGTGCAAAATAGATGTCTTGTGGAGTTCAGCCATATGTGATATGGTGAGATCGTGATCTCCCTCCAACGAATCAATCCTGCCTGACAAAAGCTGCAGGTCCTGACACAGACAAGCAATTTCAGACCTGTATATGTCTTTAACCTCTGTTATTAAAGCTTTAAAGTCTTCTTTTGAGGGGAAACGTGAAAAGAACCTCATCCATTGTGGGGGAAGGTGCTCATCCATGTGGTCTCCCTCCTCAACCTAGGATTCTTCCATTTATTCACTCCCATTCTCCTCACATGTGGTGCTTGGGGTTAACTTAGGAGGAGAGGCCCCATACCCCTTTTTTCCCATTATTATTATTCTCTTCCGTGTGAGTCACTGAACTTCCACCTCAGGTTCGGCAACATGAGGCTGTCCAGGGGTGGGAGAGAGGAGATCTCCCCTGTCTGCATGTGGCGATCCGCCATTTTGTGCATCAGGATTATCAGGGGGATTAATGTCTGCAGGACCCCATCTGTGCAGTCCTGCCTTGAGTCCCCTCCCATTATTCAGCTCTTTCTACCCCCTGTGGATCCAGCGCCTGCTGGGACCAGTCGCTGTTCTCCTTCCTCCAGTACATCATGTGCCATGTTATTCACACGTCCCTCAGCTGCCTCCTCCACCCAGCAAGATGGTGCCTGGACCACAGAACCGCTCTGTTCCCGCTGGAGGAAGACATCTAGAGCAGTTGCAGAGGCAGCAGACACCGCTCCTTAGAGTGCAGGGACTCCCGCTTCCTGGGACGCATCTGTGGGTAAGACTGCAGGCGAGTAATGAGGATGCCTGGAAGAAGCTCTGCAGCCATGCGTCCTCTTAGTCCAACATCCATACATGCCCCCCCCCAGTTGGTAGAGTTTTAATATTGTTCCTTACTTATTATTTGCACCTGTGGTACTAGACATTGCTGAACTTTTGTCACAAGGTTTACAAACATCAGCACCAGCACTAATAATGCCCAGGATTACAGCACTGCCTTCTTTTGTCCTATGTATTCATAGCTTTCCCTCTATTGCCTCAATATGGATAGTAGTGCACATAATTGAAGTTTCTCACACATTGTCATAGACGTAATTGGAAAATCTATAAAGCCATTTCATAGTTCTCATAGAGAACACTGAAGCATAGCTTAATTATAACTTGGAAAGGGGACAAAGGAGCTCACGCTCTGCAACACTCCACATGACTCTTTTGCAGTTGAGACCCCCACTGCTATAAACAGGTAATTAAAGTGGGTTATCTGATGGATCGCAGACACGAAGTCCATTCAGAAGAATTTGGGAGGTGACAGATTTATGGTCTGTGGATATGCCTTATGGCTAGTGATGGGCAAACCCCCGGATTTTCGGGTTTGGCCGAACAGTTTAAAAAAAGTTTATTTAGGGTAGCAGAACAGTATCCTGAACATCCAGCGTTTTCCACGCTGTCATGTGTATGATAGTGTGGCAAACACTGCCTCTGACAGTGTGAGCCCGCAGCAGTAACCGGAGGTAAAAAGTTTACCTCCGGTCACAGGCGTCGGCTGATGAGACTACTACTCCCATCATAAACACCAAAGCCCCAACTGGCTGAATAGAGCAAAAAGGGGATCATAGAGTATATTAGACTAAGTAAATAATTTTTATTAACATGCAATGAAATGAATATAAAAAGCAAAGAGAGTATCACTAACTAAGCAGAATATGGTTGGGGATCCATATGAAAACATGTACTACACAGCACACATAAATCTAGGCGAGAATTTAATAAATAAATATATAAAAGCACAATATCATAAAAATAATGCCTACTAAAGCACAAAATTGGCTCTGGCCAGCCGCTCCATTAACCCAATTCAGGGAAATTTCCTCATGTGAGGGAGAGGATACCAGAACTTAATAAAATGCAAACGGCAATAGCAGAATAAAGTGTATGAAGTGTGTAGAGTGCAGAAGTGTAAGAGTGTTACAATATGGTAAGGTGCATGTAATGGGCTCGTACTTACTGGTGTGATTTAATAAAAAGGATCACCCAGCCTGCTGCCCCTATGCATGTTTCGCCGTAACTTCGTCAGAAGGCATAGTTTAATCTAGCTACGGGGTCAGTATAAATAGAGACTGGCGTCCCATAGGAAACTCTGTGTGTTTAATGACGTCAGGCCACATTCGCGGATACAAGTCATCCTAACTACAGGGCAATTCGTCTTGCGCTCGTGGAATGCAAGCAACTCTCCGCTGCTGGGCAGCAGGAGCCACAAACGAACCAAGTGGAGCGCATAGGGAAGTCCCGTGTGGAATCGGGTTGGGGCATGCGCAAAAGACCCTGGATGCAGTGTCAGAATTTCTATAGAGTATAACGATTCGGCAAACCAGCGATCAGGACATCTACAAGAAATGAAGGTTTGTACAAGGGACCATACTAAAGGTGGGATCAAAAGACAAGAATCTTATTAATGGACCGAATAAATTATTACCAAGAGGGCCGATCATACTTATTGTATGGAGAGAAACAAATGTGCTAAGGGTTAATTATAGATAACATAATTCAGTGAATACAAAAAAAAATATATATATATAAAAAAACTAGAATGGGACGAACATGAAGTAAAAGAACTGTTGGATAAATAAATATGCAAAATACATAACTGTGAATATTAAGTATATCATAAATGTCTATGGTGGTGAAGTGTAAGGAATTGTTGCAGGAAGAGCATTCAATATGCTATGCTGATAGTAATAAATGGGAAAGGAGTTATGAGGTGAAAAGGGGATATAATGTAGGTCAAAGTTGGAATATTGTGGGGAAGGAGTAAAGGAAGAGTGTGATAAACCAGTAATTGAAAGAAAAAAGGTGAGAGGAAGGGGGGAAAATGTTAATGTGAAGTGAAATAAAAAACATATGAACTTGCACAAAATTAGATTAATGACAAGTACCCAAATAGGAAAAAAATAAACCAAAGAAGAGTAATAAAGTTGACAAACAAGAAAAGTAATAAAAATGGTAATTAAATTCTTCCCTATTATGAAGGCACCAGCAAAGAAATTTTCTGTAGCCATACAAAGATACTGTATATATTTGAGTATAAGCTGACCCGAGTATAAGCCGAGGCTTATAAATTTCAAAAATAAAAATAGATACCAATAAAAGTAAAATTAATTGAGACATCAGAGTTAAATGTTTTTGAATATCCATATTGAATCAGTAGCCCCAAATAATGCTCCATACAGTTCATGATGGGCTCCATAAAATGCTCCATACAAAATACGCCCCATATAATGCTCCATAAAGTTCATGATGGGCCCCATAAGATGCTCCATACAAAAAATATGCCCCATATAATGCTGCACAAAGGTTAATAATAGCTCCATAAGATGCTCCATATTAAAATATGCCCCATATAATGCTGCTTAAAAGGTTAATAATGGCCCCATAAGATGCTCCATAGAATAATATGCCCCATATGCTGCTCCATAAAGGTAGATGGCCCCATAAGATGCTCCATAGATTTATATGCCCCATATGCTGCCCCATAAGATGTTCCATGGAATAATAAGCCTCATATGCTGCTCCATAAAGGTTGATGGCCCCTTAAGATGTTCCATAGAATATGCCCCATATGCTGCTCCATAAAGGTTGATGGCCCCATAAGATGCTCCATAGATACAGTACAGACCAAAAGTTTGGACACACCTTCTCATTCAATGATTTTTCTGTATTTTCATGACTATGAAAATTGTAGAATCACACTGAAGGCATCAAAACTATGAATTAACACATGTGGAATTATACATTACACTTTACAAAAAAGTGTGAAACAACTGAAAATATGTCTTATATTCTAGGTTCTTCAAAGTAGCCACCTTTTGCTTTGATTACTGCTTTTCACGCAGAAAAGGTGAACGGCTGGACTCTACATGCCTAGTTCCCACCGTGAAGCATGGAGGGGGTGGTGTGATGATGTGGGGGTGCTTTGCTGGTGATACTGTTGGGGATTTATTCAAAATTGAAGCGGTGAGCGGTCCAGCTCACCCTAAACCAACTCGATTGGGTTCAGGTCTGGTGACTGTGGAGGCCAGGTCATCTGGCGTACCACCCCAACACTCTCCTTCTTGGTCAAATAGCTCTTACACAGTCTGGAGGTGTGTTTGGGGTCATTGTCCTGTTGAAAAATAAATGATGGTCCAACTAAACGCAAACCGGATGGAATAGCATGCTGCTGCAAGATGCTGTAGTAGCCATTCTGGTTCACTATGCCTTCAATTTTGAATAAATCCCCAACAGTGTCACCAGCAAAGCACCCCACACCATCACACCACCTCCTCCATGCTTCACGGTGGGAACCAGGCTTGTAGAATCCATCTGTTCACCTTTTCTGCGTGCAAAGCAGTAATCAAAGCAAAAGGTGGCTACTTTGAAGAACCTAGAATATAAGACATATATTAAGTTGTTTCACACTTTTTTGTAAAGTGTAATGTATAATTCCACATGTGTAAATTCATAGTTTTGATACCTTCAGTGTGATTCTACAATTTTCATAGTCATGAAAATACAGAAAAATCATTGAATGAGAAGGTGTGTCCAAACTTTTGGTCTGTACTGTATCTATGGAGCATCTTATTTTATGTTCATCCCTCTCCCATAATGACAATTCTGCTTCACGTCACTTGTCTTATCTATTGCATTATTTCTGTGCTGTTTTGTGTATATAAATATGTGATTCTTCAGATTTTGTATTAGTCTTTGCCTGATGAAGAGACCTGAGTAGTCTCGAAAGCTTGCTTTTTGTTACCATCTTTTCAGTTAGCCATTAAAAGGTATCAACCACAGAGGACTCTCAATTCTAAATATTTTTCTATCTATTGGCTAACACAGTACAAAGATATACAACTTTCCTGTTTGCAAATGCACACAGAAACAAAGACCTTAATTTTTGGAGACATGACCTGTGGTCTGATGAAACTAAAATTGAGATAAAATTCTAAATATTGAGAAAAACATACATATGTGTATTTTTATATACTGTTTGTAAACTTCTGGTTTCAACTGTATGTGCATGCATATTAATACATATACAGTATATATATATATATATATATATATGCATCTAAACATAACTAGATAGATACAGTGCTCAGCATAAATTAGTTCACGTTTGAAAAATAAAAAAATTAGAGTTTGAGATGTCTGAGTTAACCCATAACATGAAAGTAAGGTTAATAATGTAACTCGCAAAACAAAAGAAAATACCGGCACTTAATCCCCTAATGTCTGCCACTGCAAATTACCTCATCAGCCTGCATGAAGGCACTGGTTGACAAAAGGAGTTTGGGTGCACACTAGAAGAAAGTTTTAAACAAATGTCCAGAAAGAGAAAAAAGGTGGAACTCACCCTCCATATAAAATGTTCCTTTATTTCATGTAGTAAAAATATTGCAGCGAGAGAATGGTGGGACACTACAGTTGTACTCACAATCTCAGATTTGGGTTTTCTGAGTCTTGCATGACTTTGTTATGTCAAAAGAGCCCTGAAGCCAACCAGCGGCTGCTATTAGGCTGCTGTGGTCTCAGTGTAATTAAGGATGTCGACAAAGAATATGAATGCAAGTAATGGCTGTGTCTGTACGACTAATGAATAAACAATAAAATTACATTCTGTAATTTTGCATCTAATACTCTACACCCATCCCCTAGAGGTAAGCACAGCAGCATAGAAATGAGGCATCAAGTCAGTCAGACATTTGCTATAAACCTATGGAAAAAGAACACAATTTCTAATTTAGCAAATATAATTTTGTTTTGTAGAATTCATGGATGGATCTTCAGTTGGATCCATGTGTAGATGGCTAGTGTGATGACAAGTATTATGTTTTTATAAAATTCAGTTGCAATACAAGCTGTTCAGTTGAATTGTCCCAATATATTTTGACTTACCGTATATACTCGAGTATAAGCCGACCCGAGTATATGCCGAGGCCCCTAATTTTGCCACAGAAAACTGGGTAAGCTTATTGACTCGAGTATAAGCCGGGTGTACATTGTCCCCTCATCCCTGTTCTGCTCTTTGTGGCTCTCCCCCCCTCCCGTATGCATGGCTCGGCTCTCCATCCCATCCTTCTATGTATGGCTCAGCTCCTTGTCCTCCCCCGTCCTCCTCAGTGCTCCGCTGTCCTGCTCCTTTATGCTCCCCATCCTGCTCTGTGCTCCCCCCGTCCTGCTCCGTGCTTCCCCGTCCTCCTCTGTGCTCCCCATCCTCCTCTGTGCTCCACCTGTCCTCCTCTGGGCTTCCCCGTCCTCCTCTGTGCTCCCCCGTCCTGCTCCTTCCTTCCCCGTCCTCCTCTGTGCTCCCCCGTCCTGCTCCGTGCTTCCCTCATACTCCTCCATCCTTGTCCATGCTTCCCCGTCCTCCTCCATGCTCCCCCTTCACTCTCACCCTCTTGTGCAATCGCTGAACGTCCCCTGAAATCCTCTGTTGTTCCGGCTTCCTGCAGCTCTCCTGTGCTGAGCGGTCACTTGGTACAGCTCACTAAGGTCATGAATATGGACGCCACGCCTATGAGAGTGGAGTTGCGTCCATATTTCATGACCTTAATGAGCGGTACCATGTGACTGCTCAGCACAGGAGAGCTGCAGGAAGCCAGGACAATGGAGGATTTCAGGGGACGTTCAGCGATTGCACAGGAGGGTGAGTATGATGTCCCAGCTACCGGCTCCTGCCACCGCACCCCCTCCCCCACTGGTTTCTGCACAATGACTTGTGTATAAGCCGAGGGGCATTTTCAGCACAAAAAAATGTGCTGAAAATCTCGGCTTATACATGAGTATACGGTAACTGATTGTCCCCTAAAGCAAATGCAAAATGTAATCATTATGGTTCCAAATTATCCTAATAATAATGTAGTTTAAATTTAAATCTTAAAGCGGATGTGCCAATTAGAGAATATGTGTCTCCACAGTTATGCACAAACTTGGTCCCATGGTCACCCATTAAATAGCCAGTCAGTTAGGATAACCCCTTTAAGGCTAAGTTCTCATTTGCGTAAATGTGCGCAGCGTATCATCTGCATGCGCAAACACATGCAAAAATTTATGCAAACGCATGCTTCCACATCGTTTTTTTATCCGCATCATCTTACGCATGACGTCAAAAAAAGCTGCATGTGCATGCGTTTGTATGCATTTTGGCATGCGTTTGCGTTGTTTATGCACATGCGTTAGATATTTCCAATGCTTCACAGTAGCTTTTCCTTGACATCAGACACCCAGTAGGCGTGTCTCATGGGATTTCTATATATATGGACACACTGCACTGATGAAATCCTCGTCTTTGGCTGCTGTATCAAGCTGCAAGATGGATCTTGACATAGACAGCTTCTATGAAGATCTGGATTTACAATTGAAATTGGCTGCTGCCTTTGCTGTGGCTTGTCAAGAACAAAGAAGAAGAGAAAGACGGAGAAGACGTTGTCGTCGCTATTAGCAACACCCCATCTTTGAACTCTGAGAGAGCCGTGGAGCCTACCACTCCTTGTACACTGAGCTGTGTGCAAACCCTCAGAAGTTTTTTGACTACATGAGGATGTCGGAACAGAGCTTCGATGACCTGCTGCTACAAGTCCAAGGATTCATCGCCAGGCAGGACACACAGCTCCGTCGAGCAATTCCTGCTGAGGAATGTCTCTTGGTCACCCTGAGGTACGTAATTTGGAAAAAGAAACATCTGTCATTAATATGATTTTTCTAAAAGCCATGTACTGATTTTTTTTCTCATTTTCTGTTCCGCAGATTCCTGGCTACCGGAGAGACCTTGTCATCCCTCCAGTTTCAATTCATGATTGGAGTGTCAACACTTTCTGGGATTATTGGAGACACCTGCCATGCTTTAGCTGAGGTTCTGCGGAAAGAATTCCTCCCCCAACCCACAACTGAAATATGGCTTGAAAATGCTGAAAAATTCAAGGACATTTGTAATTTTCCTAACTGTGTGGGGGCTGTGGATGGCAAACACATTCGGATTCTGAAACCTTCTGGAAGTGGAACTGAATATTTCAATTATAAAAAATACTTTCCATTGTTCTAATGGCGATTGCAGATGCTGAGTGTAGATTTGTCGCCGTGGACATTGGCTCATATGGACAAGGAAATGACTCACAGACTTTCAAAAACTCTGACATCGGACAACATTTATATGTGAATGATTTTAATTTTCCACTTCCACAACCTCTTCCCAACACTGAAGGACCGCCAATGCCGTTTTTTGTGTTTGGGGATAAAGCGTTCCAACTGTGTGCCAACCTCATAAAACCATACTCAAGTCGGGCCTTAAATGACACAAAAAAGATTTAAAACTACCGACTGACAAGGTCACGAAGAACTGTTGAGTGTGCCTTTGGATTGCTGGTTTCTAAATGGCACATTTTGGGAACATGCATTAATCTAAAAATTTAGACTATTGATGAGGTTGTGAAAGCTTGTGTTGCTCTGCACAATTACATCCTGGTAAAAGAGCGACCAAACTTAGAACCTGAGGAACCTGTTACATTGCATGATTACCAAGATCACCCTGTGAAGACTACATTGGAAGTTGCTCAGATGAGGAATAAGTTTGCTGCTTATTTTGTTTCTGATAATGGACATGTTGCATGGCAAGACCAAATGGTTTAAGCCACTAAGTAAAATTTTCCTGTAATATTAAAATGTACATGTAATGTTAAAATGTTTATGTAATGTTAAAATGTACCTGTTAAAATGTACATGTAATTTTAAAATTTACCTGTAATTTTACAATGTACCTTTAATGTTAAAATCTACCTTTAATTTTACAATGTACCTGTAATTTTTGCGTACGCAAATAATAAAATATCACCAGTAAAACTTACAAGTTCCCTCAACAATACAATACACACCTGTGTGTGTTTGCGGGGGCAGCATATAAAGATACAAAGAAATCACAGATATTGTGTAAAAAAAAAAAAAAAATTTAATTTAACAAAATTTAACAAAAAAATATATTTAGGATAGGGTTGATTGGGTTTAGGATCGGGGGGTTTAGGATAGGTGTGATTGGGTTTAGGATCGGGGTGTATCTGAGGGTGAGATGGAATGGACCTTGGGGGTGTGGAGCTGTGAGGATTGGATGGTAGTTGATAAAGCAGGGGTTACCGGGGAAGGGGCAACAAATAGAAGGATTGTATCATAGATGGGAGTGGACACATCGGGGATAGACGACACAGTGGAATCATGGGAATAGATAGGCAAACTGGAAGGGACAGGCACAGACACAAGAGAAGGTAGTGACACATTGGTAGGTGAGGGTGGAGGTGGTGGGTTCAATCTTGGCAGGTTTTTGTAGCTCCGTGTCTTCGTCCAGGTGGGAAGAGGTTTACTCTTTGTTCTTTGTTTTTTTGGCCGACTGGGAGTGGTGGCCTCTGTAGCAGTGTTCTGGCATGGTGCTGGATTGGGCAGCATCATCGATACTGCTGGCTGCAGGGGTGCTGGAATGTGGGATAAATTGGCCTGCACTCTGTAAAATAGTAAGGAGCTGGTGCAATGGACCCGGATCAAAAAATGAAGAAAATTCACTGCACACTCTGTCCGTAAAGTGATGCCAAGAAGAACTTCTTCTTGGCATCACTTTACGGACAGAGTGTGCAGTGAATTTTCTTCATTTTTTGGGGTGCTGGAATGGGCAGGGTCGTGGATTTTGCTGGTTGCAGGGGTGCTGGAATGGGCAGCGTCGTGGATACTGCTGGCTGCAGGGGTGCTGAACTCGGCAGCGTGGTGGATTTGTGAACTGGAGGCAGTGGTGGTGGAGGGTAGTTCAGTGCTGTGGGAGTTCGAAAGTAGATGTTCGGCTAATGGTAATATCCTCCAGCCTGTGGATTGTAGCTTTGGGACTGCTGCTGGGACTGCTGCTGCAATGCATGGCTGTAAGCAGCCTGGCAGGCCTGCATGATGTTCAGCTGGAGTTGAGGAGTATGGTTTTCCAACAGAGCGGAGCGCTCTATTGCTGAAATGTCTCGCCGGTCTCTCAAGGTCGGCTTCCAGGCGGTCAAGTCGTTTGTTGACATCCTGGAAAAGTATGTTCACATGGGTGAACCAACTCTTCAGTCTATCACCAAGCACCCTAACCCCATCCTGGAAGACCGAGCTTAAGTGCATAAACTCGGGCATGCCTGGCCTCTCCCAGGCCCTCTGCCGCTGACGAGAAGACCCAACTAAAGCAGAGAAAGAGGGCTGCCTGTTCCCCAGCCTGTGGAGCCTGCCAGGTTGCTCCATCGCTGGTGGATGATTGGGACTGCGTCTGTTCGTTGGCTGGTTGATGAGGGGCCGCTTCAACAGAAGATGATCCAGGTTGTGTTGTGCTGCACCCGTTTCTGTGTGGAAAATAAAAGAAATACTGTACATTAGTAAAAAAATCAAGGTTGTGTTGTGCTGTGCTGCACCAGGTTCTGTATGAAAAATAAAAGCAAAACATCGCCAGACCCCACACAATACCAGGCCCCAGCGGAGACTTCTGTTTTCTATCTGTCTAGTACAACTTAATGGTGACTTTCACTACTTCTTAAGTGAGGTTTGATAAAGACCCGGAACTGGGTCAAAACGTTACCTCGTTTCCCTCATTACCTCGATAATTTTACTGTGGTGAAATTATATTGTACACAAAATAAACTCTAGTGTTTTCTATCTGCAATTATAGCAAAAAAAATTTTGAGTGTGGTTGTTTTTTTTTTAGGGAAGTTATTCGCACCAGTTTGCTGTTAAAAATAGTTACCTACAGGCCATCTATTTAAAACTGGGGTTTGTCCGTCACACGGATCACATATCAGTGATCTCAAAAGTCTGCCATTTCTGGCCTCCATTTAAATTTTGTTGCAGTGTGTTAGCGAAGTTATTGACACCAGTTTGCTGTTAAAAATAGTTACCTACAGGCCAGCTATTTAAAACTGTGGTTTGTCCGTCACATGGATAACATAAGTTCACTCCAAATTCAGCCATTTGTAGTGAATGTGGAAAATATTGTACTCCATTTAAAATTGGCACGACGCGTGGCAAGGGACGGGGAACTGGACGTGATGGTAACGGTGATGGTGCATGCTGAGGCCGAGGCCGTGGGCAAGCTGAAATTGTGCCACAACAAACACCCACATCTTCTTGCCCGACTTTCCTATCCCAATTACTAGGGGCCCGCAGCAGCACTCCACTATTGAACCCAGAGCAGTGTCAAAAGGTTGTTGATTGGATAGCGGATAATGCTTCTAGTCACTTTGCCACCACCACCCTGTCTTCCACATGGTCAAGTCTCAGTAGCCGTGAGTCTAGACCGCATATTCCTCACCCTAATCCTCCTTCCTCCCACCATGCCGAGTGCCCAGAGACAACTGATCCCACACCTGGACACTCCATAGAGCTGTTCACTTTTCCATTTATAGATTCGGGCCTCTCGCCCAGTCCACTTGAAGCGGGGCAAGAGGAGATCGCATGTAGCGATGCCCAAATACTTGAGCAGCCAAGGTCACACGAAGGTGACGGAGGGAAAGTGACACAAGAGGTGGATGATGATGAGACTCAATTGCCAAATAGTCAGGAGGAGGACCAGGGTGCGGAAGTGGAAGACGAGGTGGTGGATGATATAGTAACTGACCCAACCTGGCAGGAGGACATGCAGAGCAAGGACAGCAGCACACAGGGGGAGGGAGGTGTAGCACCCAAACAGGCAGGAAGAAGCAGTGTGGTGGACGCAGACAGAAGGCATACAACCGTTCCCCATAACACCAACACGACGAAAGTTGGCAGTAAAACTGTTAGGTCTTCCCGAGTCTGGTTGTTTTTTAAAGACTCTGCCGATAACCCCAAAAAGGCCATTTGCACTACCTGCCAGGCCAGCATCAGCAGGGGTAGCAAAACTACCAGCCTGACCACCACCAGCAGGATCAGGCACATGGCAGCAAAGCATCTGACTTTTTGGGCCGAACCCCAGGGTCCAGGAACAGAGTCTGCGGGTGACACCACTGCTTCTTCCGTTCTTGTGCGTGCAAGCCAATCACCTGTCCATGGTGCATGCGAAGATGCCTCCTGCCCTGGATCTGTTATTGCACACACTCAACCAGCTCCATTAGCAAATATGTCCACATCCTTGTCCCCGTTCAGCATTCAGTTGTCCATACCCCAGTCCTTGGAACGCAAGGGCAAATACGCAGCCAACACCCTACAAGCCACAGTACTAAATTCCCACATTTCGCGACTGCATAAGCTCGAAATGTTGCCTTTTAGGTTAGTGGAGATGGAAGCTTTCCGTAACCTGATGGCAGCAGCCATCCCTCGGTACTCTGTCCTCAGCCTCCACTATTTCTCCCAGTGTGCCGTCCCCGCATTGCACAAGCACGTGTCCCACAACATTAGCCGTGCCCTCAACAATGCGGTTACTGGGAAAGTCCAACTAACCACGGACACGTGGACAAGCGCTTGTGGGCAGGAATGGTACATCTCGCTGACGGCACACTGGGTTAACATAGTGGAAGCCAGGACCCAGTCGGACCTTGGGATGGAACACATCATCCCGACGCCAAGGATTGTGGGCCCTAGATAAATCAGGGTTGCCCCCACAGTCTACAGCTCCTGCCCCTCCTCCTCCTCCTCTTCAGCCTCCATCTCTGAAATGACCACATCAGTCACAAGCTGGAAGCACTGCAGCACTTCCTCAGCCAAGAAGCAACAGGCTTTGCTGAAGCTAATATGCTTAGGTGACAAACCGCACAATGCCGAAGAGTTGTGGATAACTCTGAAAGAGCAGGCAGATCTGTGGCCGACACCGCTGAACCTACAGCCAGGCATGGTCATGTGTGACAATGGCCGAAACCTGGTGGCGGCTCTGAGGCAAGCTCACGCATGTACCATGCCTGGCCCATGTGCTTAACCTCGTGGTTCAGCGGTTTCTCAAAACCTACCCGGAGCTGCCAGATCTGCTTTTCAAAGTACGCCATCTGTGTACCCATTTTAAAAAGTCAGATACAGCTTCCGTCTCCCCTGCCATGCTTCAGCTGCATTTGCAGCTTCCAGCTCACCGACTGGTGTGTGATGTCCCCACTCATTGGACCTCTACACTGCAGATGTTGGGAAGGATTTGTGAGCAGAAGAGGACAGTTGTTGACTACCAGCATCAACAAGGCCATCGGTATTCAGTTCAGACTCCACACATAAGACCTCAGGAGTGGACGTGGATGCCAGACATACGTATCATCCTTCAAAACTTTGAGGGCTCCACCAACACGGTGAGCAGCGATGACGCCATAATTAGCATCACCAACACGTCGTTGTCTTCTGAAATGCTCTCCACTCACAATCAAAGAGGATGCATTACAGGCAGAGCATGATGAGATGGAGAAAGGAACCATACAGGGTGATTACACACAGCCCAACCTCATCTCATCCCAATGTGGATTGGGTGACAATGAGGAAGAGGTGGGGGAGGAGGAGGAAGAACAGGAGCTGGTTTCATGAGCTATACACGGTACTACCTGTACAACTGTCATACCATCTGTTCAGCGTGGATGACCTGAGGCCAGGGAGGAGGAGAAGAGTATGGTCAGTCGTCCTCTTGGTGAGGACATGGAAGTCTTGCCAGTTAGCAGTCTGTCACGCATGGCTGAGTTTATGTTAGGCTGCCTTTCCCATGACCCTCACGTTCTCCAAATTTTGGGTGACAGTCATTACTGGTTGGTGAAACTTCTAGACCCACGCTACAAGGAGAACTTTCTATCTCTTATTCACGAGGTGGACAGGTCTACTAAAATGGGGCAGTACCAGAAGGCCCTTGTTGCGGAATTATTAAAAAAATTCCCATCTGAAAACGCTGGCAGCAGAGGTCACAGTTCGTTTGACAACCAAGGAGTACAGGTGAGAGAGACGCAACTACAATCCAGCAGAGGCAGGGGAACACTATCAAAGTTCTGGGAGAGTTTTCTCAGACCCTCCCATCGCACAGGCCCAGAGGCACGGTGTACTCTCACAAGGAGTGCAAAGTTTGAAAAGATGCTGAAGGAGTACCTTGTTGAGCGTACTAATGTCCTCCGTGATTCCTCTGTGCCTTATAATTATTGGGTATCCAAGCTGGACACGTGGCATGAACTGGCTCTCTATGCCTTGGAGGTCCTGGCCTGCCCTGCTGCTAGCGTTTTGTCAGAGCGGGTTTTTAGTGCCACTGGTGGAATTATAACTGATAAGGGCATCCGCCTGTCAAGTGAAAATGCTGACAGGCTGACTCTTATGAAAATGAACAAGGGGTGGATTGGGCCAGACTTCTCAACACCACCGAATGATAGCAGCGTAACATAAACTCAAATCCATTGTCTTTTTTTTGGAGTTCTATTCCTATGCACCTCTTCACACCCACACATTGGTATATGCTTCCTGATTTTGGTTATTTGCTGTTGTCCTCCTCCTGCTCCACATCCTCATCCTCCACCACCATATCACCAGGGTGACCGTGGTCCGTGATGCAACACCCACATAGTTTTTTTAAAGTGTGTTTATGATGCCCATAAAAATAAATTGTTATACAGTATGTTCATGTATACCCCCAGGGGTAAATGTTTGTCAGCCCATACACTTAGTGCATGGGCATTACAAGTATAGGAGGCCCGCTCATTTCTAATGGGAACATAGTTTTCATGAGGCCCTCCTCCATGTCTCTTCCAGGGGGCATTGGAGTGCCTCCAAATTTTTGGCAGCCTTTGCATTCACCACATAAGCAAACAGCATGGGAGACCCACTTCCTAATGACAGGAACATTGTTTTCAGGAGGACCTCCTCTACGTCTCTTCAAAGGGGTATTGGGGTGCGTGCAAATTTTGGGCAGGCCTTACATTCACTGCATAGGCAAACAGTATGGGAGACCCACTTCCTAATAAAGGGAACATTGTTTTCAGGAGGACCTCCTCTACGTCTCTTCAAAGGGGCATTGGAGTGCCTCCAAATTTTTGGCATCCCTTGCATTCACTGCATAGGCAAACAGTACGGGAGACCCACTTCCTAATAATGGGAACATTGTTTTCATGAGGCCCTCCTGTACGTCTCTTCAAAGGGATGTTGGGATGCGTTAAAATTTTGGTCAGCCCTGCCGCTCACTGCATATGCAATAACAGTGCAGGAGACCCACTGTTTAATAATGGGAACAACAAAGCATAGCCGGCTGATGGCTCTCTAAGAATAGTGAGGGCTAACTGCTGGCCCTTTAAGAATAGTAAAGGCCACCTGATGGACCTATACAAATAGGCTTTCTGACTTTCAGAGTCCCTCCTTCATAAATGAAGCAGGATGTGTCTGATGATGTGTCACACACCACATGGCCAGATGAGGTTGTAAAATGTTAAAATGACATTTCCCAGTGAATGCATTTGTCTTGGTTGAAAGCAATGCTAAGGGCTCCTTTCCATTTGCGAGAAATACGTCCGATTCTCGCATGTGAAATCCCAGCTCTGGCCCCGACACTCGGGAGTGGAGTGTGCGGCTGCATGTATTTGTATGCAGCTGCTCGCTCCACTCCCGAATGCCGGCCCCAGAGCTGGAATTTCATATGCGAGAATCGGACATATTTCCCGCAAGTGGAAAGGAGCCCTCAAGTTTTAAAACGCATCAAAAACGCTACATGTGAACATAGCTCAAGGTGTGGAAGAGAATTTCTGTTTTTGGTTATTTATTCTGCCTTATATACAAGTTATTACCCTGGAAAGGATGTTCCTTAACAATTAACATATTTCCTAGGAAAATTCATTTTGGTTTTATTTTTGTATGTTTTATTGTGAGTCTGTAAAAGTGGTGTAAGACTCTGACAGCATTGTTCACAGCAGTGAACTGAGAATCAGAAATGTTTCCAGGGGTTTTCCCCATGCTGTTCACATGTCACTTGATCACTGTTCCCATCTATTTCCGCAATTTCTAGTCTCTCTGCAGACCGCCGGGGGCTGCCGGAATAATGCTCGAGTTTCCCATAGACTTACATTGGGCTCGTTGCTCGGATCGAGCACCCGAGCATTCCAATTTGCTCGACCCGAGCAAAGAGCACTGGAGCATTTTAGTGCTCACCCATCACTAGTGCTTACACTTAGTTTTTATGTCTGACAAATAATGGTCTTTGCAAGAAAGAGGTACCACTATGGGGGTGACTTTTGTGCCATGATATGAAAATCTCTTTCTTGGCCATTGGGAATTGATAAACTCATGTGATGCCAATTGAGACCCTCTGATGTGAATGTGATTCATTGATGATACCTTGTTTTTGTGCTGTGGAGAGAGTTCCCAATATCTAACCTTTCTGATACATCTTAATTGTTACAATCTTAAGTGTTATGTTTTGGTAGCTGAGGAGAGCAGGCAAAAACGGCAATACACCAGAGAGGCTGGAATCTACTGGATTGCAGTACCCTGACTAACCACCACAACTAAAGGCACCCGTGGAGCGTTCCTACGTTGGTCCTAGACGCCTCGTCACAGCCTGAGAGGATAACTACACCTAAAGATAGAAAGAGGAAAGCTATCTGCCCCGGAGCAGATCCCCAAAGAACATAGGAAGCCCCCAAACATGTAATGTCGGTTAGACAAGAGGAAATACAGACACAGACAGAAAATAGTATGAGCAAACGTTGGGGCCCAATCTGCCTAGACAGAAACGGATAGGAAGGATACTTACTGCAATCCAAAAAACCCTAAAAAAATGCCAACGCTACTAATTGCAAAAACACCTGAGATCACACGACCTCTACCACCTAAATTAGTTCTCTGGTGTAACAAAACTCAGCCGCAGCCACTGAAAAAACTGGAAAAGGCAAATAAACAAACAACAGTGGCTCCAGAGGAACCGAGAGGGGCCCAAGCCCCCCGGGGAGGGGAACCTGGCCAACCTCACAGAAATGCAGAGAAAATTACAAATGGCAAGCACAAAAACAAAAAACAGAAAATATCTTATCTGAGAGCAGGAGAAGAGGCAAGACTCAGCAAGCTTCCAAGTGGACCAGGAAACAACGTTGAGACAGGAACAATTGATCACCGGCAACCATGATGGGGGGAACCTCCCTTATATCCAGCCAGTCCGTAATTCCTGATTGCCAATCCTCATTGAATGGTTCAGTACTGTTTGTAACCACCAGAGGGAGCTTCTGCTCAGAATTCATTTCTAAAACATTCATAACAGTACCCCCCCCTTGAGGAGGGGTCACCGAACCCTCATTTGTGCAACCAGGTCGGTCAGGATGAGCTCTGTGATACGCACGGATCAGTCTCCTAGCATGGATGTCCGAAGCAAACACCCAAGAATTGTTCTCCTGACCATAACCTCTCCACTTAACCAAATACTGGAGTTTCCGTCTAGAAAAACGAGAATCCAATATTTTCTCAACCACATACTCCAGATTGCCCTCAACCAAAACAGGGTCAGGAGGCGCAGCCATAGGAACCACTGGCTCGACAAACCTCTTCAATAAGGACTTGTGGAACACTTTATGGATCTTAAATGTCCCTGGAAGAAGTAAACGAAAGGAAACAGGATTAAGAATCTCCATGATCTTATAAGGTCCAATGAACCTAGGCTTAAACTTAGGAGATGCAACTCTCATAGGGATATTTCTTGAGGACAACCAGACCAAGTCCCCCACTTTAAACCGAGGACCATCAGTCCTATGCCGGTTGGAAAACAGCTGGGCCTTCTCCTGAGAGAGGGACAACCTCTCCACTACCTGGTCCCAAATCTGCTGCATACGCTCCACAACAGAGTCAACACCCGGACAGACAGAAGCCTCCGTCTGTCCCGAAGAAAATCGAGGGTGAAACCCAAAATTGCAGAAAAATGGAGACATCAAAATGGCAGAGCTAGCCCTATTATTAAGAGCAAACTCAGCCAAAGGCAAAAAAGAGACCCAGTCATCTTGATCAGCAGACACAAAGCATCTCAGATAAGTCTCCAATGTCTGGTTTGTTCTCTCAGTTTGTCCATTGGTCTGAGGATGAAAAGCAGAGGAGAAGGACAATTGAACATCAAGTTTAGAACAAAAAGTCCTCCAAAATCTGGAAACAAACTGGACTCCTCTGTCAGACACAATGTTCTCAGGAATGCCGTGTAACCGAACCACGTGCTGAAGGAACAAAGGCACCAATTCGGAGGAGGAAGGCAACTTAGGTAATGGCACAAGATGTATCATCTTGGAAAACCTATCACAAATCACCCAGATAACGGTCATTCTCTGAGAAACAGGGAGGTCGGAAATAAAATCCATAGAGATATGGGTCCATGGTCTCTTGGGCACAGGCAATGGCATCAACAAACCACTAGAGCGAGAGCAAGGCTTGGAGCAAGAGCAAGTCCCACAGGACTGCACAAACTCCCTGACGTCACGAGACAAAGTAGGCCACCAAAATGACCGACTCACCAAGTCTCTGGTACCAAAAATTCCGGGATGACCGGCCAACGCAGAACAATGAATCTCAGACATCACACTCTTCTTCCACTGGTCTGGGACAAACAATTTCCCAACAGGGCAGCGCTCGGGTTTATCCTCCTGACACCCTTCCAGAGCCAGTCTCAAATTGGGCGAGATGGCGGAAAGAACTACACCCTCTTTCAAAATAACAGCAGGATCAGATAACAGGAGAGTCCGCAAGGAAACTCCTCGAGAGGGCATCCGCCTTAACATTCTTAGTGCCAGGAAGAAAGGAAACCACAAAATTAAAACGTTTGAAAAACAAGGCCCACCTGGCCTGTCTAGGATTAAGTCGCCTGGCTGATTCCAGATAAACCAGATTCTTATGGTCCGTGAGGACCACCACCTGATGTTTGTCTCCCTCCAGCCAATGTCTCCACTCTTCAAAAACCCACTTCATGGCCAATAACTCCCGATTACCCACGTTATAATTACGTTCAGTTGGAGAAAATTTTCGAGAGAAAAAAGCACAAGGGTTACTTTTAGAGGTCTCAGGATCTCTTTGGGACAAAACGGCACCTGCCCCAATTTCAGAGGCATCAATCTCCACCTGAAATGGCAGAGAAACATCAGGCTGCCGTAGAACAGGAGCAGAAGTGAATCTCTGTTTAAGTTCCTGAAACGCAGAGACTGCCTCAGGAGGCCAATTCACCACATCAGAACCCTTTTTGGTCAAATCAGTCAATGGTTTAACAATAACAGAGAAATTACCAATAAATTTAAGATAAAAATTGGCAAAACCCAAGAATCTCTGGAGAGCCTTTAATGAAGTAGATTGGACCCAATCACAGATGGCCTGAACCTTGACCAGGTCCATTTCAATAACAGATGGAGACAAAATGAATCCCAGAAATGAGATCCTCTGTACGCCAAAAAGACACTTTGATCCCTTCACATACAGAGCATTCTCTCTCAAAATCTGGAACACAGTCCGAACATGTTTCACATGAGAGTCCCAGTCATTGGAAAAAATCAAGATATCATCCAAATAAACAATCAGAAATTTATCCACAAAATCCCTGAAAATGTCATTCATGAAGGACTGGAAGACGGAAGGAGCATTAGTGAGCCCAAAGGGCATCACTAGGTACTCAAAATGCCCCTCTGGGGTATTAAACGCCATCTTCCATTCATCCCTGTGCTTAATGCGAATAAGGTTATACGCCCCCCTGAGGTCAAGCTTGGTAAACCAAGTAGCACTTTTCACCCTGGAAAACAGGTCAGAAATCAAGGGTAACGGATATTGATATTTCACAGTGATATTGTTCAAGAGACGATAATCAATACACGGCCTTAATGAACCATCCTTTTTGGCCACAAAGAAAAAACCGGCACCCAAGGGTGAAGAGGATGGTCTGATATGACCCTTCTCCAATGACTCCTTGATATAAGACCGCATAGTGTCATGTTCAGGTACAGACAGGTTAAAAAGGCGACCTTTAGGGAATTTACTACCAGGCACTAATTCAATAGCGCAGTCATAGCTCCTATGAGGGGCAAGGATGCAGATTTACTTTCGCTAAACACATCAGAAAAATCAGTCAAGAAGTCAGGAACATCTTGAGTCTGGGGAGAGGCAGAAAAAACAGGAGTGTTGGCATTAACACATTGGCAGCCCCAACTGGTTACAGACACAGATTTCCAATCCAAAACAGGATTATGAGACTGTAACCAAGGGAAACCTAGTACAATAATGTCATGCAGATTATACAACACCAAAAATTTGCAACTCTCCTGATGATCAGGTTCAACCCTCATTATCACCTGAGTAGAAAACTGGGGTTTATTCTCCACCAAAGGGGTAGAATCAATCCCCAGTAGGGGAATAGACTTCCGTAGGGGCATCAAGGGAAACCCACAACGTTTAGCAAAATCAAAATCCATCAGGTTAATAGCTGCTCCCGAATCAACAAAAGCCTGAGCAGAAAATGTGGACAGGGAGCAAATCAGGTAACAGTGAACAGAAATTTAGTCTGAACACTACCCAAGACAACTGAGCGTGCAAAACGTCTTCCCCGCTTAGGACAGACTGAAATAGCATGAGAGGCATCACCACAGTAGAAACATAACCCATTGCGTTTTCGAAACTCATGACGCTGTGCCCCAGAAGCCACTCTATCACACTGCATGGGTTCAGAAGCTGGTTCACAAGGCAACACTATTCCACGCATACTTCTACGCTCACGCAAACGTCTGTCAATTTGAATCGCTAATGACATAGAATCATTGAGACCAGAGGGAGCAGGGAAACCCACCATAACATCTTTTACATTCTCTGACAGAACCTTCCGAAAAAGGGCTGCCAAAGCATCATCATTCCATTTGGTCAGGACTGCCCACTTTCGGAATTTCTGACAGTACAATTCAGCATCCTCAAGCCCCTGATTTAATGCCAACAAGGTTTTTTCAGCTTGATCAGTGACATTAGGTTCATCGTACAATAACCCCAGAGCCAGAAAAAATGCATCAACATTACTCAAAACAGGGTCCCCAGGTGTCAGGGAAAAAGCCCAATCCTGAGGATCGCCGCGCAGGAGAGAGATGACAATTTGAACCTGCTGTGCTGCGTTCCCTGAGGACTTAGGTTTTAAGGCAAAAAACAACTTACAGTTATTTTTGAAATTCAGAAATTTAGCTCGATCCCCCAAAAACAAATCTGGCATGGGGATCCTGGGTTCCACAACTGGCAACCTAGCAAGAAAGGTAGCAATACTCCGAACCTCAGTGGCAAGCTGATCCACACGGCCACACAACTGTGCAAACTCCATTGAGAAAAAAAAAAATCCTCCTCAGCACCCAGAGAAAAAGAGGGAAAAAATGCAACAAACAGGAAAAAAAAAAAAAAAATCTCTGACAACTCTGACAACCTTTTTTGTTTCCACACTATTTTTCCCTTCTGTGAGTACCATACAATTTTCAGTTGGGCCGGTGATACTGTTATGTTTTGGTAGCTGAGGAGAGCAGGCAAAACCGGCAATACACCAGAGAGGTTGGAATCTACTGGATTGCAGTACCCTGACTAACCACCACAACTAAAGGCAGCCGTGGAGCGTTCCTACGTTGGTCCTAGACGCCTCGTCACAGCCTGAGAGGATAACTACACCTAAAGATAGAAAGAGGAAAGCTATCTGCCCCGGAGCAGATCCCCAAAGAACATAGGAAGCCCCCAAACATGTAATGGCGGTTAGACAAGAGGAAATACAGACACAGACAGAAAATAGTATGAGCAAACGTTGGGGCCCAATCTGCCTAGACAGAAACGGATAGGAAGGATACTTACTGCAATCCAAAAAACCCTAAAAAAAGCCAACGCTACTAATTGCAAAAACACCTGAGATCACACGACCTCTACCACCTAAATTAGTTCTCTGGTGTAACAAAACTCAGCCGCAGCCACTGAAAAAACTGGAAAAAGGCAAATGAACAAACAACAGTGGCTCCAGAGGAACCGAGAGGGGCCCAAGCCCCCCGGGGAGGGGAACCTGGCCAACCTCACAGAAATGCAGAGAAAAATGCAAATGGCAAGCACAAAAACAAAAAACAGAAAATATCTTATCTGAGAGCAGGAGAAGAGTCAAGACTCAGCAAGCTTCCAAGTGAACCAGGAAACAACGTTGAGACAGGAACAATTGTTCACCGGCAACCATGATGGGGGGAAACCTCCCTAATATCCAACCAGTCCGTAATTCCTGATTGCCAATCCTCATTGAATTGTTCAGTACTGTTTGTAACCACCAGAGGGAGCTTCTGCTCAGAATTCATTTCTAAAACATTCATAACACTTAAGATTCAATATCTTACATACAAGGACAGTAAAAAACTTTACAATAGAGTTTTTAGATTTAAAACTCTGTAGAGCAATGGATAGCACCATACATACACTTCAGACAAGGACGTCAGAAAATGATCCAAAACACACCTCCAGACTATGTTAAGTCTACATGACCAAGAAAGAGAGGGATGGAGTGCTCTGTCAGATGAAATGGTCTCCTCGAACACCTGACCTCAGCCTAATTGAGATGGATTGGGATAAGCTGGACTGCAGGGTGAATGCAAAGCAGTCAACAAGTGCTCAGCTTCTCTGAGAACTACTTGAAAACTGTTGGATAGCAATTCCAGTAACTACCTGATGAAGCTGCTTGAGAGATTGCTAAGGGTTAGTGTTGAGCGATACTGCTCGATATCTAAAAATATCGGATCGGAATGGTATCGCCGATATCATTAAATATCGTCGATATCCGATTCCGATACCAGAAGTCCAATGTAAGTCTATGGGAACCAAATATCGACATTAAAAAAAACCATTCTTGCCTTGTTGGTTAATTGTACATGAAGGAAAACAACAAAGACTAATGTAGAATGTATTGGGGGAGGTTGAGGAGACAATAAAGGCATACATGTTTAACCCAATGCATTGGAATAGCATTAATATATTTTTTTTTGGAAATACGTTTGGATTGACTAACAAATTGACAATGTTGTTAACCTTTTTTCTATTTTGGCAAATATGTATGTTTCACAACTTCCATGCTCTTCACCTTTTTAACTTTTGCCAGTGCCACACTTTCTCCTTCATAATCTTCAGCAGCAGCATCATCTTTCTCATCAAATTATTCTTCATCTTCACCTTCTTAATCTTCTTCTTAAACTTCTTGCTATTCATGTTTTTGTTTACATTACTCATATTGTTATTATTAAACTAATTAATCTTCTTCATATTCAAATTCTTCATCTTCTTCCTCTTCATCTTCTTCATCATATTCTTATTTGTGACAGAGATTCCTGTACTTGTAATCTGTAAAAGTATGAATTGTTCATCCTTCCGTTCTTGCTGTCACAAAAGATTTAAATTACAACAGTATTTGTCCGTGTTCAGTTTAGCCTGCAGCAGCAGGCATTTTCCAGGGGCACCACGAGGAGGAACGGACTCACCCCCATACACTGCTTAGTCTTCTTCTGCTTAGAATTTAGAGCATATATTTTGCTCTTCATTTTGGTCTTATATCTTCATGTTCTTTGCTTTGATCTTCTGCTTATTGTTCTTCTGTCTCTTGTTCTGTATCTTGTAGTTTGTCTTAACCTTCTTTGTCCTGTTGGTGATCTTCTTCTGGGTAATCTTTTATTTTTTCTTTGTGATAGTGTTCAGGCTGGTTGGCTTCATGCTCGTCGTCCTTGTTGTCGTCATCTTCTTCTGGGTGGTCTTTAAGGTCGTCTAATTTCCGAGAAACAGCTGACGTTACTGGAACCCTGACGGGTATCAGATGGAGCAAGAGACAATGGAAGTAACGAGGACCAGCTGACTGTGCTGGACCCCGGACGGGTAGCAGAAGGAAAAGAGGCAATGTCACAACCGAGTACCAGCTGACGTTACTGTGACACGGTTACTAAGCAGGAGGTACCTGTGCTCCAAAGCACTACCAAGGACCAGCAGACGTTGGTGGAACTCGGATATGGAGATGGAGGCACCTAGGCCAAAGGCACTGGGGAGAACCAGTTGACGGTACTGCACCCCGGACGGGTAGAAGAACGCACCCATGAAAATGTAAGTTGACAGGACGCAAGCCGTCCGCAGTTACCGAATCACACAGTCCTACAGTGGGTGCTTGTCCTATTGTCACAATGGAAACCGCCTTTATTTACATATCCCACAGCACACATAGGAATCACCTAAACTGCAGGCACCATAGAGTCGGCTAACCCGAATGCAACACGACAGCACAACTTATTGGAGGATAATTGACGTTCACACTGCCAGGAAACAGCTGTCGTGCTGTAACCAGGCTGGCCATGAGTCAGTACCCCTGCCAATTACTTACGAGCAACAAATGGCGGTGTTGTAGCCCAGGGAGTAGAGTTCAGGTGGTAGAAAGATGAACATAACAGGAGACATGGAAAACGTTGCCAAACAGTTATTTAATCTGAAAACGGAGAGGCAAATTCAGGTGAGATCCATGCCTTGTTCATTTTCAGAAAAGTAAGCCGGTCTACATTCTCTGAGGATAGTCGCATGCGACGGTCTGTTACTACACCACCTGCAGCACTAAAGACACGCTCAGATAATACACTGGCAGCAGGGCAAGCCAGCACCTCCAATGCATACTGGCTAAGCTCTGGCCATGTATCCAACTTAGAGACCCAAAATTTGAAAGGGGAAGAGGCATCTGGGAGTACACTTAGAGGGAAAGTCAAGTAGTCTGTCACCATCTTACGGAAACGTTTCTTCCTGGTGACTGGAGCCGTCTCGGATGGTGTAGACCTTGCTGGCGCTGTCACAAAACTTTGCCACATTTGTAATATACAGCTCTTGCCCTGTGCAGAGGCGCTGCTTCTGCTCCCTCTTGTTGTAGAGGTGTCTACACTGCCTCGACGCACAGAGCTGCTTTGTAAAGCAGTACTGAACAAATATGACACAAAACTAATAGCAGCAAAATCATAATAATAATTAGATCAAATGTCTAGGCTGCTTGTTGGAAAAATAAAGGATCTATCGCTATAAAACACAAAGGGTGTTTTTTGAAAAAATCAAAAAAGAAAAAACGACCACAGATCCAAATATATACTTACAAAAATATACAAAAACTGTATTGGTACATAAATAGATGGACGGGACAGGAGTATCAAGACAGTGTACAAATACAGTGGTAAGTATCTATAAAAGATATACACACAACATATATCAAACTGGGTTCCTTGAAAAATATGTAGGGCACACAAAAATAAATGTGTATAGGGGCTAGAGCAGTGAACATGTATTTTAGATTATGAATTCAAGTCAAAATGTCAGTGCATATAAAAAAAGACATGTGACTGCACCAAAATGCATGTGGATATCACCATTGCTACATGTAATCAAATTTCATGTGTCCACATAAAGATTGGCTAACTACCCAGAGCTGAAAACCAGCAATTATAACACAAAATGCCCATTATAAAGTTAGGAGTGCCAGTGAGCTTCCATAAGTCACATGGAAGACGGCAATATGCCGCTCACAATACAAATGCAGTGACTAACATGGAGTCAATGGGGAGAACATTACCTCCGAAATTTGTAGCTGGCACTCACAGGGGAAACCAGGATGATAAGAACGTGCCCCGACGCACGTTTCGGTAATTAAACCTTCGTCAGGGGGACGAAGGTTTAATTACCGAAACGTGCGTCGGGGCACGTTCTTATCATCCTGGTTTCCCCTGTGAGTGCCAGCTACAAATTTCGGAGGTAATGTTCTCCCCATTGACTCCATGTTAGTCACTGCATTTGTATTGTGAGCGGCATATTGCCGTCTTCCATGTGACTTATGGAAGCTCACTGGCACTCCTAACTTTATAATGGGCATTTTGTGTTATAATTGCTGGTTTTCAGCTCTGGGTAGTTAGCCAATCTTTATGTGGACACATGAAATTTGATTACATGTAGCAATGGTGATATCCACATGCATTTTGGTGCAGTCACATGTCTTTTTTTATATGCACTGACATTTTGACTTGAATTCATAATCTAAAATACATGTTCACTGCTCTAGCCCCTATACACATTTATTTTTGTGTGCCCTACATATTTTTCAAGGAACCCAGTTTGATATATGTTGTGTGTATATCTTTTATAGATACTTACCACTGTATTTGTACACTGTCTTGATACTCCTGTCCCGTCCATCTATTTATGTACCAATAAAGTTTTTGTATATTTTTGTAAGTATATATTTGGATCTGTGGTCGTTTTTTCTTTTTTGATTTTTTCAAAAAACACCCTTTGTAAAGCAGTAGCAGCAGCAGCAGCAGCTCTCTCGGCTGGAATGTACAACAGTATGGATTGCACCAGTGTGTCTTGGTACTCCTGCATTTTACGTTCCCGGTTCACCGGTGTGATGAGGGTTTGTAAGTTGTCCCGGTAGCGAGGGTCTAGGAGGGTGTACACCCAATAATCTGACGTGGTGAGAATGTGGGCGATGCGGCGGTCGTTTCTCAGGCACTGAAGCATGAAATCAACCATGTGCTGCAGACTCCCAACTGGCCAACAAAGGCTGTCCTCTGGAAGAGGCGTCATCTCTGCCTCCTCTGCATCACCCCACCCTCGCTCTACATACTGACTAGAGCGTTGTGTACCTCCCTCTGTAGGGATTTCTTCCTCCTCCATTGACTCCTCCTCCTCCTCATCCTCCTCACAAAGTGAGCCCTGCCCAGCCCTTTGTGAGGAACCACGTTGCGCTGACTGTCCTGAAGGTAATTGAATTTGTGACTCCTCATCCTCCACCTCTTCCAAAACCTCTTCCTTTAGTGCTTTCAGTGATTTCTGAAGCAGGCAGATAAGGGGGACAGTCATGCTGACTAGTGCATCATCTGCACTCGCCATCCGCGTTGAGACATCAAACGCACGCAAAACGTCGCAGATGTCCTTCATAGAGGCCCACTCAGTAGTGGTGAAGTGTGAACGGCGCAAATTGCGAGTTGATTGCGCCTGTTGCAGCTGATACTCCATTACTGCTGGCTGCTGCTCACACAACCGCTCCAACATATGTAACGTGGAATTCCACCTGGTGGGTACGTCACATATGATGCGATGTTCAGGAAGGCGAAATCTGACTTGCAGAGCTGCAATGCGCGATCTGGCCATGCTGGAACGTCGCAAGTGAGCGCACTCTAGGCGGACCTTGTGCAGCAGTGCATCAAGATCCGGATAGTCCCTCAAAAAACTCTGCACGACCAAGTTGAGCACATGTGCCAGACATGGTATGTGAGTGAGGTTGCCAAGGCCCAGAGCTGCCACCAGATTTCGGCCATTGTCACACACTACCAAGCCTGGCTGGAGATTAGCTGACAAAAACCACACGTCGCTCTCCTGCTTGATGGCATCCCAGAGCTCCTGCGCTGTGTGGCTTCGATTCCCCATGGAAATTAATTTCAGGACGGCCTGTTGACGTTTGGCCACGGCTGTGCTCATATCGGTCGCAACAGGTAAGCGTTCACGGGTCCATGTGGAGGTATACCGTGACGGCTCGTGCAGCGATGATTCTGAGGAACTGGAGTAGGAGGAGGAATCAATGTGTACAGACTGGATTCCTGCAATCCTTGGAGTTGGCAGAACACGTACAGCGCCACTGGCAAGATCTGTACCCGGCTCCACAACATTGACCCAATGGGCAGTGAGGGAAAGGTATCGTCCCTGGCCATGGGTACTGGTCCACGCATCGGTGGTCAGGTGGACCCTGCTACTGACGGCGTTTAGTAGCGCATGTTTAATGTTTCCCTCGACATGTTTTTGCAGAGCAGGGACAGCTTGCCTGCTGAAATAAAATCGGCTTGGCACATTATATTGTGGGACTGCCAATGCCATAAAGTTCCTGAAACTGTCAGTCTCCACCAGCCTGAATGACAGCATTTCAAGGGACAGGAGTTTTGCAATGCCAGCATTCAGAGCCTGTGCTCGTGGATGGTTTGCCGAGTATGGCCGTCTTTTATCCCATGCCTGTGGTACCGATGGCTGTTTTTTGTTCTGGGAGTGTGACGATGACTGTGAACGTGCTGCTGTGGGTGGAATAACAGTTTGTCTATGGACAACAGTGACCGAGGTTCTTCCATGGAGATCCTGTGAGGAAGCCGAACCAGGTGTGTGTGAGCTGGAGGTAGAGGCTCGAACACGACCTGAAGATGTAGGTGCTGCTGTAGGTTGGCCTACATCTCCAGTGTGTCTTTGTAACTCAGCTACGTGCTTTGTCCGTACATGTTTCCACATATTTGTGGTATTCAGGTTACTGATATTTTTACCTCTTTTAACTTTTTGCTTACACAGCTTGCATTGAACATAGCAAATATCATCTACAAGTCTGTCAAAAAAGGACCACGCAGTGCAAGTCATGGGAGCGCCAATTTTGACATTTCTAAGAGAACTGCTCCCAACAGGTGCCAAACTGGAGGCTACAGGCAAGCGAGTCTGCAGCCTACCTCTCCCTCCTCTTTGTACCGTTGGGACAATCTCTTCCTCAGAGCTGCTCCCACCACCTTCCTGTTGCTCACGCCATGTTGGGTCTCAGACTTCATCATCTCCACTACCCTCTTCCAACACCTGCTGCTGTTGGATGGTCTGGACAGCACCATGCTCCACAAAACCTGGCACCTGAGTCTCATCATCATCATAAGATGCATTCTGCGGTGTGCTGTCCATCGGCACTGGCTCACCCGCCTCTTCAGATTGAGAGAGACACAGCTGTTGCGCATCACTGCATACTCCCTCTTCTTCAAATTGCAGAATGCTGCTTGCCTGTGCCCGTGTTTGCGAGCCAACAGATTCTGAGAACAGAAGCAGAGACTCAGCTGGCTCCTGTACAGAACTCTCTGACTGCCTGGGCAATTTGACAGGCGGTGAACAGACAGATGGTTGCTCAACAGTGTTGTGTTCCTGAGAGGAGGTGGAAGGAATTGAAGTCGATGCATTGGCTGCCATCCAACCAACAACGGCTTCAATTTGTTCTTCCTGCAGCAGGGGGGCACGCCGAGCTCCTACCAAAGTGCGCATAAAGGAACGCTCACGGGGATAAATGGTGGATGCTGTGTCACTGAGGGCGGCAGCAGCCACAGAATCCCCACGTCCTCTCCCTGCTGAAACTCCACGGCCACGACCACGTGCCTTACTCACTGACTTCTTCATCTTGGTAGATTGATAAAAAAAGTCAGAAAAGTTATAAGGCCTAAGTGTGGTTATTACGCAGAGACTGAAGTGAACACTGAAACACAACTGTTCACAATCTGTGAAAGGCTACTCCTTTGTCTACTTCTATAGTGTTTGCAACCAATGTATTGGATACGGATGGAAGCGCGTCACACTTTTAGATTATATTTTAAATGGAATGGAGCAGAACCAATTGGAGATAAATGAAAAGGATGAGGCACTGAGACACGCTCAGCAGAGTACAAGCAGCAGTGCTTGAACAAGTAACTGGAGCGTGATGTGCACTCAAAAAATAAAAAACACAGACTGAAGTGAACACTGAAACACAACTGTTCACAATCTGTGAAAGGCTACTCCTTTGTCTACTTCTATAGTGTTTGCAACCAATGTATTGGATACGGATGGAAGCGCGTCACACTAATAGATTATATTTTAAATGGAATGGAGCAGAACCAATTGGAGATAAATGAAAAGGATGAGGCACTGAGACATGCTCAGCAGAGTACAAGCAGCAGTGCTTGAACAAGTAACTGGAGCGTGATGTGCACTCAAAAAATAAAAAACACAGACTGAAGTGAACACTGAAACACAACTGTTCACAATCTGTGAAAGGCTACTCCTTTGTCTACTTCTATAGTGTTTGCAACCAATGTATTGGATACGGATGGAAGCGCGTCACACTAATAGATTATATTTTAAATGGAATGGAGCAGAACCAATTGGAGATAAATGAAAAGGATGAGGCACTGAGACACACTCAGCAGAGTACAAGCAGCAGTGCTTGAACAAGTAACTGGAGCGTGATGTGCACTCAAAAAATAAAAAACACAGACTGAAGTGAACACTGAAACACAACTGTTCACAATCTGTGAAAGGCTACTCCTTTGTCTTCTTCTATAGTGTTTGCAACCAATGTATTGGATACGGATGGAAGCGCGTCACACTAATAGATTATATTTTAAATGGAATGGAGCAGAACCAATTGGAGATAAATGAAAAGGATGAGGCACTGGGACACGCTCAGCAGAGTACAAGCAGCAGTGCTTGAACAAGTAACTGGAGCGTGATGTGCACTCAAAAAATAAAAAACACAGACTGAAGTGAACACTGAAACACAACTGTTCACAATCTGTGAAAGGCTACTCCTTTGTCTACTTCTATAGTGTTTGCAACCAATGTATTGGATACGGATGGAAGCGCGTCACACTAATAGTTAAATTGCATGGAGCTGCAAGAATTACACTGAAGAAAAAAAAAAGAGTCTGTGAGTGACACGTGCAGATGCCTACAGACAGCGTTGCATGCAGAGCAAACTGCAGCGTCACCTGCACTCACACACACCTTGCAGAGCTGTTAAAACAACACTGCAGGCAAAAGGAAGCTTTACACAGCGGTTGGTGCTAGCCTGCCTACAGCACAGTACACTAAATCGCAATCTCTAACTGTCCCTCAGAGTCAGCACAGCAGCGTTCTGTCCCTTACTGAATTCACAGCACAGTGACGCTAAAATGGCGGCGGCGCCTTTTATAGTGCATTCTGACATCATTTCAGCATCCAATCACAGCCATGCCATCATTAGTTAACATGACCGCAGCAGTACAGGATGTGCCCACACTTCTTAGGATTCCTCATTGGCTGACTAAAATCACGTTGCTCTCAAAGAATTATGGGAACTTCCGATTCCGGTATACGATATATGGAAAATATCGAAACTAAGTATCGAAAGGCCGATAGAGCTAATATCGGCCGATACCCGATACTTGCGGTATCGTATCGCTCACACTACTAAGGGTTTGTAAAGCTGTTATAAGAGTAAAAGGGTGGTACTGTGAATAAATCTAGGGTATAACATATTTTATTTTGTTTCACACATTTCTTTACTCCTTGTTTCCATATGTGATCCTTCATAGTTTTGCTTGCTTTAAGCCTAAATTTTTGCGATGTTCACATTCCAATAAGGCAGGGAAAAACTATAGTCTAAATCGGTGTGAACAAACTTTTTTTCGTTAGTGTACACGTTTAATAAAGTTTTGCAGTGTGGAATTAAAGACTTTCTGGATGATGTGAGTATTGCTAGAGGGTAACTATAGGTTGTAATTGTAGAGAGGTAAGTATTTAATTTTTTGCCAAACACAGCTTGAAGGGTATTCTTATTTCTTCAGGAGAAAAAGGAGGGGCATATTACTACAAGAAGGGGAATGTGATGGGGCATTGCACATGAAGGGATCATGATGGTGCATATTACTATAAAAATGGGATCATGATGAAGCATATTACTACAACAAGGGGATCGTGAGGGGCATATTTCTGCATGAAGGGGATCATGATGGGGCACATTTCTGCATGAAGCGGATCATGATGGGGCATATTACTACAAAAAGGGGATCATGATGGGGCATATTTCTGCATGAAGGGGATCATGATGGGGCAATATTACTACAAAAAGGGGATCATGATGGGGCATATTTCTGCATGAAGGGGATCATGAAAGGGCATATTTCTACATGATGGGATCATGATTGGGCATATTTCTGCATGAAGGGGATCATGATGGGGCATATTACTACAAAAAGGGGATCATGATGGCGCATATTTCTGCATGAAGGGGTCATGATGGGGCATATTACTACAAAAAGGGGATCATGATGGGGCTTATTTCTACATGAATGGGATCATGATGGGGCAGATTTCTACATGAAGGGGATCATGATGGGGCATATTTCTGCATGAAGGGGATCATGATGGGCATTCCTACATGAAGGGGATCATGATGGGATATATTACTACAAGAAGGGTTCATGATAGGGCATTTCTACATCAAGGATCTCATGATGGGGCATATTTCTGCAAGAAGGGGATCATGAAGGGGCAATTTCTACATGAAGGGGATCATGATGGCGCATATTTCTGCATGAAGGGGATCATGATGGGCATATTACTACATGAAGGGGAACATGATGGGACTATTACTACAAGAAGGGAATCATGATTGGGGCATTTCTACATGAAGGGGATCATGATGGGGCATATTACTACATGAAGGGGATCATGAAAGGGCATATTTCTACATGATGGGGATCATGATTGGGCATATTTCTGCATGAAGGGGATCATGATGGGGCATATTACTACAAAAAGGGATCATGATGGCGCATATTTCGCATGAAGGGATCATGATGGGGCATATTACTACAAAAAGGGGATCATGATGGGGCATATTTCTACATGAATGGGATCATGATGGGGCAGATTTCTACATGAAGGTGATCATGATGGGGCATATTTCTGCATGAAGGGGATCATGATGGGCATTCCTACATGAAGGGGATCATGATGGGATATATTACTACAAGAAGGGTTCATGATAGGGCATTTCTACATCAAGGATCTCATGATGGGGCATATTTCTGCAAGAAGGGGATCATGAAGGGGCATATTTCTACATGAAGGGGATCATGATGGCGCATATTTCTGCATGAAGGGGATCATGATGGGGCATATTACTACATGAAGGGGAACATGATGGGACATATTACTACAAGAAGGGAATCATGATGGGGCATTTCTACATGAAGGGGATCATGATGGGGCATATTACTACAAGAAGGGGATCATGATGGGGCATATTTCTGCATGAAGGGATCATGATGGGGCACATTTGTGCATGAAGGGGATCAAAATTGGGCATATTTCTGCATGAAGGGATCATGATGGGGCTAGAGTTGAGCGATACTTTCCGATATCCTAAAGTATCGGAATCGGAAGGGTATCGCCGATATCACTAAAATATCGGCGATACCCGATATCGATACCGGAAGTCCCATGTAAGTCTATGGGAACAAAAATATCGAAATTAAAAAAAACCCATTCTTGCCTTGTTGGTTAATTGTACATGAAGGAAAACAAGAAAGAGTAATGTAGAATGTATTGGGGAAGGTGAGGAGACATTAAAGGCATAGATGTTTAAACCCAATCAAATGGAATAGCATAAATATTTTTTTTTTTAAAGATGTTCGGATTGACGAAGAAATTGACAATGTTAACGTTTTTTATATTTTGGCAAATATGTATATTACACAACTTCCATGCTCTTCATCTTCACCTTTTTAACTTTTCACACACTTTCTTCCTTCATAATCTTCTGCAGCATCATCTTTTTCATCAAATTATTCTTCATCTTCACCTTCTTTATCTTTCTTAAACTTCTTGCTATTCATCTTTGTTAACATTACTCATATTCTTCTTATTAAACTATTATTCTTATTCATATCTGCTTCATCTTCTTCATCATATTCTTATTTGTGACAGAGAATCCTGTACTTGTAATCTGTCAAAGTATGAATTTTTCATCCTTCCGTTCTTGCTGTCACAAAAGATTTAAATTCAACAGTTTTGTCCGTGTTCAGTTTAGCTGCGCAGCAGGTTTTTTCCAGGGGCACCCGAGGAGGAACGGACTCACCCCATACACTGCTTAGTCTTCTTTGCTTAGAATTTAGGCATATATTTTGCTTTCTTTTTGGTTTATATTTGTTCTTCTGCTTTTAGATCTTCGCTTTTTGTTCTTGTGTCTCTTGTTCCGTATCTTGTTTTGCACAATCTTGTACCAGCTGAGTTAGGGAACGGTTACTAAGCGAGGACCTGTGCTCCAAAGCATACCAGGACCAGCGAGTTGCGGAACTCGGATACCAAGATGGAGGCCCTGGGCCCCAAAAGGCCTGCAGAAACCAGTGACGGACTGGAACCCGGAGGGCACAGAAGGAAAAAAAGCCAATGGCACAACCGAGGACGCTGACGTTATGGGCAGGTTATAAGCAGGAGGTACCTGTGCTCCAAAGCACTACCAAGGACCAGCAGAAAATTGCTGGAATGGTTTCCAAGATGGAGGCACCTGGCCAAGGCACTGCGGAGAACCAGCTGACGGTACTGGAACCCGGAGGGGCAGCAGAGGAAAAGGCAATGGCACAACGAGGAAGTGCGTTACTGAACCCCAGTACACAGGAGCAAGGTTGACTGTGCTAACGCACTTCGACAACAATGGCGGGTGGAGCCCGGGTCAAGGAGGATGTTTAAAAACTAGATCAAGAAATTTTTCTTGTTACTTTTAAATTTTTTAAATGTTTATTCAAACAAGAGAAAGATAACCTTTCTACATAAGATGTGATTTCATTTAAACTAATATCTGATAATAAAGAATTGACAAAAAAAACATACATTAACATTTGAACAGCAATGAAAACAAAAAAAAAATTAGTTAAGGAATCTGCTATCGGTTGTACATAAAAGCTTTACAAGTACATATTGAATCCTTTTAATGATGGATAAGTAACAGTATGTACACCATTTTTATTGTTTGCAATAAATGTTGACTTCAAAACTCTCGCATTAAAGTTACTGTGACATTACTAAAATGTTACATTTGTGAATAATGTCACTAAAAACAGTTTATAAAAATTATACAATTTCCCATCAGTAATATCATAATATGTGGCAATAAATCTGTTTATTAACAAACATAACCTTTAAAAAGTGCTAGTGCTAGTGAAAATTGTATTTATGCCGATGTCGACTTGCAAGCATGACAACGGTAGATAAGTATATATAAAATGAGATGCATAGCCAAGAGGGTGAATGGGATGTAATATGTACTAAAAAAAGTGTGCGTAAATATACATAATTTTTTTATATAGCTTTAAAAAGGGTACGTGGTGTATGCTTGCGCCTTTGTTTTGCGCACGACTGCCTTCCTGCTGAGAGGGTTTGGGGGTTAGTGAACTTGTGGCAGTGTTCACTGTAGTCTGAGGTTTTCCTTTTTGGAGTGAGACACGCTCCAGTTAGTTCTTCAACCACTGGGTTGTAGTTGCTGAGGTTTTGTGCACTGGCACATCTTGAAATTTTTCTCTAATTGTTGTGCTCCACTCTATTACAAATAAATAAAATCTTTAGTGTGACGCGCTTCCATCCGTATACAATACTTTGGTTGCAAACCATAGAAGTAACAAAGGGGCCTTTACCCTACTGAACAGTTGTGTGCAGTGTTCACGCAGTCTCTGCGGAATAACCACACTTAGGCCCTTATAACTTTTAGCTTTCTTTTCAATTACCAAGAGAAAAGGCGGGAGTAAGGCACGTGGTGTGGAGTTCTTCAGGGAGAGGACGGGGGATTTGTGGTGCGCGGCCCAGTGAACAGCATCCACCAGTTTTCCCGGGCCGTGAGCGTTCCTTTTGCGCACTTTTGTAGGAGCTCGGAGTACCCCCTGCGGGGAAGAACAAATTGAAGCCGTTGTTGTTTTGGGATTTTCAGCCAAGCATCGACTTCAATTGCTTCCACCCCCCTTAGGACCAGCAGTTGGGAACCATTGTTCTTCACCGCCTGAAATTGCCCAGGCAGTCAGAGGTTTGTACAGGAGCCGGAGTGTCTGCTTCTGTTCTCGAATCTATTGGCTTGCAAACAGGGGCCCAGCCAAGCGATTCTGTAATGGAAAAGAGGGAGTTGCAGTGATGCGAAACGTGTGTTTTCTATGAATCTGAAGAGGCGGGTGAGACCGTGCGATGGGGCAGCACACCGCAGAAGCATTGAGATGATGATGAGACCCAAGGGCCAGTTTCTGTTGAGATGGTGTGGCCAGCCACCAACAGCAGGTGTTGGAAGAGGGTATGGAGATGATGAGGTCCAATAAAATGGCATGAAGAAAAGGAGGTGGTGGGAGCAGCTCAGGGTAAAAATAATATTTATTAATATAGCGCCATCATATTCCGCAGGCTTTACAGTTTAGCAGTTTTTAGAAACTTAAAAAGTTCAACGTTAACAAAACAATATTTAAGCTAAAAATCGCCCCTGTCGTGACAGTTACAATGTACCATGAGATGGGGGAGATAAAAGTAGGTTTTATATACAATGGTGCTTTACAATGATGTTCCAGCCTCTTAAGGGATGAGGGAGGAGATAGTGAATGGGCTAGGACACAACACACTTTCCAGAATACATAGAATGATTTGTTAGTGAATGTGATAGGGGCCCCTCTGAACAAATGTGTTTTGAGGGAGGCCTGGAAAAATGCAAAAATTGTGGATTGTCAATTTCTTGGGGTACAGCATTCCAGGGATTGGGTAAGCAGGGAAGTTTGGGGGGGGAGTGGGAAAGGGGTATTAGTCAGGGTTAGCGAAAACGTTTGCAGGGCCAGCAGTCGGTTTTGGCCGATAGATAGAAATGAGGGGGGGGGATGTAGGAGGGGGGGTGCATGTGGGGGGTTTGTGGGTAGAACCAGTACTTTGGTTGAAAGCGGGGGGGGCCGAGAAATGGTTAGTGATAGAAGGAAGTTTTGAGGAGGGGGTTCCCCCAAAGGTAAAACAGGAGGGAGATTAGGCTGCGATGGTTTCCGGGCCCCCGTTTTGGACCGTTCGGAGCAGTTTTTTTTTCCCCAAAATCAAAACGTGCCTCCCAGGACTTGCACTGGTGGCTTTTTTCCCACATTTTACATGATATTTGCTATGTAAATGCAAGCTGTGTAATAAAAATTAAAAATACTAAAAAAGTCAGTCCCTCATCCCCCCCAAATATGGGGAAAATGTGCGGACAAAGCCCATTGAGTTAAAAAGCAACTGGAGAGTGGCCCCAAACCCACAGCGCACCTAATCTTCTTGTGTTTAAGCCTCTCACGGCTCACACACAGCTTTTTAGCTTCCTCACGGTCGCCATGGAAGAACCTCGGCCATGTTTTTCCAGAACAAATGTTATTCACACACGGAAAAAAGTTCCTGTCCCCCTCAACCCCCCCCCCCCAAAAAAACGCCAGGGTGCACAGGATGGGAAAAAAGACGGCCATCTCCGAACCCCATGCACGAGCACGGTTGAATGTGGCATTGCAAACCCCGTCCCTTTAAAATGCTGTGATTCGGCTGGTGGAGACAGACATTTCCCCGTAACTAAAAACTTGAAAATCCCCAATACAATGTCCAAAAGCGATTTCATTTCAGCGGCAAGCCCCCCTGGCTGCAAAAGCATTTGGGGAAAAAAAATTAAACTGCGCTAAAAAAAGCCCTCAGTAAAAAGGTCCACCTGCCACCAAAAGGCGGGACAGTACCCATTGTTATGTCTGTACCCCAAAGGAAAAGAAGGGAATTCTGTCCCTACAAACAATAAGCTGAATCCTCGAGTAACGGGGAACTGATCCTGCGCCAGACCCGCTAAACCCCTCATTAGTGTGAACGAAGACCTATTTTTGCGGGGGAGTAATCCCTACAAGATTGGGATGGGAGAAAAGGTGGAACCCCCCAGCCAAAACAAAATTGTGCAGGAAATTAAACAGAAAAAAAAACTTTGGACCCAAAAATTAAGCAAAACTCACAGAAAAGGGCCCCCTAAGACCCGGTAGCTTAACAGAGATAAAAAATGAAGTCAAGCAAAGCCAAAAAGGGGGACCGACTAAATGGGAAAAAAAGGTCATGTCCCCAAAAAACGAAAAAAAACCAAAAAAGAGGGTTCAACCCCGGCCAGGGACAATACCTTCCCCACTCCCCTTTGGGAAAATTTTGGCGCGGGTTGATCTGCGAGTGGCGCGTACGGTTCTGCCAACCCAAAGGATTCAGAATCAAGTCGTACACATTTTTCCCCTCCATTCCGTTCCTCAAAAATCATCGCGCAGGGCCGTCACGGTTACCTCCCATGGCCCTTGAATTTTTACCTGTTGCGACCTTTTGACACCGGTCCAAATGTCAACGGCCATCCTAAATTAATTTTTCCAGGGGAATCTTACCACCGCGCAGGAGTCTGTATGCCATAAAGCGGAGAGCAGTTGGTTTTTGGAAAGAAACTACGGCGGCTTGGAGTGGTGACAATGGCCAAATCTGGGTCGCTCTGGGCCCTTGGCACCTCACTACATACCATGTCTGATATGTGTCAACTTGGTGTGAGGTTTTTTGAGGGACTACGGATTTGATGCATGTGCACAAGGTCCCCTAGGTGCCTCACTTCACGTTCCAGCATGGCCGATCGTGTTGCGCTCTGCAACGCGATTTCACCTTTTGAAAATCGCATTATATGTGACTACCCCCATGGAAATTCCCGTTTTCATATGGGGAGCGGTTGTGTGAGCACACCCCAAAGTAAGGAGAATGCTGATCGGGGGCAGTAACCCGCAATTTGCGGGTTCCCCCACTTCACCATATGAGTGGGTTATAAAAGGATAATAATTTTTATTTAATAGCCCCAAATTTTCCGCGTGTTTTTTTGTTAACAGTTTCAAAAACAAGTCTTAAGTCAACGTTAACAATACAATAAAAAAGCAAAATCAGCCGCCCTGCGGTTTTAAAAAACTTAAAATCTACAATGGGTGTGGGAGATACAAAGTCAGTGTTTAAAAAAGGTGTTTTTTCAAAAATGGGGCCCCATTTTAAGGAAAAGGAAAACATGGAGATAGTGAATGGGCTCACACACAGAATTCACATAGAAAAGATTTGATTATGAATGTGATAGGCCCCCGTGAACAAATGTTTTTGAGGGGGGCCTGAAACCCCCCAAATTGCGGAATCCTAATTTCTTGGGGGAGAGCATTCCGAGGGGTTTGGGGCAGCGCGGGGAAGTTTGGAGTTGGAGTGGGGGTACGGATTAGTGCAGAGGTTTTTCGAAGGCGTTTTTGAGGAGCAGTCGTTAGGCCCCAAAATAAAAATAAGGGGGGAGATGTAGGGGGGGTGCGCTGTGGAGACTTGTTGGTGAGAACATAATTGAATTGGATCCTAAATGAAAAAGGGGAGCCCCCCCCTGTAATATGGCGAAACTCTATGAAGGAAACGCCACGTTTTCGTTTTGTTTGAAGAGCAACGCGGAGGCGAGGCAGATTTCATAGTCAGCCTGACTGTCCCCCCATCTGCCCCCTTCAAAAAAACACTGCAAGCACTAAGGCTGAGGTTTTTTTGGGAAAAGGTGGAGGAGAGGGGTCAAAATTCCCCTCACCTTTGGACAGTCAGCGCAACGGGTTTTCCCCACAAGGGTGGGGGACTTTCAAAGTACCATGCTGTATAAAAAAATTGAACCCCCAGAGTCGCTGTCTATATTTTAAAAACCATTACAAACTTTTAATTTTTTTACAAAGAATAATGTACATTTTTTGTCTATCCTTTTGTAAGCTATTTTTTCCCCAAATATGTTACAGAATTTTTGAACAAATTTTTAAAATTTTTTATTTTTTTTAAATTTTTTAAATTTATATGTATTTGAAGGACTTTGTAGGAGGATGAGAGTACAATTCCATACCTTCTGGACAGCAGGAAAAGTGGTTCCCAAAAGGGGGGGATTTAAAAAAACATGCTGTATAAAATTAACTCCGGTCGCTGTCTATTTTCAAACCCCTTTCAAATTTTTTTGATTTACAAAGACATAATGTAATTTTTTGTCATCCTTTGTAATGTTTTGTTTTCCTAAATGATGTTTCAAATTTTGTACAAAATTTTTAAATTTTTTATTTTAAAATTTTTTTAAATTTATTGTTTTTAAGGACTTGTGAGGAGGATGAGGAGGAGCAAGGAGGGGAAGACACGCCCCAGGGGAGGAAAAATGCTCTAGTCATAGTAACCAAGGGTGGGGTGATGCACACAGGCGGAGAGACGCCTCTTGCAGGGACAACTTTTTTTTGGCATTGGGAGTCTGCGCCAATGGTTTTTTTTCATCTGCATGGCTGAGAAACGCCGCCGCATCGAACCATTACACCACGTCTGATTATTTTGACACCCCTAACCCCGCTCGGGAAATTAAAAAGCCTCATCCACCGTTAAACCCCGGGGGTAAAATGCGGAAGTAAAGACACATGGTGCAATATTAATGTTTTCCATTCCCCCGAGAGCACTGTTTTGTACTGATTAAAAAGACCCGTGCGTCGAGGCGTGGAGACAGCTCGCAACAAAGGAGCAAAGCAGCCCCTTTTCACGGGAAAAAAAGTATTTCAAAAGTGTCGAAGTTTTGGGCAGCCCCACCAAGTCTACACATCCAGACGGCCCCCGTCAGAGGAGGAAAATTTTCCCTAAGATTTTTTCCGATACTGTTTCCCCCTTATGTCTCCGATGGCTTTTCCCCCTTAGTTTTGTGCCCCAAAGGCGGATAAAGGGCCCCGAGCTTAGCCGGATGCTTGGAGGGGGGGTTTATTGTGGGTGTATTTCGGAGGGTCTTTACTGCTGAGGGGTGTACTAAAAGACGTGCATGCGACTACCCCCCCTTCTAAAGTAAAAGGCTTATTTTCTGAAATGAATGGGGATGGTCTCGCCTGAATTGCCTGTCTTTTTAGATTAAAACGGGGTTGACAACGTTTTCCATTTTCCTTTTTTTTTCTCTTTCTACCCCTGAGTATCCCCGGGTACAACCTCCCCGTTTGTCAAAAAGTTTTCGGTCCAAAACCCAATAAAAAACATAAATATAGTGGGTTTTAGAAACCCCCGCTTTCCCCCCGCTGTGGCGGAAAAAATTTGCTACTAGTACCATGTTTAAAAAAAAATGACATGTTAAAGGGCAGTGCACAAAGTATAGGCTACACCCATTCTATGTAAACAAGTGAAACGTCAAATTTAAAAACCCCTTTAATGATTTTTGTTGGTAACAAATTTAAAAAAAAAAATTGTACTATTAGGCAGATATCCCCCTGTCTAACCAAAATCCCAAAAAAATACTTTGCTATGGGTATGATGGTGAACCTTCTCACTCCTAATTTGGCCAATCCAATCAATATCCTCAAATGTGCAATGTTGGAAGTGATAATGTGGTTAAACCTTTTTCAACAGCGCGTGCGAAGGTTATCCTTCTGTGTTCTTGCTTTTAAATAAAAGCATAAAAGTAAATATAAAAATACATTGTTTTTTAAGGGAAGATGTACACCTGTATATTGTGCAAACAATGGTGTAGGACATTCCTCTTCAACATTATTTATTTTTTCATTTTTAAAAAAAATTTTTATAAAAAAATTAAAAAAAAGTTCAGTAGCGTAAAGGCCCCTTTTGTACTTCATATTGTTTGCAACCCCAATTTTGTATAGGATGGAAGCGCGTCACACTAATAGATTAGATTTATTTTTTTAAAGGAATGTAGCAGAACCAATTTTGGGATAAATGAAAAAAGCCCTGAGCACGCTCAGCAGAGTACAAGCAGCAGTGCTTAAATGTAATGGAGCGTGATCTGCCCAAAAAAAAGTAAAAAACACAGACGAAAAGAACACTGAAAACAATGTCCACAATCTGTGAAAAAATCCTTTCTGTACTTCTATAGTGTTTGAACCCCAAGTATTGATAGGAAAGAAGGGTCAATAAAGATTAGATTTATTTTAAAGAATGTAGCAGAACCAATTGGGAAAAAATGAAAAAAGGTGAGCCACGAGACACGCTCAGCAGGTACAAGCCATGCTTTTTAAAAATTTTAATGGAGGTGATCTGCACTCAAAAAAAATAAAAAACCGACTGAAAAAGAAATGAAACAAATGTCCACATTGTGAAAACCCCTTTTTGTACTTCTATGTTTTGCAAAAAGGGGTTTTTTGGTGGAAGGGGGTTTTCAAATAATTAGATTTATTTTAAATGGAAGTAGCAGAACCCAAATTTGGGATAAATGAAAAAAGGTGACCCTGGACACGCTCAGCAGAGTAAAGCAGCGTGCTTGAACAAAACTGGAGCGTGATCTGCACAAAAAAAAAAAAAAACACAGACTGAAGGAAAACCGAAAAAACAAAAGTCCCCAATCTGTGAAAAGCTCCTTTCTGTACTTCATAGGTTTTAACCAATGTATTGTATACGGATGGAAAGGGGTACACTAATAGTTGATTTTTTTTAAAAAGGAAAAGTTTGCAGAACCAAAAGGAGATAAAATGAAAAGGATGACCCCTGAGAACCTCAGCGAGTAAAAACAGCATGCTTGAACATTAAATGTAGCGTGATCGCACTAAAAAAAGTAAAAAACACCTGAAATGAACATAACACAAGTCCACAATCTGTGAAAATCCTTTCTGTACTTTTTTGTTTGCAAAAAAGTATTGTTCGGGAAGCCGAACTAAAAGTTTTTATTTTTTTTTTTTAATTAAGGGCTGCACCCAATTTCCACAAAAAAAAAAAAAAAAAAAAAAAAAAAAAGATCAGTGACAGTGCGATGCCCAAAAACGCGGTGGTGCAAAAAACTGCGGTCACCCGCACTGTCCCACCACCTGAAAGTGTTAAAAAAAAACTGCAAAATGAAGCTTTACACAGCGGGTTTGGGAAACTAGCCGCCCAACACGTGTACACAAAATCGCAAATTAAAATGTCCCCCGGTGGCAGATAGGTTTTTCCCCTTTCTGAGTTACGCACAGTGCGCTAAAATGGGGCGGGCCCTTTTTTTGGCTTTGACACATTTCAGCAGCCAATCACGAGCCATTTGGTTTGAGACCGCAGCATTACAGGATGTGCCCCCCACTTCGAGGATTCTCATTGGCGACTAAAATCACGCTCCAAAGAATTATGGGGGGAAATTCCCCATTCCCGGGATAGTATGAAAAAGTACGGAATTAAAAACGGGGAATTTCCCATAAAGGAATATCGGCCCATACCCGATACTTGCGGTACGGAATGCTCAACATAGATGGGGGGATTTTACTTTTAAGGGGATTATGAGGGGCATATTTCTACAAGGAAGGGGATCAAAGGGATTTGGGCCCGGGTTTCAATCTCAAAAAAGGTTTGCCCTCACTGTTATATAGTAATGTCCCCCCCTGGGACATGT
>JARQOD010000006.1:100652179-100694561 GCA_033576555.1 Oophaga sylvatica
CACACTAAAAATTTAGATTTATTTAAATGGAATGTAGAAAAAACCAAATTTGGGGGGATAAATAAAAAAGGATGAGCCACTGAGAAAACGCTCAGCAGAGAAACAAGCAGCAGGCTTAAAACATGTAACGGGAGCGTAAATCTGCACTCAAAAAAGTAAAAAACACAGACTGAAGTGAACACTGAAACACAACTGTCCACAATCTGTGAAAAGCTCCTTTCTGTACTTCTATAGTGTTTGCAACCAATGTATTGTATACGGATGGAAGCGCGTCACACTAATAGATTAGATTTATTTTAAATGGAATGTAGCAGAACCAATTGGAGATAAATGAAAAGGATGAGCCACTGAGACACGCTCAGCAGAGTACAAGCAGCAGTGCTTGAACAAGTAACTGGAGCGTGATCTGCACTAAAAAAAGTAAAAAACACAGACTGAAGTGAACACTGAAACACAACTGTCCACAATCTGTGAAAAGCTCCTTTCTGTACTTCTATAGTGTTTGCAACCAATGTATTGTATACGGATGGAAGCGCGTCACACTAATAGATTAGATTTATTTTAAATGGAATGTAGCAGAACCAATTGGAGATAAATGAAAAGGATGAGCCACTGAGACACGCTCAGCAGAGTACAAGCAGCAGTGCTTGAACATGTAACTGTAGCGTGATCTGCACTAAAAAAAGTAAAAAACACAGACTGAAGTGAACACTGAAACACAACTGTCCACAATCTGTGAAAAGCTCCTTTCTGTACTTCTATAGTGTTTGCAACCAATGTATTGTATACGGATGGAAGCACGTCACACTAATAGATTTGATTTTTTTTTCTAATATAATGGAGCTGCACCAATTCCACAAAATAAAAAAAAAAAAAAAAAAAAAAAAGAGTCAGTGACACGTGCAGATGCCTACAAACAGCGGTGGATGCAGAGCAAACTGCAGCGTCACCTGCACTGTCACACACACACCTTGCACAGAGCTGTTAAAACAACACTGGCAAAATGAAGCTTTACACAGCGGTTGGTAAACTAGCCTGCCTCAAGCACAGTAGTACACAAAATCGCAATATCTAACTGTCCCTCAGAGTGAGCAGAGTAGCGTTCTGTCCCTTACTGAGTTCACAGCACAGTGACGCTAAAATGGCGGCGGCGCCTTTTATAGTGCATTCTGACATCATTTCAGCAGCCAATCACAGCCATGCCATTAGTTAAGATGACCGCAGCATTACAGGATGTGCCCACACTTCGTAGGATTCCTCATTGGCTGACTAAAATCACATTGCCTCTCAAAGAATTATGGGAACTTCCGATTCCGGTATACGATATGGAAAAAGTATCGGAATTAAGTATCGGAATTCCGATAACGCGAATATCGGCCGATACCCGATACTTGCGGTATCGGAATGCTCAACACTAGATGGGGCATTTCTACATGAAGGGGATTATGATGGGGCATATTACTACAAGAAGGGGATCATAATGGGGCATTTGGCACGTGTTGGCAATCTCAGAAAGGTTCGCCATCACTGTTATATAGTAATGTCCCACCCTGGGACATGTGAAAATGTAAAATAAAAAATTATACTGTGTAAAAATGTTAAAAAAAAATCCCTAAATAAAAAAATATATATTTCCCCAATAAAATCATTATTATTATATAAATAAAAAACAATAAAAGTACACATATTTAGTATCGCCACGGCTGTAACGACCCACCCTATAAAACTGTCCCACTAGTTAACCCCTTTAGTGAACCCCTTAAAAAAAATAAGGCAAAAAAACAATGCTTTATTAACATACCGCCGAACAAAAAGTGGAATAACGCGATCAAAAAGGATATAAATAAACATGGTACCGCTGAAAATGTCATCTTGCACCGCAAAAAATGAGCTGCCATACAGCGTCATCAGTGAAAAAATAAAAAAGTTATAGCTTTCAGAATAAAGCGCTGCAAAAATAATTATTTTTTTATATAAAATAGTTTTTAGTGTATAAAAGCGCCAAAACAAAAAAAATATAAATGAGGTATTGCTGTTATCATACTGACCCGACGAATAAAACTGCCTTATCAATTTTACCACACGCAGAAAGGTATAAACTACCCCCCCCCCAAAAGAAATTCATGAATTGCTGGTTTTTGTTCATTCTGCCTCCCAAAAATCGGAATAAAAAACGATCAAAAAATGTCATGTGCCCGAAAATGGTGCCAATAAAACCGTCACCTCGTCCCGTAAACAACAAGACCTCACATGACTCTATGGGCCAAAACATGGAAAAATTATAGCTTTCAAAATGTGGAAATGCAAAAACTATTTTTTGCAATAAAAAGCATCTTTTAGTGTGTGACAGCTGCCAAACATAAAAACCCGCTATAAAAACCTGCTATAAATAGTAAATCAAACCCCTCTTTATCACCCCTTTAGTTAGGGAAAAATAATAAAATTTAAAAAATGTGTTTATTTCCATTTTCCCATTAGGGTTAGGGGTAGGGTTGGGGATAAAGTCAGGGTTAGGGTTGGGCCTAAAGTTAGGGTTAGGGTGGGGGCTAAAGTTAGGTTTGGGCCTAAAGTTAGGGTTAGGGTTGGGGCTAAAGTTAGGGTTAGGGTTAAAGTTAGGGTTAGGGTTGGGGCTAAAGTTAGGGTTGGGGATAAAGTCAGGGTTAGGGTTGGGACTAAAGTTGGGGTTAGGGTTTGGATTTGGGTTAGGGTTGGGATTAGGATTACGGGTGTGTTAGGTTTAGGTTTGTGGTTAGGGTTGGGATTAGGGTTAAGGGTGTGTTGGGGTTAGGGTTGGAGTTAGAATTGGGGAGTTTCCACGGTTTAGGCACATCAGGGGCTCTCCAAATGCGACATGGAGTTCCAATCTCAATTCCAGCCATTTTTGTTATGAAAATGTCAAATGGCGCTCCTTCCCTTCCGAGCTCTGCCGTGTGCCCAAACAGTGGTTCACCCCCACATATGGGGTATCAGCGTACTCAAGAGAAATTGGACAACAACTTTTGGGGTCCAATTTCTCCTCTTACCCTTGAGAAATTAAAAAATTGGGATAAAATATTCATGCTTGGGGAAAAAATATGATTTTTTTCACGGGTCTTCGTTATAAACTTGTGTGAAGCACTTGGGGGCTCAAAGTGCTCACCACACATCTAGATAAGTTCCTTACGGGGTCTAGTTTCCAAATGGTGTCACTTGTGGGGGGTTTCCACTGTTTAGGTACATCAGAGGCTCTCCAAATGCGACATGGCGTTCAATCTCAATTCCAGCCAATTTTGGTTTGAAAAAGTCAAACGGCGCTCCTTCCCTTCTGATCCCTGCCGTGCGCCCAAACAGTGGTTTTCCCCCACAAATGGGGTATCGGTGTACTCAGGAGAAATTGCACAACAACTTTATCTGTCAATTTTCTCCTTGTACCCTTGTGAAAATAAAAAAATTGTTTGTAAAAGATCATTTTTGCGACTAAAAAGTTAAATGTTAATTTTTTCCTTTCACGTTCCAAAAATTCCTGTGAAGCACCTGAGGGGTTAATAAACTCCTTGAATGTCGTTTTGAGTACCTTGAGGGTTGCAGTTTTGAGAATGGTGTCACTTTTGGGTATTTTATGCCATATAGACCCCTCAAAGTGATTTCAAATGTGAGGTGGTCCCTAAAAAAATTGTTTTGTAAATTTTGTTGTAAAAATGAGAAATCACTGGTCAACTTTAATCCTTATAACTTCCTAACAAATAAAAATTTTGTTTCCAAAATTGTGCTGATGTAAAGTATACATGTGGGAAATGTTATTTATTTAGTGTTTTGTGTGACATATTTCTCTGTTTTAAAGGCATAAAAATTCAAGGTTTGAAAATTGCAAAATTCTCAACATTTTCACCATATTTCCATTTTTTTTATAAATAAACGCAAATTATATCGAAGAAATTTTAGCAGTATCATGAAGTACAATATGTCATGAGAAAACAATCTCAGAATCGCCAAGATCTGTTGAAGCGTTGCAGAGGTATAACTTCATAAAGGGACAATGGTCAGAATTGTAAAAATTGGCCCGGTCATTAACGGGCCAACAACCCTCGGAGGTAAAGGGGTTAATATCAATACAAAAAAATCTGTTCTATTTTTTTACCCAGGTATTTCCTAATTGGTCTTCTGTAAGGAGTGTTCCCGTTTTCCTGTGTTCCACATTTTTTTTTACACAGTTCTATCTATTTTTTTCAGTGTTTGTTTCTCCACTATACTACACTAGAAACCAGGAAGGAATTCTTTACTGTAAGGCTAAGTGCACACGTCAGCAATTTTCGCGTTTTTTTCGCGTTTTTTCCCACGGCAAAAACGCAAAAAAAACGCAAGCATTAAGCATCCTATTCATTTAAATGGATTCTGCAATTTTTGTGCACATGCAGTGTTTTTTTCCGCGAAATAAACGCTTCACGGAAAAAAAAGCAACATGTTCATTAATTTCGCATAATCTCCGCGCAATGTAAGCGGTTCATGTGCGGATGGTACCCAGGGTCCGGAGGAGAGGAGACTCTCCTCCAGGCCCTGGGTACCATATCCATGGTAAAACAATAATGAAAATAAAAATAATGATATTCTCACCTTCCGTCGGCCCCCGCAGCCTTCCCGCCTCTCAGCGACGCTCCCGTTCCCAGTAATGCATTGCGAGAATCACCCAGATGACGCAGCGGTCTCGCGTGATGCTACGTCATCGGGGTCTGTCGCAATGCATCCTTGGGAACGCGATTGGCCGGGAATGTCGCTGAGAGGCGGGAAGGCTGCGGGGGCCGCTGGAAGGTGAGAATATCATTATTTATTATTTTTTTTATTATTTTTACATTAGATCTTTTTACTATTGATGCTGCACAGACGGCATCAATAGTAAAAAGTTGGTCACACGTGTCAAACACTATGTTTGACTCGTGTGACCAACCTGTCAATCAGTTTTCCAAGCGATGCTACAGATCGCTAGGAAAACGCTAGCATTCTGCAAGCTAATTACGCTTGCAAAACGCTAGTTTCTGGCGGGAATACGCATACAAAAAAAAAGTATTTCCCGCGGCAGAGAAGTGCGGGATTGCCGCGGAAATGTCCGCGGCAATTCCGCAACGTGTGAACTTAGCCTAAGGGTATGTTTCCACGTTCCGGAATACATCCGGATTAGCTGTGGATTGAACGCTGCGTACAGCCGCAGCGTTTAATCCACAGCGTCCAGATGTTACAGAATAGTGAAGGGGATTTGAAGAAATCCCGTCTCCACTATGCATAGTAAAACACAGGTGACACACCCACGAATCCGCACATGCGGCACGTCTTTATAGAACGCAGCATGTCTATTTATCTTGCGGAGACGCTCCATCTCCGCAAGATAAATAATACAGTCTATTGATATGATGCGGTGTTTCCGCATGTGTTCAATGAACACTTGCAGAATCACCACTCGTAGAAAGGGAGGCGGCGCTTTGGGCGGAGTGGTCTTTCCGCTGCATCCAAAACGCCAGCAATCCGGAATGTGGATACATACCCTAAGGTTGAGTGTGATGATCTCTGTCTTTTTCCAATTTATGTAACTATATGTAATATTAATTTCACATTCCTGTCACTTTTCTAGTTATCTATTGGAATGTACAATGATAGCTTATTCTTTGTATGTAATTGCTTGTTATTACCATTTATCTACTTAGCCATCTGATTATATATATGAATTGCTCGATTTCCCATCTGCTATATAATCAAAACAGAATGCCTAAATGTTAGCAAATGTCCCAAGAGAGGCAAAAACTCTGAAATGATTGCCAATTCAACTACATGCCAAAATATCACAAGGTTGTGCTGCAGATGCAACTTTGTCTCTTCTGCATTTCCATTTTTATCTTATTTTGATAAAAAAGATATATCAATATTTAGATTTTTTTAACTTTATATCTATGATGATTTAATTTTAAAAAAACATTTTGCTAAATCCTAATATAACACGTTAGCTACTATTGTTGTATTTTTTACATTTCAAAATTGTAAGTCTTTTCTTCTGATTAATAAGATCATCTTATGGTTTGCTGTGGCTTAGGGCTCATGCATATGACAAAGTTACTAAAGTTGATGCAAATCAATTTGGAATACTCATTCCATAAGCCACATTTGTAATCTGTGGATGCTGAATGAGAGCCCTGTGACAGGATGAGAGCCATCTAGCAGCATCTTAGGCTCTTTTTTTCATTATCTAGCCTGGCACGACATCACATGAGCATCACACCACAATAATGACGTTGCGGCAGGCCGGCCAATCAAAAGAAGCATCAGATACGAGGATAATTCTCAGATCTCCTGTACATCTGCCACAGATTACTAACGTGGCTGATGGACCATGTCTTATGAATCGATCTGCACCAATTCTAAAACTTGTATTACAGCAACTGGTGACCGTATATTAACTACTTAACGACCTCCTACTGTCCTTTGATGGTGAGCGGTGTGGATCCTAAGTCTGCCACAAAGTCTTTTGGCATCATTTCATTAATGCTTCTGCTCCTGTAATTTAGCAGAACCAAGTCTGCTCTGTGATCTGGGCAAAAGCCAGAAGAATTTTATCACTGCTTCTGGCATCTCTGCTTTAGTTAATATAGTGCTTAATTAACACCATATCCTCTGGTGAACAAACTCACTTTCAATGCTGACACTTCAATGGGACCTGGCAATCACATGATCACTTGGTGATAGTTGGGAATAGGAGGGCTGCTCCAACAAGCTATTTGAGTAATATGTGGCAGAGGAAGGGGATGTTTTTCCTCTAATTGGGAATACTATGGATGCCCCAGTTACAGTAAAAACTAAGCAATAAAAAATGCAATGTGCCCCAGATGTATTGTTTTCAGCTATTGTCACAAGTGGGTCACATCCTCCTGGGAGATCTGGGATTATTGTGAATTGCAGATCTTCCATTTAGCCTGGGTGTTTGTGCTTTATATGAAATTAATTTTGTTTCCTTTGGTGTTGAAGTGGTTAACAACTTTTTCTATGCTGTTAGAGACTTGCAGTTCCATCTCACAGCTGTTCCTGACCTGGTCATTTCCTCTCCCTATAAAATCTGACCAGACCTTCTTTTCCTCTTCAGTGAAAGTTTTACTTCCTAGCTCCGTGGAATCGCTGTGCTGAGTTGTAGATTGCTGTTGCTGCTTGAGATTGTTACGTGCTGCTTATGGGCGTATGCTTCCCTCATTGTATTGTTCACATTTTGTTTGTACATTCCTACCCTTCCCTACATACCGCTCTACCTTTGGTGAGTGTTTTGTATGTTAGTTACATTTTCTTATCCCTGTTTGTCTTTCGTGTTTATATACTAGCATTTCTGTCCAAGGCCTGGGGAGGGGGCAGGGTCAGCTTATGGTATAACAGGAAAACCGTAAGGCTAGTGGCTCAAACTTTCTCACCTTTAGAGGTACCTTTGGGAGCAGGGACAGTTAGAGTCCCAGCCCTAGGGACAGTGCAGAGCCCCTTTCCCTATTTACGTACAGTCACAGTGCGACACCTAATGGGGAATGTATTAAGTAACAAATACATGCAAATATAAAATATAAGACAAAAAAGTACTGAAAATGTCATAGTGAAGGCACCCCTCCCCAACCCTAAAAAATGAAAGAACATAATTATTTAGTACAAAACACATTTTATTGCATATATTTATATGTATATACAGCTCTGGCAAAAGTTAAGAGACCACTGCAAAATTTTCAGTTTGAGTTTTCTCTTTATAGATATATTTTTAAGTAAAATGTAAATTGCTCTTTATTCTATAAACTACTGACAACATTTCTCCGAATTTCTAAGCTATAAATTTTGTATTTATTTTCAGAAAATGAAAATAGTCAAAATAACAAAAAATTGCAGTGCTTGCAAACCTCAAATAATGCTAAGAAAACAAGTTCATAATCATTTACAAACAACAATACAAATATTTTAGCTCAGGAAGAGTTCAGAAATCAATATTTTGTGTAATAACCACGATTTTTAATCACAGCTTTCATGCGTTTTGGCATGCTTTCCACCAGTCTTTCACACTGCTTTTGGTTGGCCTTATGCCACTCTTGGTACAAAAATGTAAGCAGTTCTTTGTTTGATGGCTTGTGACTAATCTATCCATCTTCCTCTTGATTACATTCAAGAAGTTTTCAATGGGGTTCTGGTCTGGAGATTGGGCTGGCCATGACAGGGATTTGATGTGGTGGTCCTTCATCCACACATTGATTGACCTAGCTGTGTGGCATGGCGATTGTCCTGCTGGAAAAACCAGTTATCAGAGTTGGGAAACATTGCCTGAGCAGAAGGAATCAACTGTTTTTCCAGGATAACTTTGTATGTGGCTTTATTCATACGTCCTTCGCAAAGATTAACCTGCCCAATTCCAGCCTTGCTGAAGCATCCCCAGATCATCGCTGATCCTCTACCAAATTTCACAGTGGGTACAAGACATTGTGGCTTGTACGCCTCTCCAGGTCTCCATCTAACCATTAGATGACCAAGTGTTGGGCAAAGCTGAAAATTAGAATCATCAGAGAAGATTACCTTACTCCAGTCTTCTATGGTCCAATTCTTATGGTCTTTGGCAAACTTCAGCCTGTCTCTCCTTTGCTTCTCATTGATGAAAGGCTTTTTTCTAGCTTTACATGACTTGAGCCCTGCCTCTAGGAGCCTGTTATGAACTATTCTTGCTGTGCACTTCACCCCAGCTGCCATTTGCCATTCCTTTTGTAGGGCTCTTGATGTCATCCTGCGGTTGCTGAGTGACATTCAAATAGTCGTTTTCACCCTCTGCCGGTCTGTAGCTTTGTTGTCCCCAATCTTGTTGTAATGGACTGCCGTCTTAATTTCAAGGATGGAGGCAACATGATGCTCACTATATCCCTCTGCTAGTAAAGCCAGAATTGACCCCTTCTTTTCCTCACTCAAGACTATTCTTTTCATCTCCTTTGGCATGTTTAAATGTTATTTTTTAGTTCCTATTAATTTTGGGATATTACCAGCACTTGTTTTGCCATCCAGCTTATCCTATTGCAAGAGGATTGTGAACACCACAGCAGTACACTGGAATGGAATGGCTGTCAGACATGTAGAGAAGCTGATTTTTATAAAACTGCAGTGGTCTCTTAATTTTTGCCAGAGTTCTATATGTTCATAAATAAATCTATAATATAACCGGAGATATGTCATTCTGTCTGAGGCCTTGACACCTGCACAATGTGGCGCCAGAGTCAGCGCATGCATATACCGCACTATGGCACCATTTTATTTAAGAGTGTCTTCAATAAAATGGCACCGTAGTGCAGCCACTGCTGGTGCCATCCCCTATTTCAGCTGTATGTGATTCATCGGATGCACATATGCAGTTGAAGTGTATTGCAGGGCATGAACTTGCCAGTCCAAGCGCCGCATATACACGCTGCCAGCCAGAGACCAGCAGCTGACATCAGCGTGCACATGACTATGACTAGGCGCCTGGCTGTGCTCCCGTCGGCTGGACGCTGAAGACGACAATGTACTGCAGGAGAGCAGGGGAAAGATAAGTAGGAGGGTTTATTGTGTTTTTTTATGTATTGAACAACAACACTGCAAGCCGGATGGGGGAGTGTTATGATTTGGTAGCTGAGGAGAGCAGGTAATAACAGCAATACACCAGAGAGGTTGGAATCTACTGGATTGCAGTACCCTGACTAACCACCACAACTAAAGGCAGCCGTGGAGCGTTCCTAAGTTGGTCATAGACGCCTTGTCACAGCCTGAGAGGTTAACTACACCTAAAGATAGAAAGAGGAAAGCTATCTGCCCCTGAGCAGATCCCTAAAGAACATAGGAAGCCCCCAAACATGTAATGGCGGTTAGACAAGAGGAAATACAGACACAGACAGAAATTAGTATGAGCAAACGTTGGGGCCCAATCTGCCTAGACAGAAAAGGATAGGAAGGAAACTCACTGCAATCCAAAAAAACCCTAAAAAATGCCAACGCTGCTAATTGCAAAAACACCTGAGATCACACGACCTCTACCACCTAAATTAGTTCTCTGGTGTAACAAAACTAAGCCGCGAATAAGGTTATACGCCCCCCTGAGGTCAAGCTTGGTAAACCAAGTAGCACTTTTCATCCTGGAAAACAGGTCAGAAATCAAGGGTAACGGATATTGATATTTCACAGTGATATTGTTCAAGAGACGATAATCAATACACGGCCTTAATGAACCATCCTTTTTGGCCACAAAGAAAAAACTGGCACCCAAGGGTGAAGAGGATGGTCTAATGACTCCTTGATATAAGACCGCATAGCGTCATGTTCAGGTACAGACAAGTTAAAAAGGCGACCTTTAGGGAATTTACTACCAGGCACTAATTCAATAGCGCAGTCATAGCTCCTATGGGGGGGCAATGATGCAGATTTACTTTCGCTAAACACATCAGAAATATCAGTCAAAAAGTCAGGAACATCCTGAGCCTGGGAGAGGCAGAAAAAGCAGGAGTGTTGGCATTAACACATTGGCAGCCCCAACTGGTTACAGACACAGATTTCCAATCCAAAACAGGATTATGAGACTGTAACCAAGGGAAACCTAGTACAATAATTTCATGCAGATTATACAGCACCAAAAATTTGCAACTCTCCTGATGATCAGGTTCAACCCTCATTATCACCTGAGTAGAGAACTGGGGTTTCTTCTCAGCCAAAGGGGGGTAGAATCAATCCCCAGTAGGGGAATAGGCTTCCGTAGGGGTATCAAGGGAAACCCACAACGTTTAGCAAAATCAAAATCCATCAGGTTAATAGCTGCTCCCGAATCAACAAAAGCCTGAGCTGAAAATGTGGACAGGGAGCAAATCAGGGTAACAGTCAACAGAAATTTAGTCTGAACACTACCCAAGACAACTGAGCGTGCAAAACGTCTTCCCCGCTTAGGGCAGACTGAAATAGCATGAGAGGCATCACCACAGTAGAAACATAACCCATTGCGTTTTCGAAACTCATGACGCTGTGCCCAGAAGCCACTCTATCACACTGCATGGGTTCAGAAGCTGGCTCACAAGGCAACACTATTCCACGCATACCTCTACGCTCACGCAAACATCTGTCAATTTGAATCGCTAATGACATAGAATCATTGAGACCAGAGGGAGCAGGGAAACCCACCATAACATCTTTTACATTCTCTGACAGAACCTTCCGAAAAAGGGCTGCCAAAGCATCATCATTCCATTTGGTCAGGACTGCCCACTTTCGGAATTTCTGATAGTACAACTCAGCGTCCTCAAGCCCCTGATTTAATGCCAACAAGGTTTTTTCAGCTTGATCAGTGACATTAGGTTCATCGTACAATAACCCAGAGCCAGAAAAAATGCATCAACATTACTCAAAACTGGGTCCCCAGGTGTCAGGGAAAAAGCCCAATCCTGAGGATCGCCGCGCAGGAGAGAGATGACAATTCAAACCTGCTGTGCTGCGTTCCCTGAGGACTTAGGTTTTAAGGCAAAAAACAACTTACAGTTATTTTTGAAATTCAGAAATTTAGCTCGATCCCCCAAAAACAAATCTGGCATGGGGATCCTAGGTTCCACAACCGGCAATCCTGCAAGATAGGTAGCAATACTCCGAACTTCAGTGGCAAGCTGATCCACACGGCCAGACAACTGTGCAAACTCCATTGAGAAAAAAAAAAATTCCTCCTCAGCACCCAGAGAAAAAGAGGGAAAAAATGCAACAAACAGAGAAAAAAAAAATTCTGACAACTCCCTTTTTTTTTTTTTCCTTTTTACTATTTTTCCCTTCTGTGAGTACCATATAATTTTCAGTTTGGCCGGTTATACTGTTATGATTTGGTAGCTGAGGAGAGCAGGCAAAAATGGCAATACACCAGAGAGGTTGGAATCTACTGGATTGGGGGGCGTGGTTTGCTGCTAAATGTGAGCAGACATCTTTCTGCTGGGCTCCTCAAGCCCCCTGCTTTAGCAACGAAATAAGCTACGTTTGGAGGAGGCTGGGAGAAAAATCTTCGACACCGGAGGACCCCTGATCACATAAGGATTACAAAAATCCTAATTTGGACTGTTTTGGAGCCAGATTGAGAGGAGGAACGTTTGCGGCCTACAGAGAAGGGAGAAGCCGGGGCCTGGAGTAGCCCTGTGCAGCCCAGTGCAGCCGCATCCTGTCTGAGCCTCCAGCACTGGTTTGGGACCTGTGCCCCCCTTCTAAAGTGAGCAGTTTGCACCCTGACTTCATCGGGTGCAAGAAGACCTGGATATAAAGAAGATATAGAAGAATTCTACTCACCTTTGTAGTCTCCAGCGTCCTGAGCGTCCCTGAGGCTTCCTCCATTGCCTGAAGTGGTGTGGAGATCTTCAAACACCAGCGGTCTTCTCAGGATTAAGCCGATGTCTTCTTCAATCAAGTTCCAGGAGGGACCGGAGACCGAGACCTCTTCACCCGAAGCCGTGACACCCTGTGAGCTGCAGCTGCACCGTCGGTTTCTGTGAAGGTAAGCGGTGAACGCCGCCATTACCGTAAAGCGATACCGTTGCAGTAAAGCGATTTTGCGCTCTGAAAGGAGTCGCTAAACTGGATAGCGTCACTAAAAGCATTGCTAAGGAGGATTGCGACTTGGAATAAGTCGCACAACAAGCCTGCGTTCTGGAAATTATCGCATAGTTCAAGTGAGACTCTAACGACGACACAAACCCTCTAAAGGCTTTATTGGAGTCCCGGATTGCGACGTCATCTACATCTTGATTCGTGTCTCTTCTCTCTAAAGGAGGATTTTACTTGTTCTTTAACATCTGGTAAGCTGGTTCGCTCCTGGATTTTACCATTAAGGAGGAATCCCATTCTTGAAGAAGTCTGCATTTGCCTGACGTTTCCTATCTTTTTGGAACTAAACTCGCTAAAATCATTCAGCGAGCTCAGTCATTCCTGTCTTCTTATCCTGACAGTTCTTATTTCAGCAAATCTTGCAGGCTGTATTTCAAAGAAAAAAGACGCGTAGCTTGGTTAATCATTCACTTGTGTTACTTTGTATTGCATTTGATTCTTTCCTCTTTGTTGAAAGGTTACCCCTCTTTAAAAATGAGTACTAGAAGTAACAAAAAAACTCAGGGGGAAAAGTCATCACACAAATCAGCACTGAAATCTGCTGTCAGGAAGGATATCACTGATCTTGATGAGGCAATTTGTATTAGCCCCTCCGCATCTCCGCCTGCGGAGGGCTATAAAATTGGCTTAAAAGATGACACTAGCATGCTGAAAGAAATTCAAGACATAATTGATACTCAGGCTGATATGGATACCACTGTCACTAAAAAAAGAAACATAATTAAAGCTTGGTCTGACTCTGAGGAGGAGTTTCATGACACTTCTCCTACTCAGAGTCCAGATAGAAGTAGGCCTAGGTTATCTGAGGAAGCACCCAAAATATGCCCTATTGAAGGGATTCAAGCTTCCAATGAGGGTGTATCCCAAGCTTACGTGAAAGATCTAATAGTCGCCCTAAACAATAGTCTTAGATTGACAATGGAGGAAAATACCAATCGTTTACAAGCCAAATTTGAAGTTATCAATTCTCGGATTGATAAACACGATAAAAAAATTGTTGTCTTGGAAAAGAGTTCTTCTTCTTTAGAGAAGCAGCAAGCAGATACACAAAAAGAGGTGCAATACCTAAGAATGAAGCTTGCTGACATCGAGGACCGCAGTAGGCGGAACAACATTAAATTGAGGGGAATTTCTGAAAAAGTAAGCCAGGCAAATTTACAGAACTACACTATGGGATCCTAAAAAAAATCTTTCCGGATTCTCCGGAACTTGAGCTAATGATTGACAGGATACATAGGTTACCAAGACCCAGAGCTATTTCGGAAGATATTCCGAGGGACACAATACTAAGATTTCATTTTTACCCCACTAAAGAAAGACTCCTAGCTTTTATGAGGGACAAGAAGCAGCTCCCTCCCCCTTTTGATCATATTAAAGTATTTGTTGACTTGTCCAAAGATACAATCCAGCTAAGAAAGAGCTTTGGGGAAGTCACTTCAATTTTACGCAGGATGAGTATTCAATACAGATGGGGCTTCCCAACTAAATTACTTGTAAATAGAGGAGGTAGGATTGTTTCATTACTCACACCACATGATGGTATGTCCTTTATCTCCTCTCTGAACAAAATTGGGGATAATCCGGGGTAAGAAATTGTGTACTTTATTCTTTGTAAATGTGTCATTTGCAGGGGGCTTCTAATGCCATCCATGAACTTTCCCATTTAAGGAGAACATCCTTCGAATTCGAGGATTCTTCACAAGACTGTTTAGTTGGTTATCAAAGTTTTGTGTGTTTTGTTTTTCTGTTTGTTAGCATTACTACATAGGAGAAAATGGTTAAAATATTATCATTTAACGTGAGAGGCCTAAATAGCCCGGTTAAGAGGCACTCTACATGGAGAGAGATCAAGAGAAGCAGTGCCGAAATCATTTGCTTACAGGAGGTCAAGCTTGCCAAGTCAGGTCACCCAAGATTCGAAAATAAAAATTATTCTCATATCTTTGAAGCCCTAAATGATAAAAAGAGGGGAGGGGTTATTACCCTTATCAAAAATTCATTAGATTTCCGCAGCATCGAGACTCACTCAGACCCAGAGGGTAAATATTTAATACTGGTGGCCATGGTCAATAATCAATTGACTACTATCATCAATGTTTATGCGCCTCAAAACGCTCAGATTAAATTTTTCAACGAGCTTGACAGTAAAATCCAGGAGGTTAAGAAGGGGGTGGTGATTGTAGTAGGAGACTTTAATATTGTCCCTGACGCCCAGCTGGATTCTACTGCAAGGTCTAGGTCTTCTTACCCAGTTTTAAAAGGATGGCTCCACAGCCATGAATATCTGGATGTTTTTCGGTGCATAAACACTACATCATTGGAATATACACATTATTCAGAGGTACATAAGACCTTTTCGAGAATCGACCTATTCCTTACCGATTACTTTTCAATTTCCAGATTTAGGAGAATAGATATCCTACCAAAGTCCTTTTCAGACCACTCTCCTGTAATCTGTGAAGTAGATCTTGGTCTATCACATAAGAGAGACTTTCTTTGGAGATGTAATTCCTCACTTTTGTACAACCCAATCTTCAGAGAAAAAATCGAGAAAGCCATCACTGACTATTTTAAGGAAAGATGTGAGCCCGTTCACATTGTGGAATGCCCATAAATGCGTTATAAGAGGAGTGATGATAGGCTTACTGAACCAAAAAAAAAAACAGGACAAGGAAAAGATCCACAATTTACAAATGGATCTTAAGAATAAGGAAGATGCACAACAAAAATTAGTGGCACCTTCTTCAGAACTGCACTCAGAGATTGTCAACCTCAGAATTGCGCTGAGAGCAGCTTTATTCGAAGACTATGATAGGTATGCCAAGAGGATGAAAGCGAATTTCTACTCCTCATATAACAAACCTTCCAAGCTTATGGCCCAGAGATTCCAGGCCATAAGAGTTAGGAATAGGATTAATAGGATCAAATATAACGGGATGATCTCCGACCACCCTAAAGAAATAGCGGATCATTTCGCAGATTATTTCTCTTCCCTATACAATCTTAAGTACGACCCAGATACATCCCAGCCAGACAAACTCCACATCCAAAAATTCTTATCAAGTATTAACCTACCTGAACTTTCTGCTGAGCAATTGACGGCCATTGACGCCCCTTTTACTCAGCATTAAATTTCCGAATCCATCAAGAAACTAAAACTTAAGAAATCACCGGGACCTGATGGATTCACGAATGAGTATTTTAAAGTGTTTGCCCCTCACCTGGTTCCCTGCCTCGGCTCAGTGTTCAATAAAGCATCTTCGATTGGCGAATTCCCACCGGAAATGCTAAAGGCCACTATAATCTTAATTCCCAAAACTAAAGGGGACCTGGAGTCGGTCAAAAATTATAGGCCAATTTCACTAATTAACACTGACGTAAAAATATATTCAAAAATCATTGCCGATAGAATCAAATTTATTCTTCCAAGCATTATTCACAAAGACCAGATGGGCTTTATCCTGGGACGTCAGACCAGTGACGGTACTAGAAAGGTATTCAATCTAATTCACTCTATCAGATCTAAAAGAACTCCTTCAATTCTCCTAGCGTTGGATGCTGAGAAGGCATTTGATAGAGTGAATTGGGACTTTTTGGTAGCGGCCCTTAAAAAATTTGGATTTAGCCTCAATATAATTAAAACAATCATGGCCTTATATGCTTATCCCTCAGCAAACGTGTATGTAAATTGTCACCTATCTAAAAACATTCCAATAACGAATGGTACAAGACAGGGATGTCCCTTGTCCCCTCTGCTATTCGCTATTATCATGGAGCCACTTGCTGAGAGAATAAGAGGGAATGAGTCGATTAGGGGAATCCAGATAGGGGCAAAACAGTACAAAATTAGCCTGTTTGCGGATGATGTCATCCTCAGCCTTACAAATCCTTCATGTTCTATTATGCATGTCCTCCAGGATTTTGGAGATTTTTCAAAGGCATCGTTGTTCAAAATTAACGAATCAAAGTCTAAAATTTTGGACTTTTTCTTGAGCCAGGATGATATCTGCGGTATTAAAGGGAATACTAATTTTGATTGGGAAAAGGAGTCGCTGACATATCTTGGCATACTTATCTCTAGAGTTTTTCGCAAGACGATTGATCTTAACCTCCAAAAAATCACTAAGGAAGTGCAATCTGAACTTAATAATCTTGGGAAGCAGGAAATTTCTTGGGCCGGGAGAATTACTTTATTTAAACTTTTTACTCTCCCCAAAATTTTATACACCTTTAGAGCTTTACTTTTACTTATTCCGTTAAAGCTAATCAAAAAACTACAAAGTATAGTTAACACATTCGTATGGAACAAGAAGAGAGCAAGGATAGCATTCACCACTATCACCAAAATTAAAACAAATGGAGGCCTTGCTCTCTCAAATTTGGTTAACTATTACTACTCCTCCTTGGTGAAACAGTCTCGTATTTGGCTCAGGCCGGATAATGGCCCGGCTTGGTCAGAGATTGAAAGACACTATAATAGGAACACTCCTCTGGCAAAATTAATTTTAAGTAATGTCCTATCATCCTCCTCTGTATCGCATATCTCGCCGACTATTTCTGCTACCTTATATGCCTGGACCTTTATGGCCAAAATTCAAACACAAAGCAGGAAGAGGTTCAGATATGACCAAATCAAGGACATATCACTGAAGTTTTTTGGCTTGATAATGGAAAAGGAGATTCCTAGCTCTTGGAAATTGGCTAGTTTAACGAAAGTACAGGGTATTTTTGATGGCAAAGATTTCATTGAATATGAAGCGTTGTTGTCAGTACATAAACTTCCTCCTGAAGATGCCCAAATCTTTTATTTCATTAAAAAACTCATCTCCAAATTTATCAGGAAAAAGTCTCTTATCACGGAGATGGTAGGCATGTTATTTTGTAATCCGGACAATAACCTTTATTGGAAATCCAAATTTATTTATAACTTTTTAAACGAAGATCTAGTACCCAAGGAAACCCTTTTCGAGACTAACTGGCAAAGGGATATGAACTTGAATTTCTCTCACGATCAATGGCGGAAAGCACTTAAAGCTACTTATTCCTCAAACATATGTGCTTCCCTCCATGAGTCGTATTATAAATTAGTCTCCCGATGGTATTTCACACCTGCTAAAATGGCAAGAATTTTTCCGGGAGTGTCCTCTAATTGTTGGAGAGATTGTGGTTTCGCAGGGAATCTTCTTCATGTCTTTTGGGAGTGCCCCAAGATAAGGTTACTATGGTCAAATGTCTCTGACTTGGTGGACAAGATCACTTCTAGAACTGTGATGTTGACCCCTCAATTGGCCTTATTGTCTCTCGATCTTGAGGAAATCCCTCACTCAAACAGACATCTAATCATCCACTTATTCTTGGTAACCAAAAACCAAATAGCTTCTCTTTGGAAGGAAGAAGCGGTTCCTAAAATAGCCGACATTGTAGACAAAATGTCTCTGCACATGTCATACGAGAAAAGCCATGCACTGGCTAATAACAGCTTTACTTCCTTCTGTAAAAAATGGAATCCTTGGCAAGACTTGATCTCTTAAACTCGCTTATGTTGGCTTGATTCTCTCCTATATCCTCTCACGGCAAAGATTCTCATTGATTGATTAGCAATTGATATCCTCTACTGTTAGTTTAGTAATGTTATTGTTATGGTTATGTTATTATTATTTATTAATATCCTTACTGTCGAGCTACTTGACATATTCTACAGTTAGATTTCTTCAGCTCCATGATTAACTCGATTGATGTCTAGTACTGTTAAGTATGGAAAGTTATATTCTATTTGAGACGTAAGACTGTAATACCCTACTCTCATTGCTAAAAATTATAATAAAGTTATTTTGAAAAAGGAATCTACTGGATTGCAGTACCCTGACTAACCACCACAACTAAAGGCAGCCGTGGAGCGTTCCTACGTTGGTCCTCGACGCCTCGTCACAGCCTGAGAGATTAACTACACCTAAAGATAGAAAGAGGAAAGCTATCTGCCCCGGAGCAGATCCCCAAAGAACATAGGAAGCCCCCAAACATGTAATGGCGGTTAGACAAGAGGAAATACAGACACAGACAGAAATTAGTATGAGCAAACGTTGGGGCCCAATCTGCCTAGACAGAAAAGGATAGGAAGGAAACTCACTGCAATCCAAAAAACCCTAAAAAATGCCAACGCTACTAATTGCAAAAACACCTGAGATCACACGACCTCTACCACCTAAATTAGTTCTCTGGTGTAACAAAACTCAGCCGCAGCCACTGGAAAAACTGGAAAAGGCAAATGAACAAATAACAGTGGCTCCAGAGGAACTTAGAGGAGCCCAAGCCCCCCGGGGGGGGGGGGGTGAACCTGGCTAACCTCACAGAAATGCAGAGAAATATTCAAATGGTAAGCACAAAAACAAAAAACAGAAAATATCTTATCTGAGAGCAGGAGAAGAGGCAAGACTCAGCAAGCTTCCAAGTGAACTAGGAAACAACGTTGAGACAAGAACAATTGATCACCGGCAACCATGATGGGAGGGAACCTCCCTTATATCCAGCCAGTCTGTGATTCCTGATTGCCAATCCTCATTGAATGGTTCAGTACTGTTTGTAACCACCAGAGGGAGCTTCTGCTCAGAATTCATTTCTAAAACATTCACAACAGGGGAGTATATACCAGGATGGGGGATCACATACCAGGATGAGGGAGAAAATACCAGGATAGAGGAGCATATATCTGGATGGGGAGCATGTACCAGGATGGGGAACATATGCCAGAATGAGCAAGTATATGCCAGGATGGATGGAATATGCCAGGTGGGGGGCATATACCAGTATGGGACATATTCCAGGATGGAGGGACATATACCAGGATTTAGAAGCATATACCAGGATAGGGGAGCATATACCAGGATGGGCAGGGCCAGCGTCAGCACCCGGCACACCCGGGCAAGTGCCTGGGCCCTGAGCAGGCGGGGGGGCCCACTCACCATCTGGCACCCCGGCGCCCGTTAGCGGTGTCAGCGCCGCCACTGGGCCCCCCCGCTTGCTCAGGGGCCCGGCTGCGGCCGGCTCAATACTCACCTCTCCCCATGCCTCCGCTGCCGCAGCTCCGGGATCCAGGGGGCGCCTGCAGGATGCCGGCACTTCCTCTCACAGCAGCGCCGCTGAATGACGTCATCGTTCAGCGGCCGGCTGTGGCAGTGAGTGCGCGGACGCCGGACAGGTGAGATGTTTGTGTGTGTGTCTGTGTATGTGTCTCTGTGTGTATGTGTGTATGTAGTGCGATGCTTTGTGTGTGTGTGTGTGTGTCTGCTGTATGTGTGATGGTGGTGGGGGGAGGGCAGTGATGATGATGATGGGGAGGCAATGATGATTGATGATGATGGGCAGGCAATGATATTGCTGTGGAGACAATGATGATTATGGGCAGGCATTGATGATGATGGGCAGGCAGTGATGATGATGGGCAGGCAGTGATGATGATGGGCAGGCAATGATATTGATGGGGAGGCAATGATGATTATGGGCAGGCATTGATGATGATGGGCAGGCAGTGATGATGATGGGCAGGCAGTGATGATGATGGGCAGGCAATGATATTGATGGGGAGGCAATGATGATTATGGGCAGGCATTGATGATGATGGGCAGGCAGTGATGATGATGGGCAGGCAGTGATGATGATGGGGAGGTAATGATGATTATGGGCAGGCATTGATGATGATGGGCAGGCAGTGATGATGATGGGCAGGCAATGATATTGATGGGGAGGCAATGATGATTATGGGCAGGCATTGATGATGATGGCAGGCAGTGATGATGATGGGGAATTCGATGATGATGATGGGGAGGCAATGATGATGATGGGGAGTGATGATGATAATGGGCAGGCAATGATGATGATGGGCAGGCAATGATGATGATAATGGGCAGGCAATGATGATGATGGGAGTCTTTCCACGGCGCCCTTTCCTTAGCTGTAACAGTGCAGAACGCAGCACAGCGCAGAGGAGAGCTCCATATTTTGTATGGAGCTTTATATGGGGACCAGTATCCTGTATGGAGCATTATATGGGGGATGGAGGGGTGACATCCTGCATGGGGTATTATATGGGTGATGAGGGGGAGACTGTGGTGCCCATAATATTGTATGGAGGACTGTACTGTCCAGTCTGTACTGTGCGCTGTGAGGATTTGGCGGTTTTTGAGCTATTGTACAATTTACAATAGCTATCAGTTGTAATGGAAGAAGAGAAGTGTTTGGCATTGTGCTATACCCATATTTCTCTGCAGTATCTGTGCATCATGACTCGTGGTCTGTGTTAAAGGGGCCCACTGAGACTCTTTCACCCGGGGCCCATGAAAACCTGGAGCCGGCCCTGAGGATGGGGTAGCATATCCATTTATATGTGCAGTCTGGTACTACTAGTCCTGTCTGTGGCTGCATTTTTTTGTCCCTGCCTGCTCTCTGTTGACCTTGTATGCTCTCTCTGTATGAGTTGTTTTTTCTAAACTAAAACCCCAGTATTCAAGCTAAATTGCTATGTTGGCACTTTGCGATAAATAAGTGGGTTTTGGGTTGCAGTTTGGGCACGTAGTCTCTAAAAGGTTCACCATCACTATTGTAGTACATTACTTCAGTAAAATGGTGTCATAGTCAGCACGTGCACATACTCCGATCTCCAGCGCCATTTTATTGAAGACACTGGATGTGTGAAATTAAAAAATGTATCAATAAAAATGCTCATCACCCAGGCGTAGAACAGATTCAATAGCTTAATTTTAATCAAATATGCTAACTAGGGTTCTATGTGCTTAGTTTATACTGTCAGTTTGGGATGACAGACTGTGTTTGGCCCCTCAACGCTAAATGTCTGATATATCATGCATGATATATCTTTGTGATAAGACGCAGAAGCCCAGATGATATACATAGCTGAACGCCGGTGTAAAGACTAATCCCAAAGTTTAACCCCCCCAGATACTGTGGTCAATAATGATCATAGCAATCTGGTTAGGCAGAAGGAAGGTGCTGATGCATTATCATGGCAGCAAAGAAGCCACTTGCTGAGTCTCATAAAATATCTGTCATTGTTATGCTAGCAGCTATATTACAATGCAATACAAAGCAGTAAAGTATTCCAGTGTATTAATAGAGCGATCAGAAAAGGGAAGCAAATCAAAAATAAAAAAAATAAAAAATGTTACAAAAAAAGAAAAATTTGCCTTTTTTAGTCTAATTAGCTTTATTATGTAAGCAAATCTATTTTTTTTTATTAACCTGTACAACAAACTCCACAAAAAGACAAAAAAAATGCAGAATAGTTGCTTTTTATAAATCCACCTCACAAAAACTGGAATAAAAAGCATTAAAAAAAATCACACATACCACATATGGTACCAGTGAACAAGTGAATTCATCCCACGAAAAGTACTGTATGTCCTCGTAAAAAAGTTATAGCTCTCAAAATTAGTAAGTTAGATAAATTGGAAATTATACACTGTACATATTTTTTTTGATGAATTTACACTGAGTTGCATTAGTGGGTTGTCAGAAAAAGACTATTATACACATGTAAATCAATATAGAAAGGCTGATCCAGCACTCGTCAACAGGTCTACAGAAAACATTTGTTAATTCAAAAGAGTTAAACGCTATCCAGCCTGCATGGTCAAACAATTTTTTTTAAAAGTAGCATGTTAGGCCTCTTTCACACATCCGTTTTGCGCCTGACAGCGCCACCGGCGTTTTGCCGGATCGCCGCATCTGGCAACTAGTATGTAAAACTGGATGAGACGCATCCGGTTTTTCGCCGGATCCGTCTCGAGCATCCGAACGAAAATCGGATCCGTCTCATCCGGTGTATCCGGTTTTTTATCCGTTTTCAACTGATTACGCCGGATCCGGTTTTTAAAAATGCCCTTTTTTGGGGTTCCAAACATGATTGGCTACTGTAATCCTATATATACACTGTTCCTACAGCCCATCTTTGACAGGTTGTAGAGGAGCAAGTGCAGGTTGGAGAGAAGAGCAAGTAGCAAGTGACTGGCGAGCATGGATGAGATTATTGGCAATATCTTCAAGAATCTGGTGGATTTTACTGCGGAGGCGAATCGCTTGAAGATAATCGTTATGGAGAATGAGAGAAAGATAGAGCAGCGCATTATGCGTCAGCACCAACGACGACGCCGTATGTGGATCCACCCCATCACAGCACAGAGACTAACCCGTAGTGTGTATTCTACACTCAACATGGAGCTGAGAGAAAACCCTGAGAAATTTTTTGCCTATCTTCGGATGAAGAAAGAGAATTTTGACTGTTTGCTGGAGCGTGTTGGAGAACAAATTCGAAGATCCGACACCTATTGTCTCTTCTCGTTTTCTCCGGCAGAGTGTCTCATGGTCACTATAAGGTAAGCTATATGTATTGGATCTGCTTGCTTGAGCACACTTGTATTGTTGTTCTAATTTTTTTAACATCACAGGACAACAAGGGAACCATATCAGTACAATAAAACATGGTCAACAACAGTGTTTTTCCTTTATTTTTTTACTTTTGGTACCTCCAATAGTTATAGCTGAGTTCTGCTATGTAATGCTGTGATTGTGAACTAATTGATTTTTTCTATTTTGTTTACAGATTTCTGGCAACTGGAGAAACGCTGTCATCGCTCCATTTCCAGTATCGCCTTGGAATTTCTACGCTATCAGGCATCATCAAGTACACTTGTCGTGCTCTGTGGGACTGTTTGGTTGGAGAATTTTTTCCAGAGCCAACTACAGACTGGTGGCTTGAAATAGCGGACCAGTTTCTCCGTATCTGCCAGTTTCCAAATTGCCTGGGCGCTGTTGATGGCAAGCACATCCGCATTCAAAAGCCTTCAGGAACCGGATCAGAATTCTTTAACTACAAGAAATATTTTTCGGTCGTCCTGATGGCTATTGCTGATGCGGAGTACAAATTTATTGCTGTGGACATTGGGTCTTAAGGACGGTCCAATGACTCTCAAGTGTTTAAACTTTCTGCTATGGGGCGGAGACTGTACGGAAACACTTTTCATTTTCCACCCCCTAGGCCACTGCCTCAAACCTCTGGCCCACCTATGCCTTTCGTGTGTGTAGGTGATGAGGCATTCAAGCTGTCCGAACACCTCTTGAAGCCATACGCCAGCAGAGGATTGACCCATACAAAGAGAATTTTCAACTACCGCCTCACAAGAGCCAGACGGATGGTGGAGTGTGCGTTTGGGATTATGACAGCCAAATGGCATGTCCTTTTGACTGCGATAAACTTGAAGACAGAAACTGTGGATGATGTTGTTAAAGCGTGCGTGGTCCTACATAATTTTGTCATTACCAAGGAACCGATTTCTATTGAGGACCACAATCAAGAAACAACCTTGCACGACTACAGCAACATTACCACTCGGAGTACACTGGCGGTTTCAAGAATGAGGGACCATTTTGCCCAATACTTTGTGTCACCAGAAGGTAGAGTAGACTGGCAGGATGACAGAGTGTGATCAATTGATTATTTCTTTTAAAAATCTTTCTGTACCCACAATAAGGAAAGTTTTCTACCTTCTTGTGTGTTTTGTACTTTATGTTACCTTCTGGTCATAGTTGTGTCCCTGTCTTTTTTTTTTAAATAAACCACAGTATTTCACCTTTTTACAAAAAATGTGTACTTGCTAGGGGATAACCTCATAAAGTACACAAGTTTTGGAAAAAGGTCAGATACTTTCTATACTCCACAACCCGGGACAAAATTGTGGCAAAAAGGTAAAATTTATGTTCCTCAAAGTTATGTAGATATTTTTGACATATTACCCTAAAAGATGTTGGTGTTTGTATAACCACATATGTTTACCTGGTTTATTCATTTGTCACTTAACATCCTATAAAGAAATGACAGACAACATTTGTAAACCACTTGAACTTTTATTAAAAAAAATATTTTTTAATATAATATTTTGAAAATGTTGCATTTTTGCAAACTTTTGCAATTGTAATAAAAAAATTTTTTTTATTAAAATAAAGTATTTATTTTTTATTGAAGGAAAAAAATACTAATTTATTTATAGTTGTGTGTAGTGTGGGGTGGAAATAGTGCTGGAGGGGCTGCGGGACACTTCGACCGTGGGAGTGTGGAGGGACGACTGGGATGGTGGTGGTGAAGGAACAGGAAGAGGTGAAGGGGTGGAAAGAATGAGAGAATGGGAAGACAAGTTAGAGGCAGAACAGGTGGGTGGTGGAGTGGAGGGTTGGGCAGGAGGAGCAGGTGACATGGTAGAGAATTGGAAGGGGGAAGGAGATCGGTAAGAGGTAGGAGTGTGGTACAGGGTAGGTGTCTGGTAGTGGGGAGGTTGCTGACACTGGGGAGGTGACTGCAGTTGGGGAGGTGGCTGGTACTGGGGAGTTTGCTGGAATTGGGGAGGTTGCTGGAGCTGGGGAGGTGGCTGATATTGAATAGGAGGGGGAGGAGGGACGGCGGCTGGAGGGGGGAGGTGGAGGAACGACTGGGGTGGATGGAGGAGGATGGGAGATAGCCTGCACTAGAGCAGCCTGGCACGTATGCATTACATACATCTGCTGGTCAGCAGATAGCGTATCTATGCGCTCCACCACAGACCTAAAAAAGCTGTGATTAGGAGATGCTCTTGCTTCCGACTGCATGGTTTGCAGAAGTGTCTTTACCTCCAAAACTGCGGAGGTTATCTGATTAATGCCTGTGGCAAGTTGTTCAGATAATACTTTAAGACAGTTCTGGAAAGATGCATTCAAATGCAAGAATTCGGGCGCATAGCTCCTTTCCTGACCACTCTGCCGCTGCCACCCAGTACCCGCAGCTGTACTAGAGGTGGCAGTGGCAGAATGGTGGGGTAAAGGGAATGCTATCTCCTCACCAGCAGCTGCATGTAATGCAGGCGGCCACGATGCTCCAGCGCTGGTGGATGGGACTGCGGGATCGAATGTGAGGGAAGGCTGGGAAGGTGCAGATGTACTGGGGCGGTCGAAGTGTCCCTTGGTGTCGGTCTCCTGAGAGATCGCCCCAGAAGGCCCCAACTCTGTGGGCGCCCGAGTGCTGGTCACCGTGCTGTGGAATAAAGAGAAAACATACAATTAATATACAGATGTGAAATGGCCCTGGCTGGAAAAAAACATTGGATGGATGTTAACATTTTATGTTAATATTTACCTTGGGGTGACCATAGTTTCCCGCAGGAACGCCAGGGCTCGTGTGTATTTGTACTTGCTCTGGCGTCCTGCAGATCCACTCGGGGCCCGCATCTCCTTATTGAACTCCTTCTTAAAGCGATCCCTCACAGACCGCCACCGCTTCACAATTCTCTCCCCTGAAACGAGAAACCACACATGGGTTACTATACAACATCAGTGTTTCCCAAACTTCAGTCCTCGTGTCCCCCAGAGGTCATGTTTTCAGTATTTCCATAGTGTTTCACAAAAAGAAATCCTGAAAACATGAACCGTGGGGGACACGAGGACTGAAGTTTGGGAAACACAGCTTTACAGTCAGCAACCTGAACTATACGTACGGTGTTTAGTCTGGGACCGAACATCTAGGTCCTCCCAGTGGTCCACCACTGCCGATGCCACTTCCTCCCAGAGCCGTCGGGTCACTACTTGATCAGAATGGCGGCGGTCACCCATGTTCCACAGCGGCTCCCTTTCTCTGACCAGATCAATGAGGAGGTCGACGTCTATCCCCTCCTCACCGTCCGAATCGGGAGCACGCTGTGAAGCCTGTGAAATAAAAACAGAAAAAACAATACATTACCCTCCACACTAGCAAGTGAAAAAGAAAAAAAGGAAAAATGTTTAACAAAATCCAATTAAGAAAAATATATATATATACCAAAATTAAAAAAATTTGGAAAAAAGAAAAAAAATTTTTAAAAAATAATGTAAAAAGACTAAAAAAGTTTAAATCAAAGCAAAAAATTCGAAATTAAAAATGAAAAAAAAAAAGGATTAAAAAAAACGAAAATGATATTTTTTTACCTAACAATTAAATTGGAATAAAAAATAAAAATAAAAACTTACACAGTGGGAACGCGCCGCCGCTCTCACGACGACGACTCTGGGAGGCGCTGTGAGGACCCCTTTGTTGGCTACCAGATCTGAGAGACTAAAAAGAAAAAATAAAAGTTTGATATAGGCGTGTGTTGGCCGCTGTGTTAAGTATGTACTAAATGGTTTTCTATGTGTTGTGTGTAGTGTGATGTTGTGTTTCTGCGATTGATGCAGGACACTTACGAATTGTGAGCCCACTCCGTGTATCTCTCCACCCCGTCCTTCTTCCTCTGGGAGCTCCTCTTCATCTTGCGATTCCTGTTATTAAAAAAAGACAATCAATACATATATCCCACAGATGGATTGTGGAGAAAAAAAATAAATTTTTTTACCGCCAAATGCTGACGATGGGAAGGAGGGCTCCCAGAAGAAGATGTCTCCACATCTTCCTGCAGCTCCACTGACTCCGGTGGAGCGGACTCTGAAGCGGCAACTTCCTCGGCTAAAGCCACAAGTTCAGCTGCTGCTGCTGCTGTTTGTCATTCTATGCTGTGGAATAAAGACACAAAAAGGGACAGTGAATATATGTATATTCCTTGGCCCTGGCTGAAAAAGCAACAATTGCTTATTTTTTTTGCGAATGGGGGATGTCATATTTACCGTCTGCTGTCTCTACTCCTCTCCTCTGGCTCCATTTCTTCCTCCTCTCCCCTTTCTAATCGCTCTCTTTGGAGTCTTCTGCTGTTGAATAAGGACACAAAAAGGGCCAGTGAATATATGTATATTCCTTGGCCCTGGCTGAAAGAGAAAAACAAACATTTAATTTTTAGGGAAATGGGGGATGTCATATTTACTTTCTGCTGGCTGTCCTCCTGGCTTCAACTAGATCCTCCTCTCCCCTTGCTGCTGTTGCTGCCGCCTCTCTTTGACGTCTTCGGCTGTTGAATAAGGACACAAAAAGGGCCAGTGAATATATGTACCGTATATACTCATGTATAAGCCGACCTGTGTATAAGCTGACCCCCCTAATTTTGCCACAAAAAACTGGGAAAACTTATTGACTCGCGTATAAGCCTAGGGTGAAAAATGATTATGCCCCATATGATGCTCCACAGATTATGCCCCCATATGCTCCACAGATTATGCCCCCATATGCTCCAGATTATGCCCCATATATTCCACAGATTATGCCCCCGTATGATCCACAGATTATGCCCCCATATGCTCCAGATTATGCCCCATATGTTCCACAGATTATACCCCCATATGCTCCAGATTATGCCCCCATATGCTCCATATTATGCTCCCATATGTTCCACAGATTATGCCCCCATATGCTCCAGATTATGCCCCATATGTTCCACAGCTTATGCTCCCATATGCTCCATATTATGCCCCATATGTTCCACAGCTTATGCCCCATATGCTCCATATTATGCCCCCATATGCTCCAGATTATGCCCCATATGTTCCACAGCTTATGCCCCCATATGCTCCATATTATGCCCCATATGCTCCAGATTATGCCCCATATGTTCCACAGCTTATGCCCCCATATGCTCCATATTATGCCCCCATATGCTCCAGATTATGCCCCATATGTTCCACAGCTTATGCCCCCATATGCTCCAGATTATGCCCCCATATGCTCCAGATTATGCCCCATATGTTCCACAGCTTATGCCCCCATATGCTCCATATTATGCCCCCATATGCTCCAGATTATGCCCCATATGTTCCACAGTTTATGCCCCCATATGCTTCATATTATGCCCCCATATGCTCCAGATTATGCCCCATATGTTCCACAGCTTATGCCCCCATATGCTCCATATTATGCCCCCATATGCTCCAGATTATGCCCCATATGTTCCACAGCTTATGCCCCCATATGCTCCATATTATGCCCCCATATGCTCCAGATTATGCCCCATATGTTCCACAGCTTATGCCCCCATATGCTCCATATTATGCCCCATATGCTCCAGATTATGCCCCATATGTTCCACAGCTTATGCCCCCATATGCTCCATATTATGCCCCCATATGCTCCAGATTATGCCCCATATGTTCCACAGTTTATGCCCCCATATGCTCCATATTATGCCCCCATATGCTCCAGATTATGCCCCATATGTTCCACAGCTTATGCCCCCATATGCTCCATATTATGCCCCCATATGCTCCATATTATGCCCCAAATGCTGCACAATTATGCCCCATAGTATAGGCCTCATATGCTGCTGCAAAAAAAATAAATAAATGACATACTCACCTCTCGTCGCTGGGGGCCAGGTGCCGTTGTCCTGAGCAGGCGGTGACACCGGCGCGCTATGGGGGACAGGTGCCGGTGTCACCGCTCGCTCAGGACCCCGACACTTGTGATAGTTACCTGTCCTCTCTGCACCGCTGCGCTGCTCCCTCGGTCTGACTCCTCTGGCTGTGAATGATCAGGCAGGGGGCGGGGCACGCACTAACGACGTCATCGCGCCCTCTGCCTGAACATTTACAGCCAGAGGAGTCAGACCGAGGGAGCAGCGCTGCGGTGGACTGAGGGACAGGTAAATATCACTATACTCACCCCTCCGCCGCGAGTCCCTGCAGCCTCTCCTCTTCTCCCGGCGCTCTCCGCAGCACTTCAGTCCTGCAGCGGTCACGTGGTACCACTCATTAAAGTCATGAATATGTGCATATTCATGACTTTAATGAGCGGTGCCATGTGACCGCTGCAGGAAGGAGCCGGAGATCGTGGGAGAAGCAGGGGGGCTGCAGAGACCGCGCCGGCGGAGGGGTGAGTATGATCCGACACCCCCGCTCCCCCTCCCCCGCCGATCCCCATATATGACCCGCATATAAGCCGAGAGGGGGACTTTCAGCCCTAAAAAATGAGCTGAAAATCTCGGCTTATACACGGGTATATACGGTATATTCCTTGGCCCTGGCTGACAGAAAAAAAATGAATACATTTTTGGGGAAATGGTGGATGTCATATTTACTTTCTGCTGACTGTCCTCCTGGCTTCAACTAGATCCTCCTCTGCCCTTGCTGCTGCTGCTGCTGACTCTCTTTGACGTCTTCTGCTGTTGAATAAGGACACAAAAAGGGCCAGTGAATATATGTATATTCCTTGGCCCTGGCTGAAAGAGAAAATAAATGATTACATTTTTGGGGAAATGGTGGATGTCAGATTTACTTTCTGCTGGCTGTCCTCCTGGCTTCAACTTGATCCTCCTCTCCCCTTGCTGCTGCTGCTGCCGCCTCTCTTTCTATTCTTCTGCTGTGGAATAAACAGACAAAAAGGGCCAGTGAATATATGTATATTCCTTGGCCCTGGCTGAAAAAAATAAAAGTCAAACATGGACTGGAGTGAGCTTTATGGTGTACGGAATACAACATCCCATCATGAATTGGACCCATAAACAGTACCAGGGGGACCCACCCTATCACTGGAAAAAAATGCACACTTGATACAGTACTAGGGGGACCAACCCTATCACAGCCAAAAAAATTAAAAATTTTACAGTACCAGGAGATCCACATTATCAATTGAAAACATGCACATTTGATACAGTACCAGGAGGACCAACTTCATCACAGGGAAACCATGGTGACGCACATTATCACTTGCAAAACATGCACATTATAAACATTACCAGGGGATCCACTTCATCACAGTGAAAACATGCACATTTGATACAGTACCAGGGGGCCAACACCATCACAGGGAAACCATGGTGACGCACATTATCACTTGCAAAACATGCACATTATAAACATTACCAGGGGATACACTTCATCACAGTGAAAACATGCACATTTCATACAGTACCAGGAGGCCAACACCATCACAGGGAAACCATGGTGACGCACATTATCACTTGCAAAACATGGACATTATAAACATTACCAGGGGATACACTTCATCACAGTGAAAACATGCACATTTCATACAGTACCAGGGGGACCAACTTCATCACAGGGAAACCATGGTGATGCACATTATCACTTGCAAAAAATGCACATTATAAACATTACCAGGGATACACTTCATCACAGTGAAAACATGCACATTTGATACAGTACCAGGGGACCCACCCCATCACAGCAAAAAAAATCACATTCTACAGTACCAGGAGATCCACATTATCAATTGAAAACATGCACATTATACAGTAGCAGGGGATACACATTATCACTTGAAAAAATGCACATTATAAAGTAGCAGGGGATCCACATTATCAATTGAACACATGCACATTATACAGTAGCAGGGATACACATTATAACTTTAAAAAATGCACATTATAAAGTAGCAGGGGATACACATTATCAATTGAACACATGCACATTATACAGTAGCACGGGATACACATTATCAATTCAAAAACATGCACATTTGAAACAGTACCAGGGGGACCCACCCCATCACTGGAAAACCATGAACATTTCATACAGTACCAGGGGACCAACCCCATCACAGCAAAAACAGGATTTTGAAACTGTACCAGGGTGCAAAGACACCGCACTGCACTAGCTCAGGCAGCAGTGGTGACAGATGCATGGTAAAATTTGGGGTGGGGGATGTGATATTTACCGTCTGCTGTCCTGGCGCTCCATTGCCATATCTGCTGCTGGTGCTGATGCGGAACCTGATGCTGGTGCTGGTGCTGTTGCTGGTGATGGTCCTCGTCATTGGCTTTGTCTTGCTCTCTTGGCTGGATGCATGGTAATGTCTAAGTGTCCCACTGCATGCTTTTATATGTTTGCTGTGGGCTGGTATATCAATTGAAAAACTGGATCCGGCCACCGAATTCGGCTTCTGCCAGATCCGCCGCATTGCGGCGCTCATAGACTTTCATTGTGACAAAAGCCGGAAGCGCCGGCGCTTCCGGCTTTTTCCCCGGAGACAAAAAACGTTACAGTAGCCGTTTTTTCCAGACGCCAGACTGCGACCAAACACCGCATCCGGCAAAAACCGGACGCGCCGCAGGGAGATGCGGCGCAATCCGGCCATAATGTTACTCAATGGAAAAAAAAAACGGATCCGGCATTACATTTCGTCGGATGCGGTTTGACAAAAAAAGGCCGGAGCGCGCCGTCAGGCACAAAACGGATGTGTGAAAGAGGCCTTACATGGTAAAAGGAATAGGCTTAACAAGAGACCCGAGCGACAAAAACTACGTCACAATGTTGATAGGCACAAAGCAAACCAACTGGTAGGTGGCATAAAATTAGATTAAACAATCTGAAGATGCACTGGATATATCAAAAAGCTTGAACTGTGATAGAATTACACAGTATTGTTAAACATGCCCCAATAAATATAACTGGCTTTACATGATGGCATGAGGTATTAATCTTATGGGACAACCCCTTTAGGGCGGTAAATCATGGGCAGACATACAGTGCCTTGTGAAAGTATTTGGCCCCATGAAACTTTTCAACCTTTTCCCACATATCATGCTTCAAACATAAAGATACAAAATGTAAATTTTTGGTGAAGAATCAACAAGTGTGACACAATTGTGAAGTCTGGTACTACTAGTCCTGTCTGTGGCTGCATTTTTTTGTCCCTGCCTGCTCTCTGTTGACCTTGTATGCTCTCTCTGTATGAGTTGTTTTTTCTAAACTAAAACCCCAGTATTCAAGCTAAATTGCTATGTTGGCACTTTGCGATAAATAAGTGGGTTTTGGGTTGCAGTTTGGGCACGTAGTCTCTAAAAGGTTCACCATCACTATTGTAGTACATTACTTCAGTAAAATGGTGTCATAGTCAGCACGTGCACATACTTCGATCTCCAGCGCCATTTTATTGAAGACACTGGATGTGTGAAATTAAAAAATGTATCAATAAAAATGCTCATCACCCAGGCGTAGAACAGATTCAATAGCTTAATTTTAATCAAATATGCTAACTAGGGTTCTATGTGCTTAGTTTATACTGTCAGTTTGGGATGACAGACTGTGTTTGGCCCCTCAACGCTAAATGTCTGATATATCATGCATGATATATCTTTGTGATAAGACGCAGAAGCCCAGATGATATACATAGCTGAACGCCGGTGTGAAGACTAATCCCCAAAGTTTAACCCCCCCAGATACTGTGGTCAATAATGATCATAGCAATCTGGTTAGGCAGAAGGAAGGTGCTGATGCATTATCATGGCAGCAAAGAAGCCACTTGCTGAGTCTCATAAAATATCTGTCATTGTTATGCTAGCAGCTATATTACAATGCAATACAAAGCAGTAAAGTATTCCAGTGTATTAATAGAGCGATCAGAAAAGGGAAGCAAATCAAAAATAAAAAAAATAAAAAATGTTACAAAAAAAGAAAAATTTGCCTTTTTTAGTCTAATTAGCTTTATTATGTAAGCAAATCTATTTTTTTTTATTAACCTGTACAACAAACTCCACAAAAAGACAAAAAAAATGCAGAATAGTTGCTTTTTATAAATCCACCTCACAAAAACTGGAATAAAAAGCATTAAAAAAAATCACACATACCACATATGGTACCAGTGAACAAGTGAATTCATCCCACGAAAAGTACTGTATGTCCTCGTAAAAAAGTTATAGCTCTCAAAATTAGTAAGTTAGATAAATTGGAAATTATACACTGTACATATTTTTTTTGATGAATTTACACTGAGTTGCATTAGTGGGTTGTCAGAAAAAGACTATTATACACATGTAAATCAATATAGAAAGGCTGATCCAGCACTCGTCAACAGGTCTACAGAAAACATTTGTTAATTCAAAAGAGTTAAACGCTATCCAGCCTGCATGGTCAAACAATTTTTTTTAAAAGTAGCATGTTAGGCCTCTTTCACACATCCGTTTTGCGCCTGACAGCGCCACCGGCGTTTTGCCGGATCGCCGCATCTGGCAACTAGTATGTAAAACTGGATGAGACGCATCCGGTTTTTCGCCGGATCCGTCTCGAGCATCCGAACGAAAATCGGATCCGTCTCATCCGGTGTATCCGGTTTTTTATCCGTTTTCAACTGATTACGCCGGATCCGGTTTTTAAAAATGCCCTTTTTTGGGGTTCCAAACATGATTGGCTACTGTAATCCTATATATACACTGTTCCTACAGCCCATCTTTGACAGGTTGTAGAGGAGCAAGTGCAGGTTGGAGAGAAGAGCAAGTAGCAAGTGACTGGCGAGCATGGATGAGATTATTGGCAATATCTTCAAGAATCTGGTGGATTTTACTGCGGAGGCGAATCGCTTGAAGATAATCGTTATGGAGAATGAGAGAAAGATAGAGCAGCGCATTATGCGTCAGCACCAACGACGACGCCGTATGTGGATCCACCCCATCACAGCACAGAGACTAACCCGTAGTGTGTATTCTACACTCAACATGGAGCTGAGAGAAAACCCTGAGAAATTTTTTGCCTATCTTCGGATGAAGAAAGAGAATTTTGACTGTTTGCTGGAGCGTGTTGGAGAACAAATTCGAAGATCCGACACCTATTGTCTCTTCTCGTTTTCTCCGGCAGAGTGTCTCATGGTCACTATAAGGTAAGCTATATGTATTGGATCTGCTTGCTTGAGCACACTTGTATTGTTGTTCTAATTTTTTTAACATCACAGGACAACAAGGGAACCATATCAGTACAATAAAACATGGTCAACAACAGTGTTTTTCCTTTATTTTTTTATTTTTGGTACCTCCAATAGTTATAGCTGAGTTCTGCTATGTAATGCTGTGATTGTGAACTAATTGATTTTTTCTATTTTGTTTACAGATTTCTGGCAACTGGAGAAACGCTGTCATCGCTCCATTTCCAGTATCGCCTTGGAATTTCTACGCTATCAGGCATCATCAAGTACACTTGTCGTGCTCTGTGGGACTGTTTGGTTGGAGAATTTTTTCCAGAGCCAACTACAGACTGGTGGCTTGAAATAGCGGACCAGTTTCTCCGTATCTGCCAGTTTCCAAATTGCCTGGGCGCTGTTGATGGCAAGCACATCCGCATTCAAAAGCCTTCAGGAACCGGATCAGAATTCTTTAACTACAAGAAATATTTTTCGGTCGTCCTGATGGCTATTGCTGATGCGGAGTACAAATTTATTGCTGTGGACATTGGGTCTTAAGGACGGTCCAATGACTCTCAAGTGTTTAAACTTTCTGCTATGGGGCGGAGACTGTACGGAAACACTTTTCATTTTCCACCCCCTAGGCCACTGCCTCAAACCTCTGGCCCACCTATGCCTTTCGTGTGTGTAGGTGATGAGGCATTCAAGCTGTCCGAACACCTCTTGAAGCCATACGCCAGCAGAGGATTGACCCATACAAAGAGAATTTTCAACTACCGCCTCACAAGAGCCAGACGGATGGTGGAGTGTGCGTTTGGGATTATGACAGCCAAATGGCATGTCCTTTTGACTGCGATAAACTTGAAGACAGAAACTGTGGATGATGTTGTTAAAGCGTGCGTGGTCCTACATAATTTTGTCATTACCAAGGAACCGATTTCTATTGAGGACCACAATCAAGAAACAACCTTGCACGACTACAGCAACATTACCACTCGGAGTACACTGGCGGTTTCAAGAATGAGGGACCATTTTGCCCAATACTTTGTGTCACCAGAAGGTAGAGTAGACTGGCAGGATGACAGAGTGTGATCAATTGATTATTTCTTTTAAAAATCTTTCTGTACCCACAATAAGGAAAGTTTTCTACCTTCTTGTGTGTTTTGTACTTTATGTTACCTTCTGGTCATAGTTGTGTCCCTGTCTTTTTTTTTTAAATAAACCACAGTATTTCACCTTTTTACAAAAAATGTGTACCTGCTAGGGGATAACCTCATAAAGTACACAAGTTTTGGAAAAAGGTCAGATACTTTCTATACTCCACAACCTGGGACAAAATTGTGGCAAAAAGGTAAAATTTATGTTCCTCAAAGTTATGTAGATATTTTTGACATATTACCCTAAAAGATGTTGGTGTTTGTATAACCACATATGTTTACCTGGTTTATTCATTTGTCACTTAACATCCTATAAAGAAATGACAGACAACATTTGTAAACCACTTGAACTTTTATTAAAAAAAATATTTTTTAATATAATATTTTGAAAATGTTGCATTTTTGCAAACTTTTGCAATTGTAATAAAAAATTTTTTTTATTAAAATAAAGTATTTATTTTTTATTGAAGGAAAAAAATACTAATTTATTTATAGTTGTGTGTAGTGTGGGGTGGAAATAGTGCTGGAGGGGCTGCGGGACACTTCGACCGTGGGAGTGTGGAGGGACGACTGGGATGGTGGTGGTGAAGGAACAGGAAGAGGTGAAGGGGTGGAAAGAATGAGAGAATGGGAAGACAAGTTAGAGGCAGAACAGGTGGGTGGTGGAGTGGAGGGTTGGGCAGGAGGAGCAGGTGACATGGTAGAGAATTGGAAGGGGGAAGGAGATCGGTAAGAGGTAGGAGTGTGGTACAGGGTAGGTGGCTGGTAGTGGGGAGGTTGCTGACACTGGGGAGGAGACTGCAGTTGGGGAGGTGGCTGGTACTGGGGAGTTTGCTGGAATTGGGGAGGTTGCTGGAGCTGGGGAGGTGGCTGATATTGAATAGGAGGGGGAGGAGGGACGGCGGCTGGAGGGGGAGGTGGAGGAACGACTGGGGTGGATGGAGGAGGATGGGAGATAGCCTGCACTAGAGCAGCCTGGCACGTATGCATTACATACATCTGCTGGTCAGCAGATAGCGTATCTATGCGCTCCACCACAGACCTAAAAAAGCTGTGATTAGGAGATGCTCTTGCTTCCGACTGCATGGTTTGCAGAAGTGTCTTTACCTCCAAAACTGCGGAGGTTATCTGATTAATGCCTGTGGCAAGTTGTTCAGATAATACTTTAAGACAGTTCTGGAAAGATGCATTCAAATGCAAGAATTCGGGCGCATAGCTCCTTTCCTGACCACTCTGCCGCTGCCACCCAGTACCCGCAGCTGTACTAGAGGTGGCAGTGGCAGAATGGTGGGGTAAAGGGAATGCTATCTCCTCACCAGCAGCTGCATGTAATGCAGGCGGCCACGATGCTCCAGCGCTGGTGGATGGGACTGCGGGATCGAATGTGAGGGAAGGCTGGGAAGGTGCAGATGTACTGGGGCGGTCGAAGTGTCCCTTGGTGTCGGTCTCCTGAGAGATCGCCCCAGAAGGCCCCAACTCTGTGGGCGCCCGAGTGCTGGTCACCGTGCTGTGGAATAAAGAGAAAACATACAATTAATATACAGATGTGAAATGGCCCTGGCTGGAAAAAAACATTGGATAGATGTTAACATTTTATGTTAATATTTACCTTCGGGTGACCATAGTTTCCCGCAGGAACGCCAGGGCTCGTGTGTATTTGTACTTGCTCTGGCGTCCTGCAGATCCACTCGGGGCCCGCATCTCCTTATTGAACTCCTTCTTAAAGCGATCCCTCACAGACCGCCACCGCTTCACAATTCTCTCCCCTGAAACGAGAAACCACACATTGGTTACTATACAACATCAGTGTTTCCCAAACTTCAGTCCTCGTGTCCCCAGAGGTCATGTTTTCAGTATTTCCATAGTGTTTCACAAAAAGAAATCCTGAAAACATGAACCGTGGGGGACACGAGGACTGAAGTTTGGGAAACACAGCTTTACAGTCAGCAACCTGAACTATACGTACGGTGTTTAGTCTGGGACCGAACATCTAGGTCCTCCCAGTGGTCCACCACTGCCGATGCCACTTCCTCCCAGAGCCGTCGGGTCACTACTTGATCAGAATGGCGGCGGTCACCCATGTTCCACAGCGGCTCCCTTTCTCTGACCAGATCAATGAGGAGGTCGACGTCTATCCCCTCCTCACCGTCCGAATCGGGAGCACGCTGTGAAGCCTGTGAAATAAAAACAGAAAAAACAATACATTACCCTCCACACTAGCAAGTGAAAAAGAAAAAAAGGAAAAATGTTTAACAAAATCCAATTAAGAAAAATATATATATATACCAAAATTAAAAAAATTTGGAAAAAAGACAAAAAATATTTAAAAAATAATGTAAAAAGACTAAAAAAGTTTAAATCAAAGCAAAAAATTCGAAATTAAAAATGAAAAAAAAAAAAGGATTAAAAAAAACGAAAAATGATATTTTTTTACCTAACAATTAAATTGGAATAAAAAATAAAAATAAAAACTTACACAGTGGGAACCGCCGCCGCTCTCACGACGACGACTCTGGGAGGCGCTGTGAGGACCCCTTTGTTGGCTACCAGATCTGAGAGACTAAAAAGAAAAAATAAAAGTTTGATATAGGCGTGTGTTGGCCGCTGTGTTAAGTATGTACTAAATGGTTTTCTATGTGTTGTGTGTAGTGTGATGTTGTGTTTCTGCGATTGATGCAGGACACTTACGAATTGTGAGCCCACTCCGTGTATCTCTCCACCCCGTCCTTCTTCCTCTGGGAGCTCCTCTTCATCTTGCGAATCCTGTTATTAAAAAAAGACAATCAATACATATATCCCACAGATGGATTGTGGAGAAAAAAAATAAATTTTTTTACCGCCAAATGCTGACGATGGGAAGGAGGGCTCCCAGAAGAAGATGTCTCCACATCTTCCTGCAGCTCCACTGACTCCGGTGGAGCGGACTCTGAAGCGGCAACTTCCTCGGCTAAAGCCACAAGTTCAGCTGCTGCTGCTGCTGTTTGTCATTCTATGCTGTGGAATAAAGACACAAAAAGGGACAGTGAATATATGTATATTCCTTGGCCCTGGCTGAAAAAGCAACAATTGCTTATTTTTTTTGCGAATGGGGGATGTCATATTTACCGTCTGCTGTCTCTACTCCTCTCCTCTGGCTCCATTTCTTCCTCCTCTCCCCTTTCTAATCGCTCTCTTTGGAGTCTTCTGCTGTTGAATAAGGACACAAAAAGGGCCAGTGAATATATGTATATTCCTTGGCCCTGGCTGAAAGAGAAAAACAAACATTTAATTTTTAGGGAAATGGGGGATGTCATATTTACTTTCTGCTGGCTGTCCTCCTGGCTTCAACTAGATCCTCCTCTCCCCTTGCTGCTGTTGCTGCCGCCTCTCTTTGACGTCTTCGGCTGTTGAATAAGGACACAAAAAGGGCCAGTGAATATATGTACCGTATATACTCATGTATAAGCCGACCTGTGTATAAGCTGACCCCCCTAATTTTGCCACAAAAAACTGGGAAAACTTATTGACTCGCGTATAAGCCTAGGGTGAAAAATGATTATGCCCCCATATGATGCTCCACAGATTATGCCCCCATATGCTCCACAGATTATGCCCCCATATGCTCCAGATTATGCCCCCATATATTCCACAGATTATGCCCCGTATGATCCACAGATTATGCCCCCATATGCTCCAGATTATGCCCCATATGTTCCACAGATTATACCACCATATGCTCCAGATTATGCCCCCATATGCTCCATATTATGCTCCCATATGTTCCACAGATTATGCCCCCATATGCTCCAGATTATGCCCCATATGTTCCACAGCTTATGCTCCCATATGCTCCATATTATGCCCCATATGTTCCACAGCTTATGCCCCATATGCTCCATATTATGCCCCCATATGCTCCAGATTATGCCCCATATGTTCCACAGCTTATGCCCCCATATGCTCCATATTATGCCCCATATGCTCCAGATTATGCCCCATATGTTCCACAGCTTATGCCCCCATATGCTCCATATTATGCCCCCATATGCTCCAGATTATGCCCCATATGTTCCACAGCTTATGCCCCCATATGCTCCAGATTATGCCCCATATGCTCCAGATTATGCCCCATATGTTCCACAGCTTATGCCCCCATATGCTCCATATTATGCCCCCATATGCTCCAGATTATGCCCCATATGTTCCACAGTTTATGCCCCCATATGCTTCATATTATGCCCCCATATGCTCCAGATTATGCCCCATATGTTCCACAGTTATGCCCCCATATGCTCCATATTATGCCCCCATATGCTCCAGATTATGCCCCATATGTTCCACAGCTTATGCCCCCATATGCTCCATATTATGCCCCCATATGCTCCAGATTATGCCCCATATGTTCCACAGCTTATGCCCCCATATGCTCCATATTATGCCCCCATATGCTCCAGATTATGCCCCATATGTTCCACAGCTTATGCCCCCATATGCTCCATATTATGCCCCCATATGCTCCAGATTATGCCCCATATGTTCCACAGTTTATGCCCCATATGCTCCATATTATGCCCCATATGCTCCAGATTATGCCCCATATGTTCCACAGCTTATGCCCCCATATGCTCCATATTATGCCCCATATGCTCCATATTATGCCCCCAAATGCTGCACAATTATGCCCCATAGTATAGGCCTCATATGCTGCTGCAAAAAAAATAAATAAATGACATACTCACCTCTCGTCGCTGGGGGCCAGGTGCCGTTGTCCTGAGCAGGCGGTGACACCGGCGCGCTATGGGGGACAGGTGCCGGTGTCACCGCTCGCTCAGGACCCCGACACTTGTGATAGTTACCTGTCCTCTCTGCACCGCTGCGCTGCTCCCTCGGTCTGACTCCTCTGGCTGTGAATGATCAGGCAGGGGGCGGGGCACGCACTAACGACGTCATCGCGCCCTCTGCCTGAACATTTACAGCCAGAGGAGTCAGACCGAGGGAGCAGCGCTGCGGTGGACTGAGGGACAGGTAAATATCACTATACTCACCCCTCCGCCGCGAGTCCCTGCAGCCTCTCCTCTTCTCCCGGCGCTCTCCGCAGCACTTCAGTCCTGCAGCGGTCACGTGGTACCACTCATTAAAGTCATGAATATGTGCATATTCATGACTTTAATGAGCGGTGCCATGTGACCGCTGCAGGAAGGAGCCGGAGATCGTGGGAGAAGCAGGGGGGCTGCAGAGACCGCGCCGGCGGAGGGGTGAGTATGATCCGACACCCCCGCTCCCCCTCCCCCGCCGATCCCCATATATGACCCGCATATAAGCCGAGAGGGGGACTTTCAGCCCTAAAAAATGAGCTGAAAATCTCGGCTTATACACGGGTATATACGGTATATTCCTTGGCCCTGGCTGACAGAAAAAAAATGAATACATTTTTGGGGAAATGGTGGATGTCATATTTACTTTCTGCTGACTGTCCTCCTGGCTTCAACTAGATCCTCCTCTGCCCTTGCTGCTGCTGCTGCTACTCTCTTTGACGTCTTCTGCTGTTGAATAAGGACACAAAAAGGGCCAGTGAATATATGTATATTCCTTGGCCCTGGCTGAAAGAGAAAATAAATGATTACATTTTTGGGGAAATGGTGGATGTCAGATTTACTTTCTGCTGGCTGTCCTCCTGGCTTCAACTTGATCCTCCTCTCCCCTTGCTGCTGCTGCTGCCGCCTCTCTTTCTATTCTTCTGCTGTGGAATAAACAGACAAAAAGGGCCAGTGAATATATGTATATTCCTTGGCCCTGGCTGAAAAAAATAAAAGTCAAACATGGACTGGAGTGAGCTTTATGGTGTACGGAATACAACATCCCATCATGAATTGGACCCATAAACAGTACCAGGGGGACCCACCCTATCACTGGAAAAAAATGCACACTTGATACAGTACTAGGGGGACCAACCCTATCACAGCCAAAAAAATTAAAAATTTTACAGTACCAGGAGATCCACATTATCAATTGAAAACATGCACATTTGATACAGTACCAGGAGGACCAACTTCATCACAGGGAAACCATGGTGACGCACATTATCACTTGCAAAACATGCACATTATAAACATTACCAGGGGATCCACTTCATCACAGTGAAAACATGCACATTTGATACAGTACCAGGGGGCCAACACCATCACAGGGAAACCATGGTGACGCACATTATCACTTGCAAAACATGCACATTATAAACATTACCAGGGGATACACTTCATCACAGTGAAAACATGCACATTTCATACAGTACCAGGAGGCCAACACCATCACAGGGAAACCATGGTGACGCACATTATCACTTGCAAAACATGGACATTATAAACATTACCAGGGGATACACTTCATCACAGTGAAAACATGCACATTTCATACAGTACCAGGGGGACCAACTTCATCACAGGGAAACCATGGTGATGCACATTATCACTTGCAAAAAATGCACATTATAAACATTACCAGGGATACACTTCATCACAGTGAAAACATGCACATTTGATACAGTACCAGGGGGACCCACCCCATCACAGCAAAAAAAATCACATTCTACAGTACCAGGAGATCCACATTATCAATTGAAAACATGCACATTATACAGTAGCAGGGGATACACATTATCACTTGAAAAAATGCACATTATAAAGTAGCAGGGGATCCACATTATCAATTGAACACATGCACATTATACAGTAGCAGGGGATACACATTATAACTTTAAAAAATGCACATTATAAAGTAGCAGGGGATACACATTATCAATTGAACACATGCACATTATACAGTAGCACGGGATACACATTATCAATTCAAAAACATGCACATTTGAAACAGTACCAGGGGGACCCACCCCATCACTGGAAAACCATGAACATTTCATACAGTACCAGGGGGACCAACCCCATCACAGCAAAAACAGGATTTTGAAACTGTACCAGGGTGCAAAGACACCGCACTGCACTAGCTCAGGCAGCAGTGGTGACAGATGCATGGTAAAATTTGGGGTGGGGGATGTGATATTTACCGTCTGCTGTCCTGGCGCTCC
>JARQOD010000006.1:100694661-100786331 GCA_033576555.1 Oophaga sylvatica
GGAAACCCCCCACAATTGCAACTTTTAAAAAATTTTAAACCCCCACTAAAGGAACTTATAAAATCGGGGTTTGGGGCATTTTTAAACCCCCTTTTTTTTCAAAAAATTTTATAATGCCGGGTTTTAAAAAAAAAATTTCCCAAAAAAGATTTTTTTAGTCCTTTAATTTTTGTTTTTTCCCCCAAGGGGAAAGGGACCAAAAATTTTGCCCAAAATTTTTTTTAGTACCCCAAAACCCCCCATCCATGGGGTAAAAAATACTTTTTGGGGGGGGCCGCCGCGGGGCCCTGGGAAAGGAAGTAATGACTTTTTGGGAAGAGCCTTTTGGGGGTGTTTTTTAAATTTTTTGCGGGCCCCTGTTTGTGCAAAACATTTGGAACCCCCCCACAATGACCCCTTTTTGGAAAAAAAAAACCCCCCCAAAAAAAGGAACTATCTGATCTGTGGGAGCACTTTAAACCCCCCAAAGGGTTTCCCAATTTTATAATGGGGGGGGGCTTAAAAAAAAAAAATCCTTTTTTTGCCCACAAAAATTTTTTATTAAAATCACAAATTTTAAAAATTTTTCCCCACTAAACAGGAAAAAAGGACCATATAATTGTTGTCCCCTTTGTCGAGTACGTGTTACCCCTGGTGGGGGGGAAACCCTTTTTTGGGCACACCAGGGGGGGAAAAGGGAAGTACGCCATTTGATTTTTTTCAAAAAAAAAATTTTGGGGGGCTCGAGAGGATACCAAGTTCTTTTGGATACCCCTGATGTCCTAAACGGGGGGAAACCCCCCCAAAAAGGGGCCCCCCATTAAAAAACAAACCCCCCCAAAAAAAACCCTTATCTAAAAAAGGGGGTTAGCACTTTGAACCCCCAAGTCTTAAACACAATTTTAAAGTACCCCCCGAAAAAAAAAAAAAAACCCATTTTTTTTTTCCACAAAAAAACTTTTAAACCCAAATTTTTTTATTTTCCCAAGGGTAACAACCCCCAAAAAAAAATTTATTGTAAATTTTTTGCCCGCGTACCTGATACCCAAATGGGGGGTAAACCACTGTTTGGGTGCATGGAAAGGGTGGGAAAAGGGAAGGACGCAGTTGACTTTTTCAACGCGAATTGGCTGGCCCCCGTTTTTTGGGAGAGCCCCTGTGTGCCAAAACTTTTGGAAACCCCCCAAAAAATGACACCATTTTGGAAACAGACCCCCTAAGGAATTTAAATCTAATCTTTTTTCTGAGATGTTCAACCCCCAAGTGTTTCACTAAAGTTTATAAGCCTGGGGGGAAAAACAAAATTTCCCAAAAATGTTTTTTAAACCCCAAAAATTTTTTTTTTTTTAAAAAGGAAATTGGGGACCCCAAAAATTTGGGTTTCCCAAAAATTTGTCCGAGTACGAAAAAAACCCCAAAAAACCCCAAAATTTGGACACTTTTTCCATTTAAAGTTTTTTTTTCCTGATTTCAGACTGAAAATTGTACTTCACACTAAAGGCTCAAAATGGGAAATTAACACATGGGGAAATTTAAATTTTTTTAAAACAAAAAAGGTAAAATTTTTTCAAGCCCCATGAAAATACAAAAAAATCTAAAGAGAAGGGTGTCCAAATTTTTTGGGCTGTGCTGTATGGGGGGGAAAACTTTTTGGGGGCACGGCAAAGGGGTGGGGAAAAGGGAATAATGCATTTTGGAATGCAGACTTGGGGGGGTGTCTGTTCAAATTTTCAGAGCCCCTAAAAAGTCCTAAACAGAGAAACCCCCCAAGTGACCCCTTTTTGGGAAAATAAACCCCCCCAAAAGGGAAATTATTTTTAAACTGTGGTGAGGGATTGAACCCCCAAAAACTTCAACAAGTTTATAAAGCCGGGAATTTAAAAAAAAAAGCCTATTTTTTTTTTCCCCCCAAAAAATTAAACTTTCGTCCAAAAAATTTTTTTTTTCCCCAAGGGGGATGAGAGAAATTGGAACCCCCCAAAATTGTTCTACAAAATTTTTTCCCGTACGCTGTAACCTTAATGGGAGAAAATATGTATGGGCACAAAGTCGGGGCCCAAAAAAATTGGACTTTAGGAGTTTAAAACTAGCGTTTGGTCGGTTTTTGGCATGGCCGCGCTAAGCTCCCCCCCCCCCCCCCCCTCCCCCCTGCCGCCCCCCCTTGGGCATGACCCCTGCATGAGACCTGCGTACCCTATCTTGGGCCTTTTGGTTTTCCCAGGCCTACACAGGGGGTTTTTGGCATAGCGTTTAAGGCGCTTTTCGTCCTTTTTTACGGCGGGGCCGACCTGTGCCCAAGCACCGGGTTGCATTTTGGTGTGTCAGTGCAACCCCTTAAAAGGGGCGCAGGGGGCCCCCGGGAAAAAAGCATACCCGCAGGGGCCCGCGTCCCCCAAAGCTAAAGATGGGTACCCAGTCACAGCACGCTCCCGCCAAAGCGGAGCGGCCGGGAAGGGCGGGCCGGGGGGGTTGGGCTTACCGGGGGGCCCACGCAGACCAATTTTAAAACCCAGGTGAAACAACCTTTTGTAATGCAGTTTTTTAGGGGGGTTCGAGTCTCATGTCGTTTTTTGAGAACCCCCTTTATGTCCCCAAACAGTTTGGGAAACCCCCCCCCAAAAATGAAACCCCCCTTTTTGGAAACCCCAATCCCCAAAGGAACTTATCTAATTGTGGTGAGCATTTTAAAAACCTTAAGTTATAACCCCCCCCGGGGTGAAAAAAAAAAAATCAAAATTTTTTTCCCCAAAATGCTTTTGTCCCTAGTTTTTTAAATTTTTCCCCAAAGGGAACAGGAAAAAAATTTGGCCACAAAAGTTGTTGTTCAATTTGTCCGATACCTAAAAACCCCAAATTTTTGTGAAAAAGGGCCGGGGGAAAGGTTCTGAGCAGAAGCTCCCTTGGGGGGTTTAAAAAGGTAAAGGGCTGTCCAGTGAGATTTTTGGGGGTTGGGGAATCGGTTTTTACGATTTCTTAAAATTTAAAGGGGGGGCGCCTTTTCCCCCCCCGGGTTTTCCGTGATCAATTTTTTTGGTTCCCAAAAATTGATTTTTTTTCCTTGGGGGGGCCTGCTTTTTGTGTCTGAATCTCCGCAAAAAATAAGGAAAAATTTTTTTCCCTTTTTTTTTTTGTGCTTGATTTTTGCATTTTTTTCCCGCACTTTTTTTGGGGGCCTTTTGGGTCCCCCCTGGGGGCTTTTGCCCCCCAGTTCAGTTTTCCCCCCGATGTTTTTAAAATTTGCTTTTTTAGTTTTTTTTTGGCGCGTTTTGTTTTTTTGGGTTTTTAAACCCAAAAAATAAATTTTTTGGGGAGAGGTCGGTGATCCCGGGTTTTTTGAAATTATAGAGTTGGTGCTTTCAGGGGGTTTTTTGGGGGGGGCAAAAAGTGCCCTTTTCCATCCTTTTTTAAAATTTTTTTTAAATTTTTGGGGCCCCCAAAGTTTTCTTTATACATTTTCGCTGGTCAGTTTTCTTCTTGCTAACCCCCATTAAAATGTTTGGGGGCTTTCTGTTCTTTGGGGTCGCTCCGGGGGGAGATAGTTTTTCCCCTTTCAAAAAATTTGGTGTTTTAGTTTCTCGGGGGACGGGGGTCTTTGGACCAACGTAAAGGAAAAGCCCACGGCTCCCCCCTATTTTTGGGGGGGGGTTTGTTGGGGGGACTTTCAATCTATATTTTTCCCAAATGCCTGGGTATTTCCTTTTTTGCCTTTTTCCCTCATTTCCCCAAAAACATAAAATAAAAACCCCCAAAAATAAAATTTTTATTGTACTCACAAAAGGGGAAAAAAAAATTTTGGAAAAAAAAAAGTTGCAATTTTTTCAGAGATTTTTTTTTCCCGTTTGGTTTTCATTTTTTTTTTTTTCCCCCTGAAACTCGGGGGGCTGAGGAGGATTTTTTTTTTTTCTCTCTCAAAAAAGGGGTTTTCACAGTTTTTTTGGCCGTGTGGGTCAGCTTGCCATGAAAAACGGAGTATTGCCCTATCTTTCTGGGGTTTCCCTTAACCCCTACGGAAGTCTATTCCCCTACGGGATCGATTCTACCCCTTTGGCTAAAATAAACCTCATTCCTACTCAGGGGATAATGAAACAAAAAACAAGAAGCAAATATCCTAAAAAAAACAAAATAAAAAAAAATTTTTTTGGTGATAATAGGGGAAACCCCATCATCAGGAAGTTGCAAATTTTTGGTTTTTTAAATTGCATGACTTTTTGTACTGGGTTTCCCCCTTTGGGCAGTCCATAATCCGTTTTGGTTTTGGAAACTGTGTCTTTACCAGTTGGGGTGCCAAGTGTTAATCCAAAAAATCCTTTTTTTTTTTCCTCCCCCCAGGCTCAGGATGTTCCCCACTTTTGATTGATTTTTTTTATGTGTTTACGAAAGTAAATCTGCATCCTTACCTCCCCCCAAGGGCTATGACTGGCTATTGATTTTTGCCTGGGGTAAATTCCCCAAAGGTCGCCTTTTTTAATTTCTGTACCTAAAAAGACGCATGCGGCTTATATCAAGGAGTCAATGGGAAAGGGTCATATCAGACCCCCCCCTTTCCCTTTGGGGGCCCGTTTTTTTTGTGGCCAAAAGGATGGTTCATTTTAAGGGGCCTGTTTGATTTTTGTCTCTTGAACAATATTACTGTAAAATATCAAATCCGTTCCCTTGATCTCTGATTTTTTCCAGGGTGAAAAAACCCCACTTTTGGTTTCCAACTTGACCTCAGGGGGGGTATAACCTTATTCGCATTAAAAACGGGATAAGGAAGACGGCATTTTTAAACCCCAAGGGCTTTTGAGTACCTTTTTATGCCCTTTTTTGGTCACTAATGCCCTTTTCTTCCACCTTCATGAATGACATTTTCAGGGGGTTTTTGGAAAAATTTTGATTGTTTATTTGGATGATATCTTGTTTTTTTTCCCTGACTGGGACCCATGTAAAACATGTTCGGACTGTGTTCCAGATTTTGAGAGAGAATGCCTGTATGTGAAGGATCAAGTGTCTTTTGGCGCAGAGGGGCTCATTTCTGGGATTCTTTTTTCCCATTTTATTGAAAGGGGCCCGGCAAAGTTCACATCTTGATTGGGTCCACCACTTCTTAAAGGCTTTTTAAAAATTCTTGGGGGTTTTTCCCCCTTTTATCGTAAATTTATTTTGGAATTTCTCTGTTATTGTTTTTAAAACCCTTACTGATTTGACCAAGAAGGGGGTTTTGATTGGGGAATTGGCCTCCTAGGCAGTCTCTGCATTTAGGAATTAAAAAGGATCACTTCTGCCCTGTTCTACGGAGCTGATTTTTTCTCTCCATTTCGGTGGGGTTATGCCTCTGAAATTGGGGCAGGCCGTTTTGTCCCAAAGAATCCCGGACCTCTAAAAGTAACCCCTTTTGCCTTTTTCTCTCGAAATTTTCTCCACGAAGAAAATGACGTGGGAAGGAGTTATTAGCCTGAATGGCTTTTAAAAAAAGGAGACATTGGCGGAGGGACCAACATCAGGGTGGGGCCCTTTGGCCATAAGAATCTGTTATCTGGGGTCTGCCAAGCGACTTTTTAACCGAACAGGTGGGCCTTTTTTTCACCGTTTTAAATTTTTTTTTTCATTTTTCCTGGCATAAAATGTTAAGGCGGATGCCTCTCGGGGGGTTTCCTGGCGGACTCTCCTGAGTTATTGATCCTTCTGTTATTTTGAAAGAGGGTGTAGTTCTTTCCGCCATCTCGCCCAATTTGAGACTGGCTCTGGAGGGGTGTCAGGAGGATAACCCGAGCGCTGCCCTGTTGGGAAATTGTTTGTCCCGGACCAGTGGAAAAAGAGTGTAATGTCTGAGATTCATTGTTCCGCGTTGGCCGGTCATCCCGGAATTTTTGGTACCATAGACTTGGTTAGTCGGTCCTTTTGGTGGCCTACCTTGTCTCGTGATGTCAGGGAGTTTGTGCAGTCCTGCGGGACTTGCTCTCGCTCCAAGCCTTGCTCTGTTCTAGTGGTTTGTTGATGCCATTACCTGTGCCCAAGAGACCATGGACCCATATCTCTATGGATTTCATTTCCGACCTCCTGTTTCTCAGAGAATGACCGTCATCTGGGTGATTTGCGATAGGTTTTCCAAGATGATACATCTTGTGCCATTGCCTAAGTTGCCTTCCTCCTCTGAATTGGTGCCTTTGTTCCTTCAGCACGTGGTTCGTTTACACGGCATTCCTGAGAACATTGTGTCTGACAGAGGAGTCCAGTTTGTTTCCAGATTTTGGAGGACCTTTTGTTCTAAAATTGGTGTTCAATTGTCTTTCTCCTCGGCGTTTCATCCTCAGACCAATGGTCAAACTGAGAGAACAAACCAGACATTGGAGACTTATCTAAGATGCTTTGTGTCTGCTGATCAGGATGACTGGGTCTCTTTTTTGCCTTTGGCTGAGTTTGCTCTTAATAATAGGGCTAGCTCTGCCACTTTGATGTCTCCATTTTTCTGTAATTCGGGGTTTCACCCTCGATTTTCTTCAGGACAGACGGAGGCTTCTGTCTGTCCAGGTGTTGACTCTGTTGTGGAGCGTATGCAACAGATTTGGGACCAGGTAGTGGAGAGGTTGTCCCTCTCTCAGGAGAGGGCCCAGCGGTTTGCTAACCGACATAGGACTGATGGTCCTCGTTTAAAGTAGGGGACTTGGTCTGGTTGTCCTCAAGAAATATTCCTATGAGAGTGGCATCTCCTAAATTTAAGCCTAGGTTCATTGGACCTTATAAGATCATGGAGATTCTTAATCCTGTTTCTTTTCGTTTGCTTCTTCCAGGGACCTTTAAGATGCATAACGTGTTCCACAAGTCCTTGTTGAAGAGGTTTGTTGAGCCAGTGGTTCCTACTACTGTGCCTCCTGACCCTGTTTTGGTTGAGGGCAATCTGGAGTATGTGGTTGAGAAAATATTGAATTCTCGTTTTTCTAGACGGAAACTCCAGTATTTGGTTAAATAGAGAGGTTATGGTCAGGAAGACAATTCTTGGGTGTTTGCTTCGGACATCCATGCTAGGAGACTCATCCGTGCGTATCATAGAACTCACCCTGACCGACCTGGTTGCTCAAATGAGGGTTCGGTGACCCCTCCTCAAGGGGGGGTACTGTTGTGAATAGGCTGGAAATGAGTTCTGAGCAGAAGCTCCCTCTGGTGGTTAGAAACGGTACTGGACTGTCCAGTGATGATTGTGAGGATTGGGAATCAGGTGTTACTGATGGTCTTATATAAGGGAGTCGCCTTCCCATCAGGGTTGCCGGTGATCAATTGTTCTGGTCTCAATCCTTGATTCCTGTTTCCTTGGTAGCCTGCTGTGTCGTGTCTGAATCTCCTGCTAACAGATAAGACATTTTTCTTTTTGTTTTTTGCTTGATTTTTGCATTTTGTCCTGCACTTCTGTGGGGGCCTTCTGGGTCCCCTCTGGGGGCTTTTGCCTCTCAGTTCAGTTCAGCCACTGATGTTTGTACATTTGCTTTTTCCAGTTTTTTCAGTGGCTGCTGTTTTGTTTTTGGTTACACCAGAGAACTAATTTAGGTGGTAGAGGTCGTGTGATCTCAGGTGTTTTTGAAATTAGTAGAGTTGGTGCTTTTCAGGGTTTTTTGGGATTGCAGTAAGTGCCCTTCCTATCCTTTTCTATTTAGTAAGTTTGGGGCCCCAACGTTTGCTCATACTATTTTCTGTCTGTGTCAGTATTTCTTCTTGTCTAACCGCCATTACATGTTTGGGGGCTTTCTATGTTCTTTGGGGATCTGCTCCGGGGCAGATAGCTTTCCTCTTTCTATCTTTAGGTGTAGTTAGTTTCTCAGGCTGTGACGAGGCGTCTAGGACCAACGTAGGAACGCTCCACGGCTGCCTCTAGTTGTGGTGGTTAGTCAGGGTACTGCAATCTCATAGTTTCCAACTGCTCTGGTGTATTTCCTTTTTTGCCTGCTCTCCTCAGTTACCAAATCATAACACCCTATATTTGGGAAAAAACTACTGTATGGGCACACGTCGGGGCTCGGAAGGGAAGTAGTGATGTTTTGCATTGCAGATTTTGATGGTATAGTCTGCGGGTGTCATGTCGCGCTTGGAACGCCCGAATTTTGGAAACTTGATCCCCAAAGGAACTTATCTAGATGTGTAGTGAGAACTTTGAAACCCAAGTGCTTCACAGAAGTTTATAATGTAGAGCCATAAAAATAAAAAATTATATTTTTTCCACCAAAAAAGATTTTTTCGCCCCCAATTTTTTTTTTTCCCAAGGTAACAGAAGAAATTGGACCCCAAGAGTTATTGTGCAATTTGTCCTGAGTAGATGATACCCCATATGTGGGGATAAACTACTGTTTGGGCGCATGGCAGAGCTCAGAAGGTAAGGAGCACCGCTTGACTTTTTCAACGCCGAATTGGCTGGAATTGAGATCAGACGCCATGTCACGTTTAGAGAGCACCTGATGTGCCTAAACAGTGGAAACCCCCCAATTCTAACTCCAACGCTAACCCAACACACCCCTAACCCTAACCCTAATCATAACCCTAACCACAAACCTAACCCTAACACACCTTTAACCCTAATCCCAACCCTAACCCTAATTCTAACTTTAGCCACAACTCTAAACCTAACTTTAGCCACAACCCAACCCTAACCCTAATGGGAAAATGGAAATAAATACATTTTTTAAATTTTATTATTTTTCCCTAACTAAGGGGGTGATAAAGGGGGTTTGATTTACTATTTATAGCGGGTTTTTATGTTTGGCAGCTGTCACACGCTAAAAGACGCTTTTTATTGCAAAAAATAGTTTTTGCATCACCACATTTTGAGAGCTATAACTTTTCCATATTTTGGCCCACAGAGTCATCTGAGGTCTTATTTTTTGTGGGACGAGTTGACATTTCTATTGGTACCATTTCTGGGCACATGACATTTTTTGATCGCTTTTTATTACGATTTTTGGGAGGAAGAATGAACAAAAAACAGCAATTCATGAATTTCTTTTAGGGGGGAGTTTATACCGTTCGCATGTGGTAAAATTGATAAAGCAGTTTTATTCTGCGGGTTAGTACGATTACAGCGATACCTGATTTATATCATTTTTTTATGTTTTGGTGCTTTTATACAATAAAAACGATTATATATAAAAAATAATTATTTTTGCATCGCTTTATTCTGTGAGCTATAACTTTTTTATTTTTTCGCTGATGATGCTGTATGGCAGCTTGTTTTTTGCGGGACAAGATGATGTTTTCAGCGGTACCATGTTTATTTATAGCCGTCTTTTTGATCGCGTGTTATTCCACTTTTTGTGCGGTGGTATGATGATAAATCATTGTTTTTTTTGCCTTTTTTTTAAGTGCTTCACTAAAGGGGTTTACTAATGGGACAGGTTTATAGTGTGGGTCTTGATGGATGCGGCAATACTAAATATGTGTAGTTTTATTGTTTTTTTTATTTACATGAAGAAATGAATTTATTGGGGAATATTTTTATATATCTTTATTTAGGAATTTTTTTTTTACACGTTATTTTACTTTTTTAACTTTTTTACTTTGTCCCAGGGTGGGACATCACTGTATAAGGTCAGATCGCCGATCTGACACTGTTCACAGCACTCTGTCATATCGGCGATCTCACAGGCACTGCAGCAGGCTTTCTCAGCGCCTGCTCTCAGCAGGCACTGAGGAAGCCGCCTCCCTGCAGGACCCGGAAGGACCCCGTGGCCATCTTGGATCCTGCAGGGAGGAAGCCCTCAGAACAGTGCGATCAGATCGCGCTGTTCTGAGGGTCTCAGGGAAGCACGCAGGGATGCCGCTCCCTGTGAGATGCTTCCCTGTTCCCCCGATACACTGCGATCATCTTTGATCAGTGTGCCAGGGGTTAATGTGTCCGTGACCGCTCCTGGCACATAGTGAGCGCAGCTGTTCGCATATGACGTACTATTCCGTCCTTGGGATTTAAGTCCCAAGGCACATGGACGGAATAGTACGTCAGATGGAAGAAAGGGGTTAAGCACACTGATATGTGATGCATGTGACAGAGATACCCCACTTTAAAATATCTGGCCTGTACTTTTTTTTTGCAGCAAACTGGTATCAATACCTAGGCTTTGACTCAGCAAAAAAAAGTTGAATGGAGGCCTGAAATGGTACAATTTTGAGCACACTGATATGTGATGCATGTGATGGAGATACCCCACTTTAACCCCTCTCTTCCATCTGACGTACTATTCCGTCCATGTGACCTGGAACTTAATTCCCATGGACGGAATAGTATGTCATACGCGATCAGCCGCACTTACGTGGGGAGCACAGCTGATCGCGGCCGGGTGTCAGCTGATTCTCACAGCTGACATCTAGCACTAAGTGCCAGGAGCGGTCACGGACCACTCCCAGCACTTTAACCCCCGGCACACTGGCATAGGGCATAGGGAAGCATCGCGCAGGGATGGGGCTCCCTGCATGCTTCCCTGACACCCTCAGAGCAACGCGATGTGATCGCGTTGCTCCGAGGGCCTCCTCCCTGCAGGCCCCCGGGTCCAAGATGGCCGCGGGGTCCTTCTGGGTCCTGCAGGGAGGTGGCTTGTCAGTGCCTGCTGAAGCAGGCGCCGGCAAGCCTCCTGCACTGCCTGTCAGATCGCTGATCTGACAGAGTGCTCTGCAAACTGTTAGATCAGCGATCTGACACTACATAGTGACAATGTAAAAATGTAAAAAAAATAAACATGTGTAAAAATATTTTTAAAAAATCTCTAAATAAATAATAAAAAAAATATTTCCCCAATAAACACATTATTTCATGTAAATAAAAAAAAAATAAAAGTACACATATTTAGTATCGCTGCGTCCGTAACGACCCGCCCTATAAAACTGTCCCACTAGTTAACCTCTTTAGTGAACCCTTTAAAAAAAAAAAACAAGGCAAAAAAACAATGCTTTACCATCATACCGCCGAACAAGAAGTGGAATAACACACAATCAAAAAGACTGATATAAATAAACATGGTGCCGCTAAAAACGTCATCTTGTCCCGCAAAAAACGAGCCACCATACAGCATCATCAGCGAAAAAATAAAAAAGTTATAGCTCGAAGTATAAAGCGATGCAAAAATAATTATTTTTTATATAAAATTGTTTTTATTGTATAAAAGCGCCAAAACATAAAAAAAAGTAAATGAGGTATCGCTGTAATCGTACTGACTCCAAGAATAAAACTGCTTTATTGATTTTACCACACGAGGAACGGTATAAACACCCCCCCCAAAAGAAATTCATGAATTGCTGGTTTTTGTACATTCTGCCTCCCAAAAATCGGAATAAAAAGCGATCAAAAAATGTTTTGTGCCCAAAAAAGGTACCAATAAAAAACATCAACTTGTCCCACAAAAAATAAGACCTCACATGACTCTGTGTGCCAAAATATGGAAAAATTATAGCTCTCAAAATGTGGTGATGCAAAAACTATTTTTTGCAATAAAAAGCATCTTCTAGCATGTGACAGCTGCCAATCATAAAAACCCGCTATAAATAGTAAATCAAACCCCCCTTTATCACCCCCTTAGTTAAGGAAAAATAATAAAATTAAAAAAATGTATTTATTTCCATTTTCCCATTAGGGTTAGGATTAAGGGTATGTTAGGGTTAGGTTTGTGGTTGGGGTTATGGTTAGGGTTGGGATTAGGGTTAGAGGTGTGTTGGGGTTAGGGTTGGAGTTAGAATTGGGGGTTTCCACTGTTTAGGCACAAAAAGGACTCTCCAAATGCGACATGGCGTCTGATCTCAATTCCAGCCAATTCTGTGTTGAAAAAGTCAAACGGTGCTCCTTCCCTTCTGAGCTCTGCCATGCGCTCAAACAGTTGTTTACCCCCACATATGCGTATCATCGTACTCAGGACAAATTGCACAATAACTCTTGGGGTCCAATTTCTTCTGTTACCCTTGGGAAAATAAAAAAAATTGGGGGCGAAAATATCATTTTGTGGAATAAAATATGATTTTTTATTTTTATGGCTCTACGTTATAAACTTCTGTGAAGCACTTGGGGGTTCAAAGTTCTCCCCACACATCTAGATAAGTTCCTTGGGGGGGTCTTGTTTCCAAAATGTGGTCACTTGTGGGGGGTTTCCACTGTTTAGGCACATCAGGGGCTCTCCAAACGCGACAGGACTCCCGCAGACCATTCCATCAAAGTCTGCATTCCAAAACGCCACTACTTCCCTTCCGAGCCCCGACGTTTACCCATACAGTAGTTTTCTCCCACATATGGGGTATCAGCGAACTCAGGACAAATTACACAACAAATTTTGCCGTCCAATTTCTCCTGTTACCCTTGGTAAAATAAAAAAAATTGGATCTGAAGTAAATATTTTGGGAAAAAAGTTAAATGTTCATTTTTTTTTTAAATATTCCAAAAATTTCTGTGAAGCACCTGAAGGGTTAATAAACTAAATGCAAGTTATATCGAAGAAATTTTACTACTAACATGAAGTACAATACGTCACGAGAAAACAGTCTCAGAATCGCCAAGATCCGTTGAAGCGTTCCAGAGTTATAACCTCATAGAGAGACAGTGGTCAGAATTGTAAAAATTGGCCCGGTCAATAAAGTGCAAACCACACTTGGGGGTTAAGGGGTTAAAATATCTGCCCTGTAGGTAACTATTTTTTTCAGCAAACTGGTGTCAATAACTTACATAAGACAAGCCAATAAAATTTTACAGTAGCACAGAAATGGCAGAATTTTCTGCGCACTAATATGTGATCGCTGTGGCGGCCAAACCCCTGATTAAAATAGCTGGATTTTCACACTGTACTATGAAAAGGATCTGGCTGTATTCTGCAGTGCCAACAAGCAAATAGAGAAAAAAAATGTGTGCTCTGGATTGCTTTTGAAGAAAATAATCAGGATTAAGATGTAAAAAAAAATTATTCCTGGCCACTGATACCTGGGGCTATGTATATAGGATAAATATCTGTATAATAGGCAGCAGCAGCAGCAGACAGTAATGGAATGGACCATCTTGCAGTATGCAATGAAGTATGCCATATACAATGCCTGCCTAACTAGCACTGATATTTATATACACTGTAATTAGTCCTCAGAAGGACTGTTGGTTTAGGTGGATTTGTGTATTCAATATGGTATACCCACACTAACTTATACACCACCAAATCTGTCCTTATCTCTACAGCAACTCTCCCTACACTGCCTAAGTCCAGAGCACACTGTGACGAGCATGGCGGCGCCAGGTCTGATATAGACCTGATGACGCTCTGTGGCCAACCAATCACTGTAATGCCACAACCAACATGGCTGCGGCATTACAGTGTGTGGCAGACAATCCCTACATGTTGATTAAAAAGGGGAGAAACCAGCGCTGCCTATGGTCAGAACGCAATATATAAAGTGCATATGCACATATTGATTTCTAACTGTACTTTTAAAATGAGACATTTAGCAAACAATAGATCAATTCTTTGAGCCACCCCACCACGACAAGGCATTCTCATATGGGGCAGTCCTACTCTACGTCTTTTATATACGCTGTGCCATTACGGCCTACTAAATGTATTAAAAGCAAGACTGCATAAAATGCAAAAGTACCTGAAGCGTTTCTGAATCACTGCCATGGCGCAAGAAGGGCAAGCACAGGTAAAGGCCGACCAGGTCTGGATATGGATGTTTCAGATCTGACCTCCACACTGCCAAACCAGCAACCACAGATGAAGGGTGAAACAGACCCAGACACAGGTGCATAATCAAATAGAGCCTGGGGCAGGGCAGTGCTGCTGTATGTGTGTACAGCAGCCTAGCTCAATTACAATAAAGACAGAAAGAATGGCGTGCATAACCCAGCACACACGGCAAACAGTGGTGGTCAGCCACAAACCAATATCAAATAAAAAGGGGAGAAGCCAGCGCTGCCTATGGTCAGAACGCAATACATAAAGTGCTTATGAACAAATTGATTTCTAACTGTACTTTAAAATGAGACATTTAGCAAACAATTGATCAATTCTTTGAGCCACCCCGCCACGACAAGGCAGTTCTGACCATAGGCAGCGCTGGCTTCTCCCCTTTTTATTTGATATTGGTTTGTGGCTGACCACCACTGTTTGCCATGTGTGCTGGGTTATGCACGCCATTCTTTCTGTCTTTATTGTGATTGATCTAGGCTGCTGTACACACAAATGTAGTGACCAGAAAAACCATTATTAATGTATGTTATATGTCATATGGTAAGTGTGTTCTCTATTTCTTACATGATTACAATTGTGGTACCGGCTCCTTGTTTTGCCTTGGGAGGAGGTAAATTATTTAATTTTATGCTGCCCTCTCCTGCCTTGTCTTGGTATTACCACTAGTAGTACTATGCTGCCCTCTACTGTCTTAGTTTGGCATTGCAACTTGTTTTTCTCATTTGAAACAAGTGGCAGTTGGAGGTGGCGTGAGACTGAAAAAGGGGAGTTACGAGCGGTTCCCGTGGTGAGAGGAGGTAGGAGATTGGGGCTCCTCGTTTGGGACCAGCGGGAAGTACAAATAGCACCCGATTCAGAGTGCCCTGCGTTTTCCAGTGACAGAGTGCTAAGACTGCAGAACTGCACACTAGATTTCCTGGATACTCTGATCCGATTAAGGTCGGTTGATCCTTTCCCTACCCGCAACACAGTTAGTCTAATGAAATTTAATGCCATCCTCCCAAGGCCGGGACCGAGAAAAGGCTTTGACAGTCACAATGTGTAAGAAAAATTATATCTGCTACCCATGACTGTTATGTTGGAAAATATAAGAATTGTTACCAATCTTTAGTAAAGTTCATCTTTCAATTTTGCACAGGACCCCCAAGTGTATGCTTCTTTTGTCCGCGGCCTCACAACTTGCGGGCATCAACATAACTCACAGTCTCATATACCAGTCATCTTCCCCCCTCTTTATAATTGCCACCTAAACTAGGGATTGTTAGAGCCATCAGAGCCACCGTGACTGAACCATCCTCCGAGATACTAGGCTCTGCATCTCACAAGGCGGTGCGACACATACAGCAGCCCTACCCTACCCCAGGTTCTATTTGATTATGCACCTGTGTCTGGGCCTGTTTCACCCTTTATCTGTGGTTGCTGGTTTGGCAGTGTGGAGGTCAGATCTGAAATGTCCATATCCGGACCTGGCCGGCCTTTACCTGTGCTTGCCCTTCTGGCACAATGGGAGTGATTCAGAAACGCTTCAGGTACTTTTGCATTTTATACAGTCTTGCTTTTAATACTTTTAGGAGGCCGTAATGGCACAGCAAATATAAAAAACGTAGAGTACGACTGCCCCATATCAGAATGACTTGTCATGGCGGGGTGGCTCAAAGAATTGATCTATTGTTTGCTAAATGTCTCATTTTAAAGCAGTTAGAAATCAATATGTGCATATGCACTTTATGTATTGCATTCTGACCATAGGTAGCGCTGGCTTCTCCCCTTTTCTACATGTTGATTGGCGCTCTAAAGAGCTCCGGCTGAGCAACCCCGGAAATGCTCTGCGCTCGCCGAGCATCGCGAGCAGTGAGATGCTCGGGCAAGCACCGAGCACTTCCGAGCATGCTCACTCATCACTAATCACTACACTTCAAACCCCATTCACAATGGTGATAGTCGTCAAGCATCCCCTACATAACCCAGGGGCGTAACATTTGCGGGGGCAGAAAATACGACTAAGCCCATGCTGACGCCAGTGCCTACTTCACTTGGATGCACATCTAAGGAAGCACAATTGTCATGGTTTACTGGGTTCTTGGATCAGGTAGTCGCGGGGTTAACTTGGTTGGCCTCTTTCTGGGTCCTGGGAGGCTTTTTATAGCCTCACTGTGAAGCCAGCCTTTGTCGTTTATACTCTGACCTTTGGCTGAGTGTGTCTGACCCTGTGCTTGTGCCAGTGCTTTGTGCCTGTGCTACATTTTATGCTTGCTTGGTTCTGATTTGGCTGTGTCCCTGTTACGAGTTTTGCCTGTCCCTTTTGTACTGCGTTGCTCTGTCTGTGTATGACCCCTTGGCTGTGTTCTGGTTATTCTCTGCCTGCTCCTTTTGTACTTCGTCGCCCTCTATGTGTATGACCTGGCTATCCTGACCATCCATTCTGTCTATTCCCCTTGGTAACTTTATTTCGTAGTTACCCTTCTAGGAGTTTTCCTTTACCTCCTAGATCTCTGGAGCTTAGGCCACGCCCCCAGGCAGTCACGTGCCTGCAGGTCCTTCGCCTGAAACATTCTCTACCTGATACTGCTCTGAGAGATGTGTGGCTGGCTCCGCCCCTTGGCAGTCACATGGTGCGGAAGGTCCTGTGTCCTCAGAAACACACGTCTCCTCTGCTGCGGTTCTACTATACAGGTATTGTTGTGCACAGTTTGTTCACTCTGGACACACGCACTGGCTCAATGAGCAAGTGCAGTGCGGTGTTCCTGACATTATAAACGACCGTTACATTTTTTTTTCTGAGGGGGAGTTTAGGAGTGTTATCCCCATGGATCCCATGCAGGTGTTAGCAGGTCAGGTGAAACAACTGACGCAAAGGGGTCTCTGGGTACAGGTGGTAAGGATGTGTCATTGGTATGTCCTGAATCTCCAGTTAAACTGCCCGACTACTTCTCAGGGGATAAAAATGAGTTCAGAGCCTTCAGGGAGGGGTGTAAACTCGCTCTTCTGGGGATGAGTTCCAGAGGGTGGGGGTCATTATTTCCCTACTTCGGGGGGCCCCACAAGCCTGGGCTTTTTCTCTCTCTCCTTCTGCTCCTGAGAGGATGACTGTTGATATGTTTTTTCATGCCCTGGGCCGCATCTATGATGAGCCTGACAGGGTCCGTATGGCTGAGGACATGGTAATGAGTGTTCGTCAGGGTAAACATTCAGCCGAGTGGTTCTGTTCGGAGTTCCGACATTGGGCAGCGGAGGTCTCCTGGAATGATGCCGCCCTTCGAGGGCTATTCCGCAGAGGCCTGTCTGAACGTCTCCAGGACGCCCTGGCCCTTCATCCTCCACCTGATACTTTGGAGGACGCCATAACCCAGGCCGTACGAATGGACCGCAGGCTACGCGCCAGGGGTATCATGCAGTGTGAAACCTCACTGTTTGCTGGCAGCAAAGAGACTGGAGCCACTACTGAGGTCATGGACATTGGTACCACCTCGCTAAAAGAAAAGGGGAGAAGACATCGCCGGGAGAAACAACGCTGTTTCTATTGTGGAGAGTCCGGACATTGGAGAAAAGATTGTCCCACCTGTCCGTCATCTAAGATGGCGGAAAACTACTAGGTCTGGGTAGCGGTCGAGGAGGCTGCCCAGACCTTCAGGTACTATTTTCCTCATGTTCGAAAGTCGTATTAAAGGTGGAACTATTGGTAGACAACTATCGTTTTTTCTCGACAGCATTGGTGGACAGTGGTTCATCTCTCAATCTGATCAGTTCCTGTGTCGTCTCCCAACATAAGATAGGGACAGTCAGGCTGGAGACACCCCTTAAAATTGTTGCTATCGACTCTTCCCCTCTTACCCAAACAGGGATTCTTTATGTTTCCAAAAGGTTTTCTTTGCAGGTCGGTTCTTCCCACAAGGAAGACATGGAATGTTTTGTCATGGACAAATTGCTCACAGGGCTAGTGCTGGGTATGCCATGGCTTCAACGCCACAACCCGGTGATTGACTGGGAATCAGGGGAGATTATTAAATGGGGATCCCAATGTGTCGACTGTTGCCATAAACCTGTTTATTGTATGAAACTTGCAAAACCTGTCTCAGTGTCTTCTGTTGGTCTGGAGGGTATTCCGGAGTACCTGAAAGACTTTGAGGACGTGTTCTCTGAAAGTGAGGCTGAGGCTCTGCCCCCGCATAGATCATTTGACTGTGCTATTGATCTTGTCCCGGGAGCCAAATTGCCCAAGGCCCGTCTGTTTAATTTGTCAGGCCCGGAGCGCCTGGCTATGAAGCAATACATCGCTGAAAGTCTTCGCAAAGGGCATATAAGGCCCTCAGTGTCCCCAGTAGCTGCGGGGTTCTTCTTTGTTAAAAAGAAGGATGGCGGTCTACGTCCCTGCCTCGACTTTCGAGAACTTAATAAAAGCACAGTCAGGAATACATACCCCTGCCTCTGATTCCTGATCTCTGTAACCAGCTCTCTGGGGCCAAGTGGTTTTCAAAATTGGACCTCAGGGGGGCTTATAATTTGATAAGAGTACGGGAAGGGGATGAGTGGAAAACTGCTTTTCTTACTACTGAGGGGTTTGAGAATCTCGTCATGCCTTTTGGTCTCACCAATGCTCCAGCTGTGTTTCAAAATTTCATTAATGTAGTTTTTTTCGGACCTCATTGGCCGTTTTGTTGTGATCTATTTGGATGATATACTGATATATTCCGCTGACAGACATTCACATTTATCACATGTTAAAACTGTGTTTCAAAGACTCAGGGAAAATCATTTATTTGTTAAGCTGGAGAAATGTTCTTTCTTTGTTCAGGAGCTATCATTTTTGGGTCTCATAATCTCTCCACAGGGGTTTCGTATGGATCCCAAGAAGGTGCAAGCCATTATGGAGTGGGTCCAGCCTCGGGACCTTAGAGGACTCCAGCGCTTCTTGGGATTCGCGAATTACTATCGCAGGTTTATCAAGGGTTTTTCTCAGATTGTGAAACCCCTCACGGATCTCACACGTAAAGGGGCAGATGTTAGGAACTGGTCCCCGTCGGCCAAACAATCTTTTTTAACTTTGAAAAATTGTTTCACATCCGCTCCTGTTCTGGTTCAACCTGACTCATCCAAGCCGTTTGTGGTTGAAGTTGATGCTTCGGAGGTTGGGGTGGGGGCAGTGTTGTCACAGGGACCTACTTCTCTGACTAACCTCAAACCTTGTGCCTATTTCTCAAAAAATTTTCTCAGGCTGAGAGAAATTATGACGTTGGTAATAGAGAACTCTTAGCAATCAAATTGGCGTTCGAGGAATGGAGGCATTTTTTGGAGGGGGCGGCTCACCCATCACAGTCATCACCGACCACAAAAACCTAGAGTATATCAAATCTGCTAAAAGACTGACTCCTAGGCAAGCCCGTTGGTCACTTTTTTTTTCCAGATTTCAATTTTCTATAACTTTTCGCCCAGGGTCTAAAAACGTGAAAGCTGATGCTTTATCACGTAGTTTTGAGCCGCTTTCCGCCCCTGACCCGCCGTCCCCCATTCTTCAACCCAATGTCGTTATAGCTGAAGTGTCGTCGGAATTGGAGCGGGAGATTGTGGGGGCTCAATCTTTAGCTCCAAGGTCCAAACCCGAAAACAAATTGTTTGTTCCTCAGCAGTTACGCACCAGGCTCCTGCGGGAGTTCCATGATTCAAAACTGAGTGCTCACCCAGGCATTTCTGCCACACAGAGGCAGTGGCTAGAGTTTTTTGGTGGCCTTTGATGGCTTCAGATATTAAGAAGCATGTCCTGCGTGTGGGGTATGCGCTCGTTCTAAGAGCTCTCATTGCCGGCCGGCCGGGGAATTGGTGCCTTTGCCAATTCCAGGAAGGCCATGGACCCACTTGTCCATGGACTTCATTACCAACCTTCCTTCTTCTCGGGGTAACACGGTTATCTGGGTAGTTGTGGACAGGTTTTCTAAGTTAGCGCATTTTGTACCTATGGCAAGTCTACCTACTGCAGAGACTCTCGCTAAGCATTTCCTTGCACAGATTGTGCGGTTACATGGGGTGCCTATGAATATTGTATCTGACAGAGGGGCACAATTTGTGGCCAAGTTTTGGCGGGCTTTTTGCAAAAGGTTGGGGATATCTTTGTCCTTTTCCTCAGGCTACCACCCAGAGAGTAATGGGCAGACGGAGCGCACCAACCAGTCGCTTGAACAAATTCTTCGATGTTTGGTTTCTACTCTGCAAAGCGACTGGTGTGATGCCCTACCGTTAGCGGAGTTCGCCTTCAACAACCGTACCAATCAATCTACCGGTAGGTCACCGTTTTTTATTAATTATGGTTTGAACCCTCATTTTGGTGAATTCTCACGTTTAGGTTCGGGCTGTCCAGGAGCTGGGGACTGTGTTAACCGAATCAGGGATCTGTGGTCAAAAGTTCGGTCGAATATGTTCAGGGCTCAGGAGACTTATAAGCGTTTTGCAGATAAAAAAAGGAACCCTGCTCAGGTGTTGCAGTGTGGGGACAAGGTGTGGCTCTCCACGCGAAACATAAGTCTTCGTCTACCCTCCGCCAAACTGGGGCCCAAGTTCATAGGTCCCTATGAGATCATTGAGGTAATTAACCCTGTGGTGTATCGCCTTCGCCTCCCCCCGCTTTGAAACTCCATAACGTATTCCATAGATCCTTGCTAAAACCCTTGGGATCGGTAGTAGAAGAACCAGCTGCTGTTCCCTCCCCAGTCTTGGTTGATGGGCACATGGAATTTGAGGTACAACATATTGTAGACTCCCGGCGGTCTCGGGGGTCCTTACAGTACCTGGTGCATTGGAGGGGGTACGGTCCAGAGGACCGGTCTTGGGTGCGGCCAGATCGGTACACGCTGACCGTCTGGTTCGGGCATTCCATGCTCGGAATCCTGGGAAACCTGGGGGTTCAGAGGCCCCCCATTAAGAAGGGGGTACTGTCATGGTTTACTGGGTTCTTGGATCAGGTAGTCGCAGGGTTAACTTGGTTGGCCTCTTTCTGGGTCCTGGGAGGCTTTTATAGCCTCACTGTGAAGCCAGCCTTTGTCGTTTATACTCTGACCTTTGGCTGAGTGTGTCTGACCCCGTGCTTGTGCCAGTGCTTTGTGCCTGTGCTACATTTTATGCTTGCTTGGTTCTGATTTGGCTGTGTCCCTGTTACGAGTTTTGCTTGTCCCTTTTGTACTGCGTTGCTCTGTCTGTGTATGACCCCTTGGCTGTGTTCTGGTTATTCTCTGCCTGCTCCTTTTGTACTTCGTCGCCCTCTATGTGTATGACCTGGCTATCCTGACCATCCATTCTGTCTATGCCCTTGGTAACTTTATTTCGTAGTTACCCTTCTAGGAGTTTTCCTTTACCTCCTAGATCTCTGGAGCTTAGGCCACGCCCCCAGGCAGTCACGTGCCTGCAGGTCCTTCGGCCTGAAACATTCTCTACCTGATACTGCTCTGAGAGACGTGTGGCTGGCTCCGCCCCTTGGCAGTCACATGGTGCGGAAGGTCCTGTGTCCTCAGAAACACACGTCTCCTCTGCTGCGGTTCTACTATACAGGTATCGTTGTGCACAGTTTGTTCACTCTGGACACACGCACTGGCTCAATGAGCAAGTGCAGTGCGGTGTTCCTGACAACAATCAGCTGAAGTGTGTTTCGGCACAGAGATGCGCTGGTTCCCTGCACTGTATTATGCAAATTGCCTCTTCGGAGAAAAAGATGACTTGAACTTTGTATCGCCACCTCTTGGAAGTAGCGATCCTACAAGTCACAATCAACCTTTCAACGAGTCTTGCAATATAACTTAGGATAAAAGACAAATCATTATCTCAATTGGCAGACATGGTGTTACGAGCTATTGGCCCTCGTCAGTGCAAAGTATGAGAACTGATTTGGCTAGGTGAGAGGCTCTGGACGGAGGTCTAAGGGGTAAGGTTTCTCCTTGTGGAGAGTGACATACCGACTCTGGCTTGTCAAGGTAAGGAGGCTTATTCTCCATGCAATGCTCCTCTGGGAAATTTAATATGCAAATTGCCTCTTCAGAGAAAAAGAGGACTTGAACTCTATAGCGCCACCTGTTGGAAGTAGCGATCCTACAAGTCACAATCAACTCTTCAACGAGTCTTGCAATATGACTTAGGATAAAAGCCAAATTATTATCTCAATTTGCAGACACGGTGTTTCAGGCTATTTGCCCTCGTCAGTGCAAAGTATGAGAACTGATTGGCTAGGTGAGATTTCTGGACTGAGGTCTATAGGGTAAGGTTTCTTCTTGTGGAGAGTGACATATCAGCTCTGGCTTGTCAAGGTAAGAAGGCTTATTCGCCGTGCAATGCTCCTCTGGGAAATTTAATATGCATATTGCCTCTTCAGATGCACAGTATTACATACCGCTGGCCAATCAGAGCCAGCAGCTGATGTTGGCGTGTCAAGGACAGATGTGTCATGGCAGTGATATTAACCTACACAATCTAACCTATGCTGGGGCTATACGATGTTTGGTCACAACATAGGGCAAGCTGCCAAACTCCATTCTATGCCTTGGGTTGGGTGTTCCCTCTGTAGCATTAGGAGTCCCCTTGGTAGCACAGAAAAACAAGTCCTCTACCTCCTCATCTTCTTCCTCATCACCCAATATTGCATCATAATATTGGCTGGACAGTATCACCCATTGTGAAATCAGACTCCATACCAACATGCTGGGCACTCAAAGCTTCCTCTTTGAGATTGTGCAGTAATTGTTTGAAGAGACACAACAGCGGGATGGTTACGCTGATAATAGCCTGATGACCGCTCACGAGGTGGGTGCAGTACTCAAAGTTCTCAAGAACCTCACAAATGTCAGTGATTGACACCTACTTGACAGTTGTTATGTGAGGTGGCTGACCCTCAGTCTGACGGGCATGTTGAAGCTGGTATTCAGCTACTGCCCTCTGCTGCTCACCAATCCTTGCCAACATATGATAGGTTGAGTTCCACCGCATGGGCAGGTCGTAAATGAGTTGGTGATGTGGCAAATTCAAACACTTTTGCAGCGCTGTAAGACCAGCAAAAGTGGTAGAGGAATGTCGGAAATGGGCACTAATACGGCGCACCTTCTCAAGTAGGTAAGGCAAAGCAGGGTAACTTTTCAGAAATTTCTGAACAACTAGGTTCAGCACGTGAGCCATGCATGGCATGTGTACCAGCTTGCCGACCTTTAAAGCCGCCACCAGGTTACGCCCATTATGGACTGGAGCACCTTGGGCCCACCAGAGAAAATCATTCTTGGAGCCTGCTATGTAGCTACATAGAAATAAATATAAACCACCAATTGTGCAATATAACATGCTAATATCAGGGCATAACATAAGGTAGCACACGTCTTAATGATATAGCAGGGGTTGGAGCACACATTTTGGTTCAGACTCAATGATAAATGTTCCCTGGTGTTTATTAACCACTAGGCCAATGTGTTATAGCACCGGTGTAGTGGAGGAGATTTTATGACATCTCATCTATACGCTGAGAAAATCCGCGGCAGGAAGCGACTGCGGATTTTCACCACCGATTTCATCCTTTGCAATACAAAGGATCAGTAGCAGATGACCAGACCCGGTTGGAGGTGCAGCGGGGAGAGCCACTAATAGGTCTGTTGTTTTAAAGTTTGCCACAACTCTGATGTTTGGATTCGTGCTTTGCGTAGAACAATAACCGCCTTTTTCAGTGGACTAATGTGGACAGCAGAAGGCAGGCTGTGACAACACAAACAGCGGGGAAAATGGCCTGATGTGTGCTTGGTAGAAGGCAGTAGGAAATGTTTGGACTACTGCTTTGCGTAGGGCACTAAACACCTTTTTCAGTGGACTAATGTGGACAGCAGAAGCCAGGCTCTGACCCCAAAAACAGCGAGGAAAATAGACCAGTGCTTTTAAAAAAAGGCAGCACAAAATGCTAGTACTCTGTGTGCTGGAAAAATATTGCTTTGCCTCTAACAAGAGTGGTTTTAAGATGGACACTGGAAGAACACTTTAACCTCTCCCTACCTAATACACAATCACTCTCTCCCTGTACTCTGACTTTGTTGTGTGTCTTCAACTCTGAAAAGAGTTATTTTTTGGTGGTATTATGGAGCTAGTGACCGACTCCTTTAAACTGTCCCTGCTAGAGTATCTCTCTCCCTACTCTACACTGACCTTGTATACACTGCAGGTAGCCCTGAAAAGGGATTTTGTGTTATCAAGAGGCCTAAAGACTCTCTCTAGCAGCTAAGCGATCTCTCCCTATGCTTGTAGATGCAATGTGCGCAAAATGGCGGAGGCAGGACTTAAATAGACCCTATAATGCTGGGCGGCCAGCCAATCACAGTAATGCCACAACCAAGATGTCTGCGGCATTACTGTGATTGGTTAAGAAGCCCAGCATGTTTAGTGACTGCAAAGGAGGCGCCAAAACTGTTAGGCGGGACATCCGAATATAGCGAGGCGAGTACACAAATACTCGCAATGTAACGAGTAACCTGAATACCGTACTATCCGTTTGGTGACACGGTAGCACACTTATGGAGTGATGAGGCAGTGACCCAACGAAGTTCCAACACAAAGTCTCTTTAATGCGGATACTTCACAGCATTAATGTCCGATTCACACAATTGCATAGCATTAACATCTAGTTCACAGCATTACATAGTACCAAGTATCCTCTGTATTACACAGTCACTAAACACGCCGGTCCACCTTCATGAACCATTGTCTGGGCGACTGCACCGCCGTGTCAATGTTTCTTTACTCACAGCTTTTCACAGTACACGATATCCTTCAGTTTACAGTCACTAAACACACTAGTCCTCCTTCGGGTATAGGACAGTCTACCTCCGAATCACCGCCGGGCACAAGACATCCACCTCCGAGACCAGTTGCCGTGGGCGACTGCACCGTTGTGTAAACTGTGGGTGCCAGGCATCTCAGCTCTCCTAGCTGTTTGGCTCCGCTGGCCTGTGTTGCCTCACGCAGGTGGAGCACTGCTCTGTACTCCTCCAAACACCAGACTGACACTGATTCTGACCCTGAACTGACACACCCGAACCCTTTTCTGCAGGGATTTTAACTTGGATCTGAGGCCTTCGACCACATGGAAAAACCGGTCTTGGAATGAAACGGACTGCACGACTACCATCCTGCAGTCTGTTTCAAAATACAAAATCCAGAGCAGGTTTTCCTTAAATCTGCCTTGGACACTAGCATGCCCAAGACTAACATTTATTTTTGGTCCGCATTGCAATCACAGCTACGCCTGTGACTGCAATGCACTCTCAAGGCCTGCATACGCCTCCGTGCACATCCTGGGGAGAACACACAGCACCCCCCTACATGTGACACTGGTCACTGCCTCACACCGTGCGAATAGCGAATAGTAACGAATACACTCACTCATCAATAGCAGTAAGCCATAATCATCAACAGTAACAAAAATAAACTCTTGAAATTGATCACGCTGTTTGTAATGACTCTATATAATATTTGAGATTCACTTTTTGTATTGAATGACTGAAATAAATTAACTTTTTGTTGATATTCTAATTTTGTGAGAAGCACCTGTATGTGTAACATTTCTGCTCTTCAGACTGTGAGCCTTTGTCAAGTCATGGACATTCACAGGGCATAAACAGAGTATGTATAGGGTCCACTGGATCACTATACATCAGGAAAGCACAGTGCATACTTATACAGTGCAGGAATAGCAGTCTCCTTATGTCATTATGGTATAACAATCATTCATTTTATTCTGTGCCAGTTCACATATATTGTGCATATATTAAGGAACTTTAATTGCATCATAATGATAATGTGATAATGCAGGTGTTTTAATTAACTGCTGATGTCACTAATGAATGTAGTATGGAATCTGAAGGACGGCCGTGTGCAGTGAAGGAAATAATTATTTGTTCCCTTGCTGATTTTGTAAGTTTGCCCACTGACAAAGACATGAACAGTCTATAATTTTAAAGGTAGGTTAATTTTAACATTGAGAGAGAGAATATCAGAAATAAAATCCAGAAAATCACATTGTATAAATTATATAAATTTATTTGCATTTTGTAGTGAGAAATAAGTATTTGATCTCTCTGGCAAACAAGACTTAATACTTGGTGGTAAAACCCTTGTTGGCAAGCACAGCAGTCAGACGTTATTTGTAGTTGACGATGAGGTTTGCACACATGTCAAGAGGAATTTTGGTCCACTCCTCTTTGCAAATCATCTCTAAATCATTAACGTTTTGAGGCTGTTGCTTGGCAACTCAGAGCTTCAACTCGCTCCATAAGTTTTCTATGGGATTAAGGTCTGGAGACCTAGGCCAAAATGATGTTTTCAGCTGTACCATTTTATTTGCATTCGTCTTTTTGATCGCATTTTATTGCACTTTTTGTTCGGCGGCCTGCCATTTAGATGTAGCAGAGCTAGACCCGTCGTGGGACAAATGGATTAACATCATCTCTACAGAAAGAAGAGGAATATTGTGTTTTATTTTTTAACTTTTTTGCAGACGATATTGGAGTCGGTGGAATGGGCAAGGGCGCAAGTATAATGCATTATTTTATAGTCTTATCTCATATGCATATGTTTTTAAGATTCTGCAAAAACGTGTTATGGGTACTTGGTAAAGTCATCATGACCTGGGTAACATGGGGAGAAGGCTTTGTGAGTTGCCTTGAATTACATTGCTTGTAAATGGTATAAGAGATAGTATGCTCTGTGTGAATAAACAGCATTTGATTTGCTAATTTGTGCATTCTTTTCTCTGAGCGCTTGTTATTTGAGGGCCTAATCTCTTAATTTGGCCTCACTCATAATCTGGCATATCTGACTTTAGGTCAGAACAAAAACAGCTACAACAGTTTTGGCGCCCAATGTGGGGCCGTGGTAACCATCCTATATTTGAAGCTGCATGTGGGAGTTTCCTGAGTGATTGAAAATTCCAATTCCAGCTGCAGCAAGGTAGGATGCTTCATTCTTACACCTTGTTTTTGTTCTTCCAATCTCTCTATATCTCTGAGTAAGGCTGTAAATATGGTTCAAGAAGCAACATCACCAATGAGTTTTGTGATTAGATGTTCGTATGAGAGTTGAATAACAGAGTAATACAATAAGTATTATCTGTCTAAGAACTGGTAGTGCAGAGCTAAGCAGTCTGTGCAATTTTGCTGCTGTGATTATCTTTGATTAGCCCCGGCCCAAGACTTTATCATCATGCCGCCGAACAAAAAGTGCAATAAAATGCGATCAAAAAGACGAATGCAAATAAAAATGGTACAGCTGAAAACATCATCTTGTCCGGCAAAAAAATAAGCCGCCATAAAAAGTTATAGCTCTCAGAATAAAGCGAAGCAAAAATAATTATTTTTTTCTATAAAATAGTTTTTATTGTGTAAAAGCACCAAAACATATAAAAAATATAAATGAGGTATCGTTGTAATCGTACTGACCCAAAGAATGAAACTGCCTTACCAATTTTACCACACGTTTTACCACACGTGGAATGGTATAAAAAAAACAAAAAGCAATTCCTGAATTGCTGTTTTTTTTATTCTGCCTCCCAAAAATCGAATAGGAGATCAAAAAATGTCATGTGCCCGAAAATGGTACCAATAAAAACGTCAGCTCGTCCAGCAAAAAACAAGCCCTCAGTCGAAATATAAAAATATTAGAGCTCTAAAAATATGGTGATGCAAAAACTAGTTTTCACAATAAAAAGCATATTTTAGTGTTTGACAGCAGTCAAACATATAAACCCGATATAAATCTGGTATCGCTGTTGTTTTTTTTCATTCTGCCTCCCAAAGATTGCAGTAAGGCTCGGCGCACATTTATCCTGTGCTCTGCACTAAGTGCTTGCACCAGGGTTTCCTTGTTAATCTCTGAAATACGGGATTCAGACGGAACCCTCAATGGAAGATTCCCTATAATGAGGCAGATGGAGGCACTGTGGACGCCGTCTGGACTGCCATCCAGCAGTGTCCATCTTTTTAGGATTGCTTAAAAGTGCCGTCGGCCACAGTTTTGTGCACTTCTGAAAAGGACACCGCTGAACAGAGGCCAGACGGAGTCCAGAGTAACTGCTGCCTCATTATAGTTAATGGATCCATTGGAGGTTTCATCTGTCACGTCATTCAGAGATTTAGATGGAAACCCCAAAGTAAGTGGTCAGTGTAGAGCGCCGGATAAATGTGATCCCAAACATTATGCAAAATGTTCCCAATGTACGCTTCAATTTAATCCACAAAAAAGCAGGTCTGTCATCTGTTAACGGAAATATAAGGGGCTTCCATGTTACTGGTAGTACAAAGGCTCTGGAAAAGCGAAATGGCTCATCACCCCCCCAAAGAAATTTAGAAATTCTCTGCTCCCAAATCTAAATGACCCCTCCATTCTGAGCCCGTGTGCCTAAACCACATTTAGCGCCCACACGTTTGACATTTCTGTAGTGATCAGCCCGCCTAATGTACAGGTGCATGTCTCCAGAAGCATGAGCTGGGCATAATGTACTGGTGACTGCAACATACTGGTCACTACAAAGACAGTTTGCAATTTTCACTCAGCAACATCCATTGCTGCTTGTTTCTGGAAAACACCCATGGAGTTAAAATCGTCAGTACATCTGTAGACAAATTCCCAAAGGGTTATAATTTCCAAAATGTGGTCACTTGACGGGGTATTCTGCTTTTCTAGCACTTAGGGGCTCTTTATATGGAATTCGCAATCTAGTCTAGGAAAATCTGTGCTCCAGGAGGCAAATAGCACTCCATCCCTCCTGAGTCACTCTGTATGGCAAAGTAGTACTCTACAGCCACATATGGGATATTTCTACATTCAGCAGAAATCGTGGGACAAATTCTGGAGCCATTTTTACCCATTTCCCAGTGTGAAAATGTAAAACTTGGGCTAACAGACAATCTTGGTGGTAAAAATGTAAGGTATTTTTTCTTCACTTCCCAATATTATAAAGGTTTGTGACACCAGTCGTATCAATAAAATCACTGTACATCTAGATGAATCCATTGAGAGGTTTAATTGGAAAAATGGGGTCACTTATGGGAGGGGTTCTGCTGTTCTGATACCTCAGGGGCTCTGCCAATGTAACATGGCACCCTCAAACAAGTGCAGCAAAATCAGCACTGTAATATGGTGCTACTTCCCTTCTGACCTTTGCACTGTGCCTCAAAAGTAGTTTGCCAAACCGGTCATACTGAAGGATGTTGCAGGCAGCAGATTGCTCTCCACAGCGTCTCCAGACTCTGTCACGTCTGTCACATGTGCTGAGTGTGAACCTGCTGCCTGCAACATCCTTTAGCATGACCGGTTTGGCAGTGGGTCATTAATGGTGTGAGGTGGCATTTCTTGGAGGGCCACACAGCCCTCCATGTGCTCGCCAGAGGAAGCCGACTGCCATTAGGTACCGAGATGAGATCCTCAGACCCCTTGTGAGACCATATGCTGGTGCAGTTGGCCCTGGGTTCCTCCTAATGCAGGACAATGCCAGACCTTATGTGGCTGGAGTGTGTCAGCAGTTCCTGCAAGATGAAGGCATTGAAGCTATGGACTGGCCTGACCGTTCCCCAGACCTGAATTAGATTGAGCACATCTGGGACAGCATGTCTCACTCCATCCACCGTCATGTTGCACCAGACTGTCCAGGAGTTGGCAGATGCTTTAGTCCAGGTCTGGGAGGAGATCCTTTAGGACAGGTGATTGCATCACCTGTGCAATACAAAGGAAATCCTGAAAACATTACCTGTTGGTGGGCCTTGAGGACTGGAGTTGGGGAAACCTGCTTTAGGAGAACATCCGCAACCTCATCAGGAGCATGCCCAGGCATTGTAGGGAGGTCATACAGGCACATGGAGGCCACACACAATACTGAGCATCATTTTGACTTGTTTCCACCTTAATTTTGTCTTGTTTTGATTTTCGTTCTGACTTGTTTCCACTTTCATTTTGGGGGGTCTCTCCAAATCCAGGCCTCCATTGGTTAAAAAATTTGATTTCCATTGATTATTTTCTGTGATTATGTTGACAGCACATTCAACTTTGTACACAACAAAGTATTCAATGAGAATATTTCATTCATTTAGATCAGGATGTGTTGAGTGTCCCCTTTATTTTTTTGAGCAGTGTAGATTTTGTCCCTAGGAGGAGAGCCCTCTGTCTTGAATATGAAATCACTGCACACAAAAGATATCAAAAGGAATAAGACACCTTATCCAATTCCCTGAAAATCATGCATTTTGCAATAAACTTGCACAAAATGTAAAATAAATATTAATTTAAATATCATACTGAACATAAAAGTATTAATAAAACGGAAAAATGTACAAGACCTATAAGCAAATACCAATAGACAAAAATGGCATTGAGATAGAGAATTATCAGTAAGGAACAATCAAAAAGTAGCAGTAGATGGATCAGCTCAACATGAGCTAGAAACCAAGGGAACTCTGGAGATGTACATAGCGGCACAGTGTCCAGAGGCATAACAATTGAAGACTCATTTTCCTCCAAAAGCACCTCTTTTTCAGGGATTTATCCACTCAAATTCCATAAGAAACAACGACTGGCGGCTATTTGGCCACCAATACAAAAGGAACAATCAATAGATGGGTGTTGTCATTAAGAAAATAAAAGAGAAAAAAAAGTCAAACACGCACGGTAAAAGCCATAACAGAACAAAACTAAAAAAACACCAGAATGGTGTTTTTAGGTCACTTCCGCTCTTTAAAAAAAATACAATAAAAAGCAATTAAAATTCCTTGCAGGGAAAGGGGGAGAACAGGGTGCTGTATGCTGTAGTGTAATGAATACTGTAGTCTAAAGGTACTGTCACACTAAGCGATCGCACCAGCGATCACAACAATGACACGACCTGGCAGAGATCATTTGTACATCGCTATATGGTCGCTAGTAGCTTCCAAACAGGAAGATCTCATAAACGACACATCAGCAATCTGTATAACGACCTCGGCGGTCGTTGGGACCTGTCACACAGCATCTATTGCTAAAGATCCCGACCTCGATAGGCATGATTGAGCGCAACCTTTTCCACGCCCCTCAACACAGATTGGTGGTCACTGTATGTCATATGTCACAGCTCTTGCTTTGTGATTGGATGTCCGCATCATAAAAGACGACGTATTAGCGCTCCCTTCCATTGTTCTCGAGTGCAAGTGGTTCATACGAATTTCCAGCATCGTTCCATACTGCGTCCTGCTAGCCTTCTGCTTTGCAGCTACTGCGATCCAGTCTGTGCCGCTATTGCGTTTGCCCGGATTCATTTTTTCAGGATCCCAAAAATGTCTTGTATAAATTACAAAGATGAAGCGCTGTAGCGACTCTGACAGGATTGCAAAACCCCACACATGATAGTATCCTCGCAACAACGCACAAAGGACTAGATGTTGTGGCCACCAATCGGAGCTGAGGGGCGTTAAAACCTAGTCCCGTCTGTGCCGCTGACATATGAGTTGCCAACGAGGTCGCTCGTATTCATAAAGGGTGTCAAACTCAGCGATTCAGGCTCACCAGCGGGACGCCAACGATCAAAAAACGGCCCAGAACGTTCGTGCACGATCAGTGACATCGCAGCAGGGGCCACATTGCTGCTACATGTCACACACAGCGATGTCGCTAAAGATGTCGCTGCTGCGTCATAAAATCGGTGTCGCTTAAGCGATATCGCTAGCGATCTCCCCTAGTGTGACAGCACCTTAACTATTCATGCCACCAGATGAGTATGACACAAAGAGAACACTGACAAGCCTATCTCTGAGTGGTTACCTTATCATGGGCAGCTAGGTTAAAAATAAACAAGATAATAAGGCACACAATAAAAAATTGGCAAGGTGGTTTGTCCACTCTGGCATCTGGAGCACCTTAAGTCTATGTGCACACATTGCGTATTTGCTTGCAGAAATTTCTGCGAGGTTTCTGAATCTCTTGGCAGAAAAATACTTGCGTTTTTATGCGCTTTTGTAAATCCATAGAGCTAAATGAAGATATATTATTTAAAAAAAGAATTGTGATGTCATTTCCTTGTTCAACCTCATCTTTTTCATTCTCCATTGAAGACCACAATGTAATTACATACAATGTTCAAATTTATAATGTTTACACACACAAATATAAATGTATATGTAATACCAAGCCTGATGTTTAGTAATGAACAGGTGTCAGCCAGATGCCCTCATTAATAAAACGGTACATAAAGAGTTAAAGATTCACACACATACACACTGTCACCAGCCTATGTAGGAGCATTAACATAATTAACCTACATATGCTGTAACAAAACAGCAACGGTCAGAAATCAGCATGAAATGCAATATCTGCTTATTTTGCAAAAAAAAATTTTTTTAAAAATTGCGTGGGCTCCCGTGTCATTTTCATAACCAGTAGAGGGAAAGCCGACGGCTGATGTTAATATTCTGGGAAGGAGCCAAAAGCCATAAAGGTTCCCAGGCTATTAATATCGCTCACAGCTGTTTGCTTAGCCTTTACTGGCTGATTTACAGGAGAACCCCAGAAAAAAATTGACATGGGGTCCCACTAAAAAACTGAACCAGCAAAGGCTAGGCAGACAGCTGCAGGCTGATATTAATAGCCTAGGAAGGGGCCATGGATATTGGCACCCCCCCCAAGCTAAAAACATCAGCTCTCAGCCGCCCCAGAGATGGCATATCTTATAGATGCGCCAATTAGCCTCACTCTTCCCACTTGCCCTGTAGCGGTGGCAAGTGGGGTTCATATTTGTGGGTTTGATGTCACCTTTGTATTGTCAGGTGACATCAAGCCCGCAGGTTAGTAATGAAGACGCGTCAATAAGACACCCCATTACTAATCCCATAGTGATATTGTATAAAACAGACACCCAGAATAAAGTCCTTTATTTGAAATAATCACACAGACTCCTTTATTGAATCTAAATTTACCACACTTACTGAACACCTAATCCCCGACGCCCTCGTCTCCTGCAAACAATCAAAAAATAATAAACCAACATATAATACTACCCTGTACGACATAGTTCATTTAATACCGAGTGTCGCATGGCAATCTCACGTGCAGAACAGTTACATCGGGAAATGTGACAGCTCTACCAGGCCACCAGCGATATACTGACAGGAAGTAATTGCTCCCGCAGTGTATCACTGCGGTGCTATGAGCGTTCACCAGAGTTCATCAGCTCCGGTGCTCTCACTTAAGGCACCGCTGCGTGAGAATTGTCTTACGCAGCGGTGCCGCAAGTGAGAGCACCAGAGCTAATCAGCTGATTAACTTCGGTGAACTCTCACGGTGGCTGTGATACACTGACAGGAGGTAATCGCTCCCGCAGTGTATCGCCGACGGCCGGGTGAAATCGCCATGGGACACTCGGTATTAAATGGCTTACGACAGACAGGGAGTTGATTTTTATTTTTTTTTACAATTGAACACAGGCGCCGGATGATGGGACTATTCTCCCATCATCAGCTCATGCTGTGTCTGTTATATGTGACAAAAGACAGAGCCGGATGGGAGCAATAGTCCATCAGACGATGCCACACACAGACACAAACACATACGCACACACACACACAGATGCACTTATTCTCCCGCTCACACACATTCTCCATTGTAAGGCAGTGACCCGTTACAGCTAGGGGGTGTATGGGCTCCTCAGGATATGCATGGAGGCGTAACTGCGATGGTGAGAAAGTGACTGGCGTCATTGTAATTGGCCGGTATGTCTTACAGAGGAAGTCTGCGCTGTAAGCCCATAATATTGTTGTGCTGGGAGTAGTTCCATGAGTTTTGTTTATTTTGTAAGGGGGGCTTACAGGGTTAGTCGGAGAGCTGGACGGGACTGACTAACCACACTCACCTCCCACCTTTGGGGGTGGTTTCAACTATATGTGACCATGGTTCGGTCACATGAGTTGAGTGTATGGACCTGAATGGTCAGAGTGTGAGGTCCAGGATGGCTTGTGTTGGAAAGTCCTGGGAGTAGGATCAGATTCCTGGAAGCACATGGTGAGGCCATGGACCTGAAGGCCTGTGTTGGAAGGTCCAAGGAGTGAGCTTCCTGAAGAGTACAGGGAGAGCGTGTATGTGTAGAGTCTGTGACGGGACTGCGGTGGGGGAGCTACCGTCCTTCTGAGGGTCTGGACTGTCAGGACTGGCCTGGTGAGCAAGGCATTGTCTGGGATAACGATTCCAGTATAGGCAGCTCCCCCAGGAGAGGACTGACAGGAGTCAGCGTGTGGAGCAGGAGCTCCAGGAAGATAATAATAATAATAATCTTTATTTTTATATAGCGCTAACATATTCCTCAGCGCTTTACAGTTTGCACACATTATCTTCGCTGTCCCCGAAGGAGCTCACAATCTAGATTCCCTATCTGTATGTTTTTGGAATGTGGGAGGAAACCGGAGTACCCGGAGGAAACCCACGCAAACACGGGGAGAACATACAAACTCCTTGCAGATGTTGTCCTTGGGGGGGATTCGAACCTAGGACTCCAGCGCTGCAAGGCTGTAGTGCTATCCACTGAGCCACCGTGCTGCCCATAACTCCAGAAAGGGGGTTATAAGAACGGCAGAGACGTATCTGCCATTGGAACAGACGGTCGGTGTTAATTATGTTCCGTTGATATATGTAACGAACTGTTCAGCGTGCGGTAACCGACGGTAACCGGACGTAGTGAGAAATCCGGCGTGCTTAGTGAGTGCGAGGTAAAGCCGTACATTATGAAGTACTATGGACTCGTGAGGTCTGTGAAGTGTAACATGGCCTATGGTGCGGTTTATGATGTCGGAATAAACCGGATAGACTGTTTTGTGAGAAAAAAACGTGCCTGTGTGCTTTAATCCTGTTGCCAAGCGAGTGTCCCTCAACAGATGCAGTAAGCACTGTCTTACACCGCCCACACACTCTTCCTCCTTCTGACATTTCGCAGTTTTCGGCAGCAAATAAGCAGTAAATACGCAGCAAAGATGCAAACCTTTTTACACCTGCGTTTTTGCTGTAGATTTGACTGACTCAGCTGAAATAAATGAGTTAAAAATGCTGCAGAAACGCAAAAAGAATTGACATGCTGCAGAAAATAAAACGCTGCAAATATGGACGGAAATTTATGGACCATGTGCACAACACTTCAGGATTGTCATTGCATTACCTTGCTTTACTATTCCATTGCGTTTTTGGACCATTTACGAGAGTAAAAAACGCTGCGAAAATGCATCAAAAGAATAGTGCGCACATAGCCTTATGGTAAAGTTTGCAGCCATATTTTGCTTGCACAAGCACTTTGCTAAACTTGTGGTGAGTAGAGATGGGCGGACATCTGGGTGTTCGGGTCAGGTCGAACAGTTACAAAAAGTTCGGGTACCAGAACAGTTTCTGGGCCCGAACCAGAACACAGACCCCATTTACTTGAATGGGGCGCCCAAACATTCAGTGTTTGCCACACTGTCATGTGCATGACAGCGTGGCAAATACTGCTTCTGATCGGTGGGTAAAACCATTACCGCCGGTCAGACAGATGTTTTTCTCACGCTGTCAAGAGACAGCGTGAGCGCGTAGCTGTGATCGGAAGTATAAAGTTCACCTCCAGTCAGTGGTGTCGGTGAGATCCCCGGGAGCCCAGTAAGAAAGCCTGAGAGTTGCGGTGCAGAGGCGAGATCACCGCAGTTCACATTTACCGCAGTGAAAATCTCCCGGTTAACTCCTCTGCACCGCTAGCGGGGATCTCACCAAGGTCACCGTAGTTCAGCCCAGCGGGGAACGCAGCCTCAGTGACCGTCAGTAACCTCGATGACATCATCGCTAGTCACTGAGGCTGCGCTTGCATCACCTCATTGATTAGTGGTTCTCAAGCTAAATTTCGCATCTTGGCACCATCCAGGTTGAAAACTGTTTATCCCCCAGACATGGATTAAGGTATGGGACAGAGCGACGGACAGGTGAGGGATATGGTTGTTTTTTACTTTTATTTTATTACAGGAGACGAGGGATTCAGTGGAATTAGGCATTAAGTGATAACTATGTTTGTTATTTTTAAATAAAAAAAGTAAAAGTGTGTTTTCTTTCATTTCAAATGAAAGACTTTATTCTGGCTGCTTATTTACCCTATAACTATAGGATTAGTAATGGATAGGTGTCTAATACTTGATAAATACCAATTGTGGTCAAAACGTCGTATCATGGCGGAATAAAGGCTTTTTTTCTTTTTATCACCTAGACTGGATGCTGTTCCTTTCTTTTGTTTGCCTCTCCATTAGTAATCCCTGGGCTTGAGGTCACCAGACAATACAAAGGTGACATCAACCGCACAAATATGAACCCCACTTGCCACCGCTACAGGGAAAGTGGGAAGAGCTGGGCAAAGCGCCAGAATTGGGCATCTAATAGATGTGCCTTTTCTGTGCGGCTGTAGGCTGCTATTTTTAGGCTGGGGGGGCAATATTCATGGCCCTTTAGCAGCCTGAGAATACCATCCCCCAGCTATCTGCTTTAGCTTGGCTGGTTGTCAAAAATGGGGGGGACCCAATGCAATTTAAAAATTTGCTTAAATAGTTAAAAAATACAGCTGGTGACCCCTCTATTCTTGATAACCAGCCTTGCTGAAGCATACAGCTGAAGGTTGCAGAACCCAGCTGTGGGCTTTGCCTGGCTGGTTATCAAAAATACAGGGGAATCCAGGCAGTTTTTTTTTTCACGGTAATTATTATTTTAGAGTGCAGGTGCCGGATGATGAATACTCCCATCAGCCGCCCCCTGCTCTCACTGTTAGGCTGTGGTTCCATGGTCCGGAACCACAGCGCTTTGGACGGAGCGGAAATTCCGCTCCGTCTAAGCCCCGCCCCCTTTATGACGCGCGCTCTTTCCGGAGGTGTTCAGGACACCTCCGGAACACCTCCGGAAAGAACGCAGGGCTACATAGCACTGTGTTAAATTCTGTTGCGGCGACGCACCGTCGCCGCAAGACGCGAGGACATGCTGCGGTCTGAAAAGACGCGCCGCATGTCCGTTTACGCAGGTCTGCCACCTGCGTGTTGTTACGCATAGTGGAGACGGTATTTCTTAAAATCCCTCCACTATGCTGTAACATCTGGACGCTGCGTGTTTGGCGCTGCGCCAGCGCACAGCGCCAAACACGCAGCGTTTCCTGACCGTGGAAACTCACCCTTACTAGCGGTCACAGGCGTCGGCTGATGGGAGCAGTAATCCCATCAGTCAACACCGTAACTGGAGGTAAACTTTATACCTCCAATCACTGCTGTGAGCTTACGCTGTCATTTGACAGTGTGGGAACTGGGGCAGTCTGACCAGCGGTGATGATTTTACCGCCGATCAGAAGCAGTGCTTGCCACGTTGTCATGCACATGACAGCGCGACAAACACCAGGTGTTCTGGGGGCCAAACCTGAAAAGTAACAGACTTCCTGGTGAAGTCTGTGTTCGGTGTCTGTGCCCGAACAGTAGGTGTTCGGTACGGACGCTGAACATTACTGTTCAGGTTAGCCCATCTCTAGTGGCAAGAGGCCTACTTTATCAAGTGGAAGCAAATCCAGATCTTTGATAAATATTGAAGGTCTGAATGTGAATCTCAATCTGTATGTAGCTTGATGATCATGTAGATTGGCTAACAGCAGGCTGAGATGGATTCTCTTCTAAAGCATAACCTAAGACCGGTGAGGAAATAATTGCATTCGAGATCCAGTTTTTCATGACCCTAAATTTGGCTATAGTCTCTTCTTTAATTGAGAAATCATGTACACTGCATATAACACCTCTAGGTTATCTCTAAATTTAAATTTATATATTCAGTATAAAGAACAACAAGAGTCTTGGAAGTGATGATATGCACCCCCCCCCGAACCTGATACACTGGTTCTGGTATTCGAAGAGGCAGAAGGATTTGTTCAAGCCTACATCCTCAGGAAATCTATGGTTTGTTCTCCAAAATGTTTGGAACAACCTACCTGCAGAGTTCCTTCAAAAACTGTGTTCAAAGTGCAAGTGCACCTAGAGGAACTCATGCGGTTTTAAAGGCTAGTTACTTATGATGAGCAAACGTGCTTGGATAACGTGTTATCAGAGCATGCTAGGGTACTAACGAGTGACTTAGGGGTGCTCGAAATATATGTCCATGTCCCCGAGGCTGCATGTCTCGAGGCTGTTTGACAGCCACAACACAGGCAGGTATTCCCTGTTTGTTAGGCATGTGAACAATGGTGCAGCGGTCTCAAGGGGCGCCAAAGGGATAATGGACCCCACCTGATGAAGAAGGTTTGGACCTTTGAAACGCGTTGTGGCAGTGGTATTGGAGGAAGAATAAAGTTTGGCTAACATTTATTAAATTGTCCATTAATCCTTTGGCGCCCCTTGAGACCGCTGCACCATTGTTCACATGCAAAAAGTCTCCATACGGAGTTAACAGCGGCAGGAGCAGCCTGGTTTATTTGGATGTATCGAGGACCTCTGGTTTACAGCCACCGGGTTAATAACTGAGGACATACGGTGACGTGTCATCCGGACGAGCGGGTTTGTGTGACCATCAGAGGAACACTGAAGCTTGATGCAAACACGGATGGGACGACATCGCAAATAGAGAGAGGTGACCCGGAGCCTCAATAATCACACGCCTAATTTTGGTTGTGTAGATGCACACAACCATTACAGGTGAGTGCATTGGCACTATTTTTAAAAAGTAGCCCTGTGAGTCTACACATGCACCCTTTTTCTTTTCTTGTTTTACTGTTTGTTAGGCAGACACCTTATTATTGGTAAAGGTTACATATTGTTTTATTCTTTGAACATAAGAACAAGATGATATTTTTTCCGCTAACCAATGATCTAATACTCTCCTGAATATATTTGTATTAATTTAATAAATCAATTTTTGAAAATAAAACAAACTAAGATTAGGATATGGATAAGACGCACATAATACGTATGACTTCATACTCGAATCCATGGTCTTGTTTACGGATTACAGAAATGTAGTAGAAATTTCAGATATTTTGGTACAGCCTCTTGTTCCTATTTTAATGTGACGTGCCTTTGTTGCATTTTCTTTGTAGAACATACTATCCTTATTAGATTTTATAGTTTTCTGTGAGTGCAACCAGCGACTTGGCTTTATTCCTCTTCCAATTGTTTGCACGTCTGTGGCAGTACTATTAACAGAAATATTAAAAGCTTTTAGCAATGCACACAATAGATTTAAAGGGATAATCCTGGACTATTTTATTATGGGCCCAAGAACGGAGTTGCAAACTACCTGACTGTTTTGCCCACTGCACATCTCCGCTGGCTCAGAGTGGCTACAAACTGCTCCTGCTGGCAACTTTGCGGCTTTCAACGACGACCCGTCAACAGAGGAGATATTTCTCTTCCGTTCTGCTCTGTTGACAGGATGTGACTGCCACTACAAATAATGGGACGTGACTGCTGTCAAGCTGTCTGACAACTGGCTTTCCACTGCCAAACTGTGGGAACCCACCTGTTAATGAGCATTATGTCAGCAGTCACACACCATCAACAGAGCAGCCCAGAAGAAAAAGAGCTGGTCTGTTGATGTGAAGCAGCAGAATCGCCATCTGGAGCGGTCCGTGACTACTCTTAACCGGAACCAGGTAGCATAGGCAGGTAGTTTGTTCGTTCTTAGGCCCATAGTAAAAAAAATAAAATAAAATCTAGACAAGGATATCACCTTTAAGTCCAACATAAAAATAAAATAACAGATACATAGCTCGTAAAGTTTATTATTTGCGAAGGAAAATGTAATGACCTTTTTATTGGTTACAGCCAATAACTCAGGGAACACAACAGGAGCTTCATAATGATTCATCCAGTCAATAATTCATTGGACTAATTTCTTCCTAAAGATACATTCTGATAAAAAATATAGTTGAGATAATTTTCATTGCAATAGGCACACTATACCAAAACCAAAGGAGTCCATAATACGAAGAAACAAGGGGGACACTCCCAACATGCCCACTTGTTGCTGAGTAACCTCTTAAATGACAGTATCTTCTGATGCCACAGGGTAAAAAAGTCCAGGCCTTAATTTCTTGCTCAACATGTTTATAGCGATGGTTTGGATCCATATATCTCATGCTGTAGGCTGAGTGGTTACTAGTGATTATCAGGTATAAATGATTGAGAAAATTAAATTTGTCCCAAATTGTCCTAGCATCAGCAATACACGGATGTTAAATATCACACAGAACAGCACCTGAAAGAATTCACATTGAGCTTGAAAGGCCATAAGGATTAGGTATATGGATGAACTAAAGGCAGCGTTGTATACAGCAGTGTTCCTTCAAAGACATTTGGTTTATCCTGTGCATTCCCCTCACTATATTTCCCCATCTGTTGGCTTTAACCTGCATTTAACACTTATCAGAAAAACTGCACGTTACGTGGATAGTCCTATTTTTCTATACGGTTTTCCTTATTTATAAACTTTACACAGAAGAAATATAATGTGCAAATAAACAATTAAAACTGCAGTTATTCAGATGGATATAATAAGTGATGTAGTAAAGAAGATGGACAATGATAACAACATATCTGGTGAAATGTCAAACAAAACAAGTAAAAAATAAAATAAAAGACTACATATAAAAAATGAATTTGAAATGACCATCAGTGGATTGTTTGTGTGGATGAACATGTTATGGCTGTAATGTCCCCATTTATATCATAAAATATGTAAAACTCAATTGACCTACGCAACGAAAAAGAAATGTAATAGCGCTTTAACATTAATAAACAAAACTAGATCCTACATTAACCCACAACCTTCCTTTTCAAGCACAGTATATAGCGGTATTATTTTATTTAGCATGGTTCTATTCTGCATTCATTTTGTGAGCTGTAAATCCCTTTTTACTCAAAATCGAAAATGGGTCCCAGTGTAGGTGAAAAACTAGTTTAGGGTGACAACAAAGTAAGATTTGAAAATAACCCAAAATTAAATAAATCAAAAATGTTAAAAGGCCAAGTGGCTATATACAATACTCCCCAAACTACTGGGCAACATAGGCTCTGACTGTACTAGGACATTCTTGGAAGTGTTGGTCACTGATGGTAATATTTTGCAGCACTTGACATCAAAACAATAGAAACCTCAACTAGTCCCGACTGATGCCTCTATGAATCAATAAGGTCCATCAGCAGCCATTTGTCACATAGCTTCGGTCTTAAAGAAATGTGTGTACAAAACTTTTACCTTGTTATGTTGCTAAAACTTTTAATACTAGGGGCCTTTTTGTCAAAAAATTCTCTATCCAATCAAAGGGCCATCTCCATAATAGTGTTATCCTGTTTGCAAACGTTAAAATGCATGAAATGAACTGAAAGTAGTGCATACAGTAATCACCTATGTGTTTCTTCTCATTATGGTTGAGACCAGTGCTCTTCAGCCTTTATAATGATATATCATTTATCAGTCTTGTAAAAAGCATCTGCGTGTATTGCATCGGACAACAAAGTGACAACATATTCAAGTGCCTTAAGGACATCACACCTTCCTAGGCTAGAACTTCCTTGTCATTGAAATAAAAACCTTGGTCGGTATTTAAGTACTAAAACTACATTTGCATTCGCCAGTCCCAACAGTCCTTTAGGTTCAGTGCATACGATATCCCACCTTCCCCCATTAATTTAATGTACATTATTATCAATATCTACAATATTACAGCAAACTCGGTAAATCTCCATTTCCAATCAGTAAAATAATTTTCGTTACAGTAGATGTATCTACATATTTATAGAAGGTACACTCTCCACTTCTGATTTAGGCACAATGTTGATTTGTCAGTACAAGGTAAAGGACGGCAGATGGAGGGATCCAGAAAAAGTCTTGGCTTTACAGACGAGCTCTAGGTGCAGAATGTTCAGTAGATAAAATGCAGGGCTAAAGCAAACAGCCTCTGACCTGGTGAACTAGTCATCAGTAGTTGATGTTCTTCAACGTAAACTAGTCTGTTTGGGTAATTTAGTCCCCATCAGTATACCTGGTGTCAGTGTTGACGGTGCTTTCATCTGCATGCTGGATCCTACCATAGCTGGATAGCTTCGATTTCTTCGAATTCCCGCGTTTAGCTGAATTCCACCTATAGCACTTGTTACAGCAGGCAGACCTTCCTGTATAAGAGCACCAGGACCAAATGCCGCCCGCACTGGTCCCTGGGCACCACACAGATTAGGACTTGCAGATGCAGAAGATGCTTGTGCAGGTCCTGAGACTTTGGCAATTCCAAATTTCTTCACCTTGTCTACCAAGTTTAGATTGGACACCGAAACATCAGTTTGGCATTCGCTGCTTCGTAAATTCTTCTTTTCTCTCACCTCCTTCAGAATGGAGCTGGCAGGTTTAGAAGCCAGAAAGTTGTCATATGGTGGGCTAGTACATTTGAAGTCTACAGAAGGAGGAGAAGAACTTGGCGTCTGCATAGGTGAATTTGGAGGAGTGGACGGTATAACAGTCATTTTTGGAAGAGATTGATTAATGATGGAAGTCTTCCCAACCCTGTCCCAACTCTGTGGGTTGTACACAGCTGCTGAAATACCCCTTTCCTTCAGGAGTCTTACCAACCCAGAGATGTGCTCATAGTAGTTGTAGATTCTCTCAGATTAGTGAAAGACTCCGCCAAGCTGAGGCGTCTAGGTGTGCATGGGGTGCTTGCTGGCGTTGAGTTTAGATTGCTGAAGATGCCACAAGCTGGAGTGGGAGCTGAGTTAAGGCTGCAGGACACAAAGACACAAACAGAAGGTAAAGGATTACTGAGTCCAATAAGGTATACCCGACAGAACTAGAAGTCAGTAAAGATCATGTATTATTTTTTTTTAGAAGCATATGATTAGTTCATGCAGTCCACATGCATACTGAAATATTTGGTCAACTTTCACATATTTCATCTCACGTTAAATTTGCAATTGTTTCATCTCGACACAAACCTTTGTTAAATCTTATTGCTGCACAGGTCACTAAATTTATTCCTAGGGGTGTATTCACATTGGACTGACCCGCTGTCGATTTTGTCATGAAAATGCAGTAGATTAACTGCAAATTTATCCACGTGTAGTTCTACATTGAAAATCTGCATCACAGATCAGTTTCCTCTGCGGCATTGCTTCACAGCATAAGATTTCAAAAATACTTCTTAACAGATCTATAATGTGCATTTTCACAAGTAAATACATAACGGAAAACCCACTGTGTATCAGTCCGGTGTGGCAAACTATAAGAAGGCTTTATTGACATTACTGTTTGCAAGGGTATTTTTTTTATTTTTATGATTTTTCATTGGGCTTTTTGGCATATTTAAACAAGTCTAGCAGTTTGTAGCCTTAAATTTTAGGGTGACAAATAATGGAATCCTGACAAATTTCATTGAGCTCATCAGTGTACGTGTGGATTCTTGGTATAACGTTACAGTGGCCATGGCTCCATTACAAATGGAAGCCACGAAGACAATACTTGTCTGTATATAGTCCTGGCACTACCACCCTAAGGGCTCATTCAGATGTCCATGATTTTTATTGTATGTAAAAAAAAAAAAAGCCCATTCTTCATCAGTGTTTTGAATGCAATGTTAATTAATGATTGTCACGTAGGAAAAAAAAAATTAAATCATCTGCTATCCTTTGCAATGTTAATTATGGATTATACAATGATGTAATTGGTGTGCTGTCCATGATTTTCACAGACCCATAGACTATGGTAATTTATATTAAAACTCTGATTAAAAGCAAACATGTCTTTGTGACATGTGAACAGTTTCATAAGATTATAACCATGAACAGAATATGTACATGACTCTCAGTCAGAATTAGGCTTTACAAACATAGCTGTCAGCAATGGCTAACATGTGCGTGTTTTCTCCCTATTTTATCTACCCCAAAATATTGTACTACGATAACATTGTCCTTTATCACTTTGTTTGGAACATTGAAAAAAAAAGAAAGAAAATCTCTTCTGCGTTTGAAAATCTCATCACATCAATTTTCATATACCGTACTTTAGCTTATGACATGTAAAGGGGCAGCATCACATTACAGGTAGTATTAATATGGTCATAATCAAATTATTGCTTGATTTTTGAGAATGAAGATATACTATTTCTGTACTGTACTGTGAACGGTCATTGTTGAGCGCAGATGCAACTTCTATAAAGCGGTTAGTTACAGCCACTTTTACTATAAAGCAATACGAACAAACAGGAACATATACAAGACAAAAAAACTTTCAAAAGACCTTACACAAAGTGCACAGAAGATCGCTTAACAGAATGGTACAAACCATTTTTAATTTATCAAATATTACTTGGAAATCTGAAAACTGAACATGTCTGTGCAAATACAGCAAAACTGCAGATGTAACTGATTATTTTGATGTGTAAATATACAAGACAACATGCCGGTGAGCCAGATATGTCTTCTCTGTGTTTCATTAGAAAGATACCACCCATCATAATCATAGTTATATGGATTTTAGTGGGGTTAGGTTGACAGATCTGTTACTGGCTAGGTTAGCTGGGATGATGGGGGCACACACTCATCTCAACCTCTGACCCAGCACCCAAGATGCTGCTCACCCCCTGCCATGCTTGTCATAGAGTCTGCCCTATAGAGCCTCTCAGCAAAACCTGGTATAAAGTACTTTCTTCATCTTCACCAAAAGACCTGCGAAGAACCATGTGTAAGTAAGTGACTATCAGCAATTAATAAAATAAATTTTATCATAAATTGTATATGAAAGCTCAATTTAGCCTATCACAGAGTACTGCAGCCAGACAGGGGTCTAAATCCATGTACCCTAACCAGGCAAAACTGGTCTAGCAAATTATAGCAAGAAACCTGTGATCCTCCCCTTTAAGCTCTGTCATGCCAGTGGTTTCTGCAGCACTATTCTTGCTTTAGAAAAACACCAAAAACCCAACTGACCACAAGTTCCTCAGTAAATAGACCGTCATCCAATCCTCTCCCATGGCACATTATGTGTATAAATTACATTATGGGTCTTCATGGGGTCTGCACTAGTAATGTACATCAGCAGTACTGTAAACGCTCTGCAGACATATGCGTATATAGTGTGCTCAGACAGGAGAGCGCAAGACAGCCATCACATCTGAACACACCATGGCATGCCTAAGGAAAGCTGCCAGTGGATACGGTAAAGCATCCGTAGAGCTCCACTCACCTAATGTGTTGGGAAGAATGGACCTTTATTCCTTTCTTTCTTCTGTATGGCATATTGCAGGAAACAAGGTTATTCCATTAAGCAATCTATATTGTGGCATATGTCAGAGCCATCCTATCGATATGTTAGTCAGGAAATTTTCCAGAGTTCTGGCATAAACTTCTTCTAGAAGGCATTAATGTACCGTCAACCGACTTAAGCTGACAATGCAGAATAGCATCAAATAATGACCACTTTTCTTAGGGCCCTAAAAATTAGATCTACGTCAGTGAAAGGGTTAACGCCATGATCTCTGGGAAAATGTAATGGTTACTGTCAGGTTGCCCAGTCTAGGACAGCGAAGAAAATAATGTCAGCATCACCGGTGTTATAATAAAAGTGAAGTGGTTTATGTTGAGATCAATGGTGGTCTGGGGCAGTGAAATGGTTTATGTTAGGTTCCCTGGTGGTGTAGGGTAGTGAAGTGGTTAATGTTCAAATACCTAGGGTCCTAAGGCAGTGAAGTGGTTAATGTCAGGATTCCTGGTGAAGTGATTTATGTAAGGATTCCCAATGCTATAGGGCAGTAAAGGGATTTAGGTCTGTATTCCTGGTGGTTTAGGGCAGTGAACAAGTTAACATTTGATGCCGGGTGTCTACCGTGTTACTCCCCTCTCTAGGCTCCAGCATTGGTGAGGTTGTATCAGAAGACTGATTCTTCAGTTTCCTATGCTCTACCCTACACTGATCATAGAGGTGAATGGAGGTAATAAAGAGGATGGGGCGGCTATAACTGTATAGCTGTTCTGTCCTCCCCTGTTTTAAGAGAACAGTGGTCACATGTAGAGATGAGCAAATATGTTCGGAAAACGATCGCCGAATCCGAATGTGCCATATTTATACCATATTCGTGCCGATGTTATATTTAATGATCGTTTCCAAACATATTCGCTCATCTGTACTCCCATTGACTCCAATGGTGTTCAGCTATGTTCGGTCAATATTGCAAACACGGGATATACTGAAATATTCGCTCATCTCTAGTCACAAGTGTCAGGTGATTTCTGGATGTAAACCATTGAACTGCAGAATTCAATATAGTAACAAATTTTTTAAATGTTGCACCGTATTTAATCAATAAAAAAAAGATCACTTAATAAAATTAAAGCAGTAAATAATACCAAAGGCTAAAGAAATATCTGACCTCGGAGTGACTCGCGTGAGTTCATCAGACGGGTGCAGAATCCGACATGTGGTGAAGGTAAAGGTGGAATTGGTCTGAGACATGCATTTTCCAGGATGGTGCACTGTAGATAACAGAATAAACAAAAAGCCATTATTATGGTCTTCATGAATAAAATGACATTCGTTCAAGGACCTGGATTAATTTTTCTGCATGCAGTATAAATACACCATAACATTACCATTTTTACAACTTGGGAACTATTTTTAAATTGCTCTATTCCATCTGTCACTTTATTTTTGCTGATCTACTAAATATATGTAGCAGGAACTATGGGACAGGTAGACCGGCATGACTAATAAAGCTGCTTCATTTTTAATTTCAGCAACCAAGTAAACATTAAAAAATAGTTTGCCATGGTGTATTTTCAACTTAATGCATATACGATACTTTGCTTCACAACTGAATCAAGAATATATATATATATATATATATATATATATATATATATATATATATATATATATATATATATAATAATGCAGTACAGACCAAAAGTTTGGACACACCTTCTCATTTAAAGATTTTTCTGTATTTTCATGACTATGAAAATTGTAAATTCACACTAAAGGCATCAAAACTATGAATTAACACATGTGGAATTATAGACTTAACAAAAAAGTGTGAAAAAAACTGAAAATATCTCTTATATTCTAGGTTCTTCAAAGTAGCCACCTTTTGCTTTGATGACTGCTTTGCACACTCTTGGCATTCTCTTGATGAGCTTCAAGAGGTAGTCACCGGAATTGGTCTTCCAACAATCTTGAAGGAGTTCCCAAAGATGCTTAGCACTTGTTGGCCCTTTTGCCTTCACTCTGCAGTCCAGCTCACCCCAAACCATCTCGATTGGGTTCAGGTCTGGTGACTGTGGAGGCCAGGTCATCTGGCACAGCACCCCATCTCTCTCCTTCTTGGTCAAATAGCCCTTACACAGACTGGAGGTGTGTTTGGGGTCATTGTCCAATTGAAAAATAAATGATGGTCCAACTAAAGGCAAACCGGATGGAATAGCATGCCGCTGCAAGGTGCTGTGGTAGCCATGCTGGATCAGTATGCCTTCAATTTTGAATAAATCCCCAACAGTGTCACCAGCAAAGCACCCCCACATCATCACACCTCCTCCTCCATGTTTCACGGTGGGAACCAGGCATGTAGAGTCCATCCGTTCACCTTTTCTGCGTCGCACAAAGACACGGTGGTTGGAACCAAAGATATCAAATTTGGACTCATCAGACCAAAGCACAGATTTCCACTGGTCTAATGTCCAATTCCTTGTGTTCTATAGCCCAAACAAGTCTCTTCTGCTTGTTGCCTGTCCTTAGCAGTGGTTTCCTAGCAGCTATTTTACCATGAAGGCCTGCTGCACAAAGTCTCCTCTTAACAGTTGTTGTAGAGATGTGTCTGCTGCTAGAACTCTGTGTGGCATTGACCTGGTCTCTAATCTGAGCTGCTGTAAACCTGCGATTTTTGAGGCTGGTGACTCGGATAAACTTATCCTAAGAAGCAGAGGTGACTCTTGGTCTTCCTTTCCTGGGGCGGTCCTCATGTGAGCCAGTTTCTTTGTAGCGCTTGATGGTTTTTGCAACTGCACTTGGAGACACTTTCAAAGTTTTCCCAATTTTTCAGACTGACTGACCTTCATTTCTTAAAGTAATGATGGCCACTCGTTTTTCTTTACTTAGCTGCTTATTTCTTGCCATAATACAAATTCTAACAGTCTATTCAGTAGGACTATCAGCTGTGTATCCACCAGACTTCTGCACAACACAACTGATGGTCCCAACCCCATTTATAAGGCCAGAAATCCCACTTTTAAACCTGACAGGGCACACCTGTGAAGTGAAAACCATTTCCGGTGACTACCTCTTGAAGCTCATCAAGAGAATGCCAAGAGTGTGCAAAGCAGTCATCAAAGCAAAAGGTGGCTACTTTGAAGAACCTAAAATATAAGACATAATTTCAGTTGTTTCACACTTTTTTGTTAAGTATTTAATTCCACATGTGTTAATTCATAGTTTTGATGCCTTCAGTGTGAATTTACAATTTTCATAGTCATGAAAATACAGAAAAACCCTTTAAATGAGAAGGTGTGTCCAAACTTTTGGTCTGTACTGTGTAAAATATATATATATATATATAATATATATATATATATATATAATATATACACACATATATATATAAAATATATATATATATATATATATATATAATATATATATATATATATACACACACACACACATATATATGTATATATATATATATATATATATCAATCATCTTTCATATGTATCAAAATCTATATTTACGGTATATAGATTGTAGCTATATAGATTTTAATATATTTGAATCTATAGATTTGAAATAATATATGAATCTATAGATTCAAATACCGTATATATTGTAATAAATATATGTGAATATATATAGTAATATATTTGAACATATATATATATATATATATATATATATATATATATAGTAATAAATATATTTGAATATCCAGTAATATATTTGAATACATATAGTAATAAATATATTTGAATATATATTGTAATAAATATATTTTGATTATATATATTTATTGATTGATAGATAGATCTTTAAAATCTATATATATATATATCCCCTATATATTAAGATCTATACATATATTACACACATGAGAAGTTAAGAGGCTCCCAAAGCCTAATGCAAAAAGAAACCTTTTTCTAGAACAGATTATTCCACTATGGAGATTACTGAGATTTTTTGTAAATGGAGAAGATGTGAATTTAGTAAGGGAAAGGAGTACAACAGATCATGTTCTTCCCAGAGTTACTTGAACATACATTTATCTCTATAGATATGTACACATATACTGCATCTTGCATAACTCTGGAAAGAAATGGATAGACATGTGTGAGGTTTATAATAGGAGTCTCTTTATTCTGCAGATCATTGATCATGTAAAATCATTAATGAGACATAAGAGGCTGCTAAGAGAAGAGTCAGGCAAAGTTCTAAGCACAGAAAAGAGAACAAATATAAATGTTCCCTGGTTCCTGAAAAGCAGGAAAGCGACAGTGGAGAGGGTACTTATATTAAAATAGCTTGTATACCAGACCTTAGCATCCTTCCCGATATTCAGGGCTGTAGGAGACAATGACACATAACTACCGTACATCTACAGGATCAAGATAAACTACTAAATCTGATAATTTTGCAGACTTGCATTACCATTTTAAAATCAAAATCTGCAATATGGCGGACTAAAAAAAAATAGATTTATCTACTCCTGGACAATTCTTGAATTTAATCTTAAATTAATGGTTTGTTTTTGCTAAACAAAATCATAAAATTGAATCATTATACAGTATACTAAATACTTCTAACTCCCACCATAATTAAAGGAAAACACAAAAAAGGTTTAAAACCAAGAACAATTGCCAAAAAGATCAGTACATGTTCCCACCTGTCATTGTCAAAGTTGTCAATCAAGGAAGAGGAGGGCGGAGATGGATGCAAAACAAGGAGGTGGGAAGATGCACTGAACTAGTCAGCCATGCCAAGAGTAAAAAAAAAAAACTGGCTGCCAACAGATGCCACTAAGGTGGAGATCACGGCGCAACAATTAATACAACTCCCACCAAGTAGGGGCTGTATTATTAAATATATGCAATAAACACCCACTAATGGAGACAGCAGGCAAGCAGAGTTTTACTAAATAAAGGGTTAATCCAATGAGAAATGCTGTAATGTCCTGCCACTGGGACTCACACCCATCTTAAAAACATGGGTTCCATGGAAGATGTGAATAGAGAGGTCGGTTGTTCATGAGAATTTTTCTTTATTCACTTCTATGGGTGTTTAGAAAACAGCCGAACAACAAAAGCCTAATTTATAAAAGCTGGTGCAGGTAATCTTATTAATAAATTAAGCTGCACTCTAACGCTGTATCATGTAAACACAAAATATATGTAACTGGAATTGCCTTACTGCTCTAGAAAATAGGAAAAAAATGAAGATAATGAGCATATAAACCGGCCAATGTGTACCTGGCAGCCATATGTGCTTAAGGGCACACATGAATTGGCCAATTTATGTGCTAAGTATCTTCATTTTTTCCCTCATTATCTAGAGCAGTAAGGCAATTCCAATTACATATATTTCATGTTTACATGCTATAGTGTTACAGAGAGCAGCTTTGTTATATATGGCGATGGCTACTCTTAGAATACACCTGTCATACCTGTTCTCTGTTTAGAGGTGACAATCAGTCTTTGATACAGGTAATCTTATTAGCTAGTCAAAACATTAAAGATGGCATCCGGGTAATATGTCCATTTTCCACATTGCCCTCTTTGCCTCTATAAACTATTTAGCTTATTCCGGACTTTTAGAGTAAACCCAAGCAAAAGAAGATAGAAAATAATGGTAGCACTAAATAAATAATTACTAAAGCTTTGCTTGTATTTTTTGGATTGATATATTCTACTAATAGAAGATCTATGGAAGATGATCAAGACCAGAGCAGGGACGTCATAAGAGGTCATATCTCCAGCAGGTGCCCTGTGGCAGGTGAAAAGGTACCCTACAAATATTGCCCTACATTCACAGGAGAAGGAAAAGGAATTTAGTCTTACCGTTACCCTGATATTTATTTCAGCAGAAAAAGAGATGACAAAGTAGTATATCCCATAACTGATGAAAATACACTAATATCGTGCTTCCCAAGGTTTCTAATTCAGGTGCCAATCAAATCAGTTGGCAAATAAATGTTGGAATAAATGTTGGAAACCAATCAAGGATCTGATTGCTGCAGTAGATTATTAGATTTAGGGAAAAATAACAATGATTACATTTTAATATTTACATTTTCCTTCTACAAAGCTGGAAAACTTTGGTGTCATGTATGGAAATGAGGGAGTCAGGAGCGCCAGTACGAGTCGTCTCCTGGTCGTACTTGACAACTTCCCAGGTAGATGCTCCATATTCTATGCAGAACAAGCAGGGTATGGATTGCGACTCGTTTGCCTTCAAAAGGTATCTACGTTTATAGTGGCAAACTACTCCGAGACAAAAAAAAGGAAAAAAGTACCGTAATTTACAGTAGGTATATAGTATTCACAGCCTCTGCACAATAAAGTATGGGTTCAAAGGGGCAACAATGGTGTAAGGCCATGACATTGAAGTTACAGAAGCTTTTATACCAACTTAAAGGGAAACAGGCAAGTTAAAGCGGACCGGTCACCAGGTCAAATGTGGCTGGTTTTTGCTCTCATTTACTCTCGCTGCTTCCAAAGTATTACATTTTTTTTTAATTTGGCATACAGTTCTAGAGATATGGGCATTGTAATTTAGTGCTAATTTGTATGGTTTTTACCAAAGGCGTGTTACTCACATGGTAATGATGCAGAGCAGCCTAAAGACACGGCCCAGAGATTCTGGAAAGGCACGCCCCTTTGTAAAGACTACAAAAATTTGCACTAAAAATCCATCTCTCTGAAACCGTATGGTGGATTTTAAGAACAAAAATGGAGTAATCAGGTTAGTAAAAACTGGTCACTTTTGAACTGCCGATACGTCATCTTTAAAAAGTACGTGCTTTGGATAAACCTTTGCTGTCAAAAATTTCCTTGATCAACCAATGACAGAATATCCATTACTTGGAGCTCCATCAATCAGCATAAGATGTAAATTGTAGTTTCCCTCACAGTGCTCATGATTAATGGGCAGTCTGTATAATGCATTAATATGCCTGGTACTCCAAAGCAAGAGATATGGATGTATACTTACAAAGCCATGTCCAAGTTCAGGCTCAGGGACCATTCAATAACAAAAAAAAAAAAAAAATCCACTCCAGATGCCCATATAGAATGAGCTTTATTTAGTATCCCAGGGTCTCATTTTAGAGCTGTAGCAATGTTTCAGAAAAAAATAGTTATTATTAAAAGGGGTTCTTCAGTAACAGAAAAAAAAAGAAAGAAAATGTCATTACAAAAATTCCTAAATTTAAACTAATTCACTAGTGTTATCTAAGGAGGTAATAACTAGAGTACGATAAAATGGCAGCAGTTTGGGAACGCTGACAGAAACCTACAATTTTAATACCACAGGTGGCTTTGAGCATGTGCAGTAGGAAGTTCTGTCACTTCCCTTCATTAGTAACATATGTTTCCAGTGGATATAATGGTCTAAAAAGAGGCCACGTCTGATTTAATACTAGATATGCTAAGGGTGCTGAGGTTAAAGGAGTCTGCTCACACTGCTGTCCACCCTGTCTGTCTGATCTAACACTAGAGATACCAGGGGTGCCGAGGTTAGAACACACTGCTGTCCACCCTGTTTATCTATTCTAATACTGGAGAAACCAGGGGTAATAAGGTAAGGAGAGGCTGCTCACACTGCTGTTTCTACCCTGTGTTTCTGAGCCAAAACTGAAGATACCGGGGTTGATGAGGTGAGAAGAGGCTACTCACACTGTTGTTCACCTCGTCTGATCTAATACTGAAGATATCAGGAGTGCTGAGGTAAGTATATGCTGCTCACACTGCTGTCACCCTGTCTGTCTGATCCCAATACTGGAAATACCAGGGGTGCTGAGGTAAGAGGAGGCTGCTCAGACAGACAAGGTGACAGCAGTGTGATCTAACACTAGAGATAATAAGGGTGCCGAGGTAAGTAGAAGCCAATCACACATCTATCCAGCTTGTGTTTTTGAATTCTGAGCAGCTGCTGCGATCTGGAGATACCCTATGCCAGGGGTCCCCAACCTGTGACTCATGGCTGCCCATCAGCTTGGTGCATTAGCACCAGGTCTAGCAAACAACTACGAAGAGCAGTTCTCCAGGTTGTGAACTTTGTGAGTAGCCCTGCACAAAAGAGCAGATCTGAATGTACATATTCTGTCCTTGGTGGTTTGGAGATTATTTAAGCATGGTAAACTAGAGACCAGAAGAAGCCAACTGTCAGAGAAGGTGCTTCAAGCTGGATGCATCAGTGTGGTGAGGGCGATTGGTGCGAGAATACTGAATGGAGGTATTGTGGGAATCTTTGGATATTGGTATACTTTCTCGTTGTGATTTCAGCGGAAAAGCTTTGGTTGTCCTTATGCCAGTAATGGGGGCTCTTTGTGTTGCTTCTGTGACGGGGCGGGAGCTGGATGTGGCTGGCAACTCTCTAAGACCTAAATGTGGCTTGCGACACTCTCTCAAAGCGGAGTGTGGCTTTCAAGCTCAGAAAGGCTGGGAACCACTGCTCTGTACCAGGTTCTCTTAAGAAATCTCCAGGACTCAAGAGTGGAGCTTCAACTGCACATGCTCGCAGACACTTTTCTTCTTACTTTCTAGGACATGTTTCTGACCGTGTAACATGATGATGACCCTTTTAAATGTACTAAAGTCATCATCTCCCTAGACAAAACTAGTTTGCTAATTTACCATAATTTATTTATAATGACTTTTTTTAATTTTTTTTTTCTTCTATTTCCAAAAGAACAAAATTAGGCTTTAAGTGCAAAGAATGGCGAGAGATCCAAGGGCAACTTAAATAATGTTTACTCTGTAAGTGCATCTGAAGCCTGGAGTGCACATAGAAAATTTATTACTCAGGGAATAATCTTGCCATATTCACCAATGTGTCAGTGGAGAACAACCGACCACATTATGGGAGCTGTAAATGCAGTCCTAAGAAAAGCCTCACTTTACATTCAATATCCTGTTTGACTAGCTTGCAGCAGAGAGGGCCAGGCATACGAGGGTGAAGCTAGGTGAGCCATTTAGTCATCACAATATACAGGTGCTTCTCACAAAATTAGAATATCATCAAAAAGTTAATTTATATCAGTTCTTCAATACAAAAATTATTATATAGAGTCATTACAAACAGAGTGATATATTTCAAGCGTTTATTTCTGTTAATGTTGATGATTATGGCTTACAGCCAATGAAAACCCAAAAGTCATTATCTATTTTTAATTAGAATAATTAACAAAAAACACCTGCGGAGGCTTCCTAAGCATTTAAAAAGGTTCTTTAGTCTGTTTCAGTAGCTCCACAATCATGGGTAAGACTGTTGACCTGACAGATGTCCAGAAGGCAGTCATTGACACACTCCACAAGGAAAGTAAACTTGGAAATCAAGGTCCCAGAGTCTGGAGGAAGAGTGGAGAGGCACACAATCCAAGCTGCTTGAGGTCTAGTGTGAAGTTTCGATAATCAGTGAAGGTTTGGGGAGCCATGTCATCTGCCGGTGTTGGTCCACTGTGTTTTATCAAGACCAAAGTCAGCGCAGCCGTCTACCAGGAAATTTTAGAGCACTTCACGCTTCCCTCTGCCGACAAGCTTTTTGGAGATGAAAATTTCATGCTCCAGTCGGACTCAGCACCTGTCCACACTACCAAAAGTACCAATACCTGGCTTAAAAACATGAGTATTACTGCGCTTGATTGGCCAGCAAATTTGCCTGACCTTTTTATTATTGTAAAGAAGAATATGAGAGACACCAGACTCAACAATGCAGATGAGCTGAAGGCTGCTATCAAAGCAACCTGGGCTTCCAAAAAGCCTCAACATTGCCGCAAGATGATTTCCTCCATGCCACGGCCCATTGATGCAGTAATTGATGCCTAAGGAGCCCCGACAAAGTATTGAGTGCATTTACTGAACATACATTTCAGTAGGCCAATAGTTCGGATTTTAAAATCATTTTTCAAGCTAGTGTTATAAAGTATTCTAATTTACTGAGATAATGACTTTTGGGTTTTCATTGGCTGTAAGCCATAGTCATCAACATTAACAGAAAAAAACACTTGAAATAGATCACTCTGTTTGTAATGACTATATTAATATGAGTTTCAATTTTTGTATTGAAGAACCAAAATAAATGAACTTTTTGATGATGTTCTAATTTTGTGAGAAGCACCTGTATTATAAAAAAGGGCGAGGTTGCATGTTTGCCATCTCTCTATAAAAACAGAAGGTATAGGACATAAGAAAACTGCTTCACAGGCAGATTCACTAAGTGGATAGTACGTGGCAACATGTTCTCCCTCCACATTTTGTTTTCCAGCATCTAAACTTTGCCCAAATATACTGTCCTGTAAATGTTCACATAAGTATATGGAGCTATATAAAATAAATAATGTACCACACATAGATGAAAGGAGGAGAGTACGGGACCAAACTACTAGTTGCCGACCACTCTTTTTACCCATCATTGCCTTTCTGATCAGATTGGTTTTATATGGGACTGAGAAAGATGCTGGAGGTAAATGGAAGCAATTTAGAAGATTTTTAACTTCTTGCAAAAAAACAAAGCAAAATATTGGGCTAATACCATAAAATCTACGGCTGCAAGAATAGCATTCGGACAAAATCAGAAAATGGAGTATTCCTAGTTACCATTGCTAATAATAATGATAATAAAATAAGTGTTTAGTATTCCAAAATCCCCTTTAATTCAAATATTCAGCTCTAGCCTGCAAAATTTTACAAAAGAATTTCCAGAAATTCTGTACAAATACAATATTTTTCATTAGTGCAAAAATATTCATTTAGCAGTGCAAAATAATGTCCACAATGGATCATCTGTTACTTACACATATTTACAATTTTTTTTGGTATAAAATATTTGGTACGGTGCAAAAAAGGTAAAATAAATGTGGCAGGTAAGAAATGCACATAATGTATGTGCAATTATGTGATCAAAAGCAACAAGCAAGATCTTGCCACATAAATTAGATGGGCCAAAAAGAATGTAATCGTAGGATAGATGCCCCAATCACAAAGAGGTGGCTGAGCATGCAGAACGAACGATAGATGCAGAAACAGCCAATCTCTAGATGCCCCTTTTACACCTTACATAAGGCCTAGGCACACTACATATTTGCCTACTGTCAGATGTACAGTATATACCAGCCAGTGGCCAGTCTGTATGTATGCCATGGCATCTGTCCATCATTGGACCCATTGTAAAAACATTGCGTCCCGTACATTATATATATTTTTTGTGGCAGCCCTCTGAATAAGAAGTTCTGGTTTGCTGTGCTTCCCTATACAGACAAATAAATGGTAAATAGATTCATACTTGCCAAACGGAGACCAAAAAAAACATTCTGGTAAATTGGGCCTAATAAAACACCATAAAAGTATACTGGCTGGAATTTTTTTTCTTCCAAAACATAAATGTGAATTGTGTGCTAAATCCTGGGCCACCCAGCACCATGTAATGCTCAGTGCTTAATTTGCATTGTGCAATGTGTGTGTCACACCAGAGGTAACACACAATAAGACGCTACTCCTGCGCAACTGACTTGCATGTCAATTGTAGTTAAAGGGGTTCTCAAGGAATAAAAAAAAGAGACAATGAAATGTCATTATGAAAAAAATAATTAGCAATTCACACAGTTTTGTCCAGGGAGCTAATCCATATAGAAGTCACTGTCTTGTCACCTGTCCTAGACTGTGAAGAAGACAGGAGCCTATGAGCAGGCGGTCAGAAGCTCCACTGTTATGACCTGGAGATAACCTATAGCAAGTACTGACCAGCTTATAGGTTAACTCCAGGTCACAGCAGCCAAGCTTCCAACTGCACATGCTCATAGGCTCCTGTCCTAGTCACATTCTAAGGCAGGTTTCTGTCGGTGTAACAAGGCGGCAGCCATTTTAACTCTATATTGATTACCTCCCTAGACAATAAGTGATATGCTAAATAAATTCCTAAATGACTTTAAAGAAAAGACTGTTTCGCTACTTACTTTTTTTCTATTCCCAGAGAACCCCTTAAATGAGTTTTTACAGCTGTGACAGTGATGTGACTTAAAGTCAGTGTAGCCCAGGCCTGATGTGACATTAAAACAAAAAAGGAATGGCAGATTACTTGAACGTGTAGATGTTCACATAAGACATACCAAGTGCTGATATAAAGCTAAACGGAGTACAGTACATTCAATGTTCACCAGCCTCTTTCTTTTAGCAGCCTTTACATATAATAAATGTGGTTCTTGCAACGTGTGCAAAACCTGCTAATAAGAGATTTGTACATTGCTCAGATCACTTATTGCGTGACGTTAAATATTTGCGGATGTGCTGTGGTGTGGAGGTGAAAATGGCCCAATACTCAATATCCTGTAAAGATGTCCATTTTACAGGACGTAAGGAGGATCCCTCACCAGACCCCTCATCATCGTCTGTCGCGGGCTCTTGCAAGTCCTCTGGGGCAGCCTGAGAATGGCTCGGACAATTCTTGCCGTCAGACACAGTCACTTGTGCTTGAGACCTCTCACCTGAGGTCTCTGAATGATGGACGGGACTGGAGGTAGTTAAGCTCTTGAAAGGAATGTCACCTGTCTCGTCTTCTTCAAAGTCTGTGAAGCTGTACACGTCCTCCTGGTCATGGTCTAAGGTGCGGAAGCCCTTGGTAACCACTCCAGGTCTAGGGTCCAGGATTCCGCCTAGGTGAGGCTGTGCCAGCTGCTGCCATTGATGTAAAGTTGCTGAACCTGGAACAGACAAAGACATTGTCAAGGATATTGAGTTTAATACAAGCTCATACCTAATAGTAGGAGCTCACAAATCTGCGTCACAGATGGTAACTGATGTGGACGACCAAATGTATTTTTCAAGGTTCAACAAATCTGAAACTGGACTTTGAAAACTTTGAAATGAATAATCTTTGTGTTCCAAAAGTACAAACTAAAAATAGAAGTATTTTTAGAAAACAACATTATTTTGCACAATTGTAAAAATTGCATTTTTTATTAATTATGGAAACGAAAAGAACTGAATAGAAGGGCAAAATGAGAAAATGTAAGTGCACAGTGCTATATAATATGATTATTAACAACCAGAGATCCAGATCCATATTACGCAGTGGTGAAAAAAATCACCTAATTGCTGCACATACCTCCATATTCAAATATGAAAAAAACAGAAAAAAATAGGAGTTTTTAACAAAAATTATCAAAAAGTTTTATTAAACAAAAATACAAAAAATAACATAGCATAAAAACATATAACAAGTTGTGTGTTAAAAAAAGACACCAAAAACTGTGGACACCCAAATAACATTAAGATGGTATATACATTGTAGTATTTATGGATCACAAATAGGTGAGAACATATGAATCCCTAAGGAATCGTCAAAGTCATGCATCAAGGATAACAGATCTCTGCCATAATGAAAGACCGCAGTACTGTGCCAACGATCTCAGGCCGATGTGTCCATACATCGCCCCACTAACCATAAATGGTGATACATTGTGGCAAAATCAGAAACAATAATCTCACCTAAATACAGGATGTCACAAATATGGATCTGGATCTCTGGTTGTTAATGCTTTCTGTGTTTTTCACAGTTTATTCCAGGTTACTTATAATGGACTTTAGAGCCTGCGACGGAGCTTGGCTTTCTAAAACTGATGCTGTGTTTAAAGATGCCAGTGATGCAAATGTGGAGGGGAATAAAGGTCTTTTAGATACTACTATGAAATTTAAGGATCTTTTACATAAAAGGACTAAGATATGGTGGAACCATGCTTTTTTAGAGAAATATTTACAGAAAAATCTCATACCGAGGGGTCTTAGAGTGCAAGTATTTCCCTCCTTCCCTGTAGAAGATTTAGAAATCCGTGATACTTAAGGTCCTTCAGTGCTTGCAATCTCACACTCCCCCTTAAGTAAGCGAGGTACACAGGCAGCGAAACGCGCATCGGGGCATACCTTTGTGACATCCTGTATTTAGGTGAGATTATTGTTTCTGATTTTGCCACAATGTATCACCATTTATTCCTTAGGGATTCATATGTTCTCACCTATTTGTGATCCATAAATACTACAATGTATATACCATCTTAATGTTATTTGGGTGTCCACAGTTTTTGGTGTATTTTTTTAACACACATCTTGTTATATGTTTTTATGCTATGTTATTTTTTGTATTATTTTTTGTTTAATAAAACTTTTTGATAATTTTGTTAAAAACTCCTATTTTTTCTCTGGTTTTTCATAATATGATTATTGCAATATTTTAAGAGGATAAAAACTTTCATGGGAGGAGTAGTGCTTCTTTAATGAGATGTCATGGGGGAAAAAATCAGTCTGTCAGACAAAATTTTGGAGCAGTATCACCAATGTTTTGGTAGACTCCTTTAAAGTATAGATTCAAACTTGCTGAGAATTGCAGGGTACTCCGAGTTACTTCTCACTGACAGCAAGATGTCAGGTTATTTGTTGTTTACTGACATGGAAGCTTGGGGGAGCAAGTTTAAGTTCTATACAGCAAATCCGAATAAGACAAAAACTCATTTTCTTTCTCATTTTTATGTTTTACTAGACAAAATCATAGACAAAATCATAGGTTAGATTTATTTCAAAATATTCTATAACAAGAAGCTTGTAGATGTGGGAGTACTCAGACACAATGCTGTGCTTCGGACTCTTTATCAGCGACCCTTCTGATACTTGGAAAACTACAAGTCTCAACCTGAACCCTGTCAGGGTGAGAATTTTAGCTAAGCTGCCCTGGCTGGCGATATAAGATTCACAGACTGGTATAAACTGTACAGTATATTATACCTTTGGGATAAACAAAATGTACAATACATTTTCCAGATCCTCCAATATCCATTTGTCAAATGTGAGGTAATGAAACTTTTAAGATGGAACAAATACTGATGTAGTCTTAAAATGAAGTACAGAAAGTAGAGAAAATCTAATACATCAGGTAACGTTTGTGTTAGGACAAAACAAAGCTTCAGCGCTCGTCTTCAAAAAATAAAAAATATTAATTCTTTATTTCATAGGATTAAAATCCAGTATGGAAAAAAAACATTTAAGTAGAAAAACGGGATCAAATGTATTTCAAATCGATAGGACTATCCTTTAATGAGAACACATCAACTCTCGAGACTTCTGTATTCCACATAACTCTTTTCTTAAAGGGAACCCCAAAATGCACTTTAAATGGACTGTGCAGTGTTGTAGGGAACTCTACCGCTATAAAAGCCATACTAGCACTGTACCTGTAACTAGTATTGTGCCTGAAAAAAATAACTTCATTCATATGCAAATGAGGAGGTTTCGGTGGACCTCAAGCGTGGCCTAGAGTTTTGGTGCACCATCTTGCCTCCTCATCTGTGCTCACTTCCCAGAGCAAGAACTGCCGGTGTCTGTGCAGCCGCGCTGGAGTATTAGAGAAGTGAGTGACATCAGCACAAAGGAGACAGGGAGGAGAACGCGCACAGCTGCACACATGCATTTACACAAAGCTCACTCTGGGATGTGGGCACCTTTCAAAAGTGGAAAAGAGGCCCCAATATGCAAAGGAGGAGGAGTAGCGGTGCACCAAACTCTTGGCCACACCAAGGGTGCACAAAAGCCTCCTTAATTGTATAAGAATGAAAAGTTATTGTTACCAGCAATAGGTGAAGTGCCAGTAGGGTGGTTGTATGGGCCAAGTCCCCACTTAAAATGCATTGGTAGTGGGGAGGACGACGGACTGCCTTTAAAAATCTGCGCTGTATCATTCCTAAAATGTAATTTATGAATAATTAAACAACTCGGAGTTACTAGACAAAGGGGTATCCCTTCACAGAATGACATTGTCAAATCGGTGCCAACAGTATGAACCTGTATGGACACACCTCTGACAAGGAGTTTGGTAAAAACTGGCTGTCAATTAATCTTACATATTTAGGAAGAGTGACAGAGGTATGGCACAACACAATTTTAGGAAAAGATGCTACAGAATGGTTAATTTATGGGAACATTAAAACAAAAAAACATTTACCGTAGTTAAAGAAGCACTACTCCCAAAGTTCTTTTTCCTCTTAATATATTGCAGTCATCAGTACTTACAATTGCTCATTTTGCCTTTTTACCCAGTAAATTCTTCTCTTTTGTCTGCACAGAAACAGGAAGTCTCTTTTCCCTGTAATTATCATTCTCCTCTCCAAATCCTCACCCAGCTACTCTGCCCTTCCCACTAGCAGGGACTTTTGCAGTGACTCAGGAGTCATGCAGGGAAAATTGACCTCCTGTTTCTACATAGAACTTAGAAGGATTCAGCTAATCAGTTTTTAATCATGTGATGTCATAGACCTAATGGAAAAGAGAAGAATTAGCTGGGTAGAAGGGAAACATGAGCAATTGTAAGTACACAGAGCTATAGAATAAGATGATTGCAATATATTAAGAGGATAAAAACTGATGGGAGGAGGAGAGTTTCTATAAACAGGCATGTCAGTAAGCATGGTAATAGATGACAAAATAAAAACCACCAGTACAACATTCTGCTCCCTGGTGATTTGTAGATGCTTCTCTTGAACTACACACACTGTTAAAGCCTGGTGTATTCCAAATTTTTATTTATGAAAAATTAAAATTAATAACCTGTATCAAACTTAAAGGGGTTGTCAGATACCTTAAACTGTTGCTAATTAACCATCTTTAACAAGGGGCATTTTCTAAGTGAAGCATGTATAAGATTCCCTTGCCAGCCTTTTTCTTTTTTCACTTCAAATGACGCTTTGATTGGAACGCTCAAAATACATAGAGTCTGAAACAAAACGTCAGTGAATTATAAGCAAGCGTTAATTCCAAAAATAATTTTTCTGTTTTACTTTTAAAAATAGAGACGCAGTTTAAGGTTTCGACCAGCCCTTTACAATGCCGTTTCTGAATTATATTTGTATGTTACTAATGGGAATTCTGTCAAAAGAATACATTTTATATAATGGCTAAACTGTTGGGTTTCCTTAGGCCGAGTTCACATCTGCAGCAGAGTATTCATCACAGATCATGTCATATTTGACGTGGCGAATAGAAGCTCAATCATTTCATTTTCTTTTTGTTCCTATGAAGGAACAGAAAACTAAGAAATAACATGATAGATGTGAGATGCATGTAAGAAGTAAAGGCGCTCACCTCCGACTGCTCTGTATAATTTTAAAGAGAATTGCAAAATAAAGAAGATGGATTTTTACTCTTGGCCAATGCATTACTTCTTACATGCACCCTATACTGATGTGATGCTTATGAGCTCACAGACGCACGCTGTGTACAGTGCTCTCAGGCAATAGTCCCGATTGGACAATCCTATGAAATGGATTGCTTGTTGAAAGTGCCAAGATTTCTGACAACAGACGTGAAATCAGGATGGAAGTCTGAATTTTAAAGGGAACCTGACAGGTCTCACATGCCCTCCTGCCCACCAGCATTTGTATATTCCTCAATGAACACACTGTGGAACCACTCCTGTATCCTGGGTGACAAAAGAGGTTTTTAAAAAAAGTTTTTTTAGTCCATTTTTAATATGCATATTAACCTTCTGACTAGTCGATAGGGCATTGGTTTCTCCAGACTAGTCATCCTAGTCAATGTTATCACGCCCCAATCACGCATGTGGGAGACTTGCTCCTACACGTCATTGCGCCTCTGAAGCCGGGTGTGTGCTTCCCAGATGCATGGCACTCGTCCAGAAGCAAAGAAGGAGCTGAACGTCAATGGAGGAGCCGAAGATCAAGCTTCTTTGCTTCCTGACAAGTGTGCTGCGCCCCTGAAGCAAGGAAGCATACACCCGGCTTCAGATGCAATAACATGTGGGCAAGAAAGTCACACACGGGCAAAATTTGGAGAGAGTAGGTGATGGCGCCGGCTCTTCAAAATCATATTATGCAGACAGGGGTGAGACAATATAATGCGTGAGACGACTAATCTGGGGAAACCAAAGATCCACCAACTAGTCAAAGTTTAATTTGCTTATTAAAATGAACTGTAAAAAAACTATAAAGAAATATACAAAAGCTGGAGAGCTGCAGGGAATGGGAGACCGGTCAGGTTCCTTTTAAATGTGCGTTACACTTGCTATATACACGAGTTACAGAAGTTTTTCACGCAATGTAATATGATGCATGCGAAATACAAACCTAGCTCTGCTACATGAATGACCAGCGCCCTCATGCACTTTCTTCACTAACTCCTGTCTTGTCAGCACTTACGGTCTTCTTTTACAAAAGGTACAGCAATTTTAGCACCCTACAATAATAAGGTGTGTAGGATTTGGAAATGAATGATGACCCTGTCAGTTGGCTAATAAAGAAATGCTTAAGCTGGTTTCACAAGTCCAATGTTATGGACAGAGTATGGCCTGCGATGCCCGGCCCAGCTGCGGGTACCGACCTGAAATCAACGACGGAGGGTCTCCAAAACACAACAAACAGCCTCATAGGCACATAGAGTGTAGATTGCTGTTCAAGAGACAGTCAGTATGGACATCAGAGTCCATGAATGTCTGACCTCTGAAATCGGACTTACTTTAACTTCTGAGTGACCTGAACAAATTTTCCAAATCTGACATATTGTATGTGACTTTATGTGGCAATAATATTTCAACAAATCGCAGTGATTTTGACATAGTTTTTAGTGACACATTATACTTTAAGTAAAGTGGCATGAGAGTTGAGCAAATTTTTGCTTTTACCACCTAAATGTTGCCAACTCTGAATAGGCCACTATAGCCGGCAGACTCTAAGGCCATTATTTGGCCATGAATTGCCATGGCAACCAACAATACCACAAAATCATGATCTCTGGGTGTTCATGGAGTTAAAGAGCGAGCCCCCACACTCTGTTAACCATCTAGAGGCCAGCAGCATCCAAGGGACTAAAAGACTGAGGTCGGTGCCAACATGGATCATGACTAATGCAGCATCTCCACCACTCGAGAGGCTATTCTCATAGCTCTGATCAGTAAAAAGATGTATTGGTGGTCACTAAGGGGTTAAGAGTTTGCCTCAAGACTGACTCGTGCTCTAGCTATTTTACGACAAGCTATACCCACCTAATACTAATGTACCCCTCCAATGTGACGGAGAAATGGTAAACATCTCACAAGCAAATTCTAATTAACACCAGGATCTATGTACAGTGAGTTACCTATAGCGATAAAAAGGTTGAATGGAAGGATGTGACAACCAAATCATTCATACTTCATGGTGTACATACAAACAGGTTACATCACAAACCCTTCATACTTATGTCTGACCCACGAGCATGGTCAAACTGACAGCAATATTTAAAAAAAAAAAAAAAAAAAAAACACATGAAAGGGATGAAAAGGAATGAAAAATAAAATGATCAGCCGAGAGCAAGAAAGGTAAGACGGAATCAATATACTGTACATGAAAAGTGGAACATAAAATATTAAACACATACTGTCTGTCCTATAGATTTGTAAGCTACAAATGTATATTTTAGACACTATGTAGGCAAAGACACAGGGCAAATAGAAAATGCATTGGGTACTAAGTTTGGACGTAGTAATACTTTGTTCATGTATTAAATGTTCAATAAAAAAAAGTTATTAAAAAAATGTCATGTGTATGTCGTTCATAGAATATACAACACATGCAGCACATGGTCTTGTAGGGTGTAATACAATTAAGAGCAGATGCACACTGAGTACGCTAAGGTATATGTGTACATTAAAAAAATGAACTTTGAACTGCATTACTATTTATTCTCCCGGGCAAGTACTTCTCCAGGAATGACAAGTTTAATTTCCCATTTACAAGGTATGCATTGTTGTGGCAGATGGGTACACATGAATTGGCTAACTGAAAAGAGGACTTTCCATCATTTTCATGTTGAGCTGGACACTACGGAATGAAACATTTTTTGCTAGCTTTATTGTGCCTCGTCTTTGCACAGATATTAGCCAAGTATTTGGCATCTAATGAGTTTATTTTCATTAAATCCACGTGGACATTTCACCGGACGGGGGGGGGAGGTGGGGGGTGAAATTTTCATCCCCAATAAAATAAAGCCTATACTCATCTCCTGTGCCAGCTCAGTTTCTGGGGTGTCTGCACTCTCCTTCCTCGTGGATGTTATGCGGTGACGATTTGAGTGACATGTGACCCTGGCGCCCATTCATTGCTGACATGAAGAGGATTGGGTGTCGGGCATCACGTGTCATTCCACCACATCACAGCCCCGGGTTTTAGTAGTAGTGGACAACCTCTTTAAAATATACAAAGCCTATTAATGGAAGTCAAAATGAATTGTATATGGATATGAAATAAGGATTAAAAAAAAAAAAAAACAGCATAGAAAAAAAGATTGAAGCAAAATGGATAGATAAAATATAATGGAGATTTTATTGAAAGCTCAGAATAGATACAAATAGCAAAAGGTATTACAGGATGACCAACTCAAAAGGAAGAATGAGGGAAACAGAACATATAAAGTAAAGAATACAGGTCAATTATATCTGCCAACACATTCAAAACTGCCGGCTACATTTCCTATTCTATTATTTGAATAAATAATTATTCATAATAGTCATTAACGGCAAAAAATATATAAACTAAATGAAGCACAAGTGAAAAGTTACTTTCAGAAATTCTATAAAGTTTTTCATCCACCACTCCAAAGTTATAAATATCATCATCAATATAGTTCAACAACCCTCCATCCCAAGAAGTGCAATGCATTTCAAAGGGGTTGTCCAGTATTTTAGTTGCCTGAAAGCAGTAAATGTTCTGAAATAAGAATTAAATTATCACTACTCGTTAAATAGCATGCCACCCTAGCAATAACGCAGAAGGATGTTATGTCTTGTGACAGCTGCAGCCCATCACTTGACTCAGTGGTCACATACCATACAAGCAAGCACAACTGCCTACAACAATGATTGGCTGCAGCAGTCATATGAATGAGGTACCTGATGTCATCAGGGCTGAAGAAAAAAGACTAGTGGGACAGCATTGGTGTTTTAAAGGGAATCTGTCACTATCTGGACAATTTCGAGCTATTACTATGGGCATACAGATAATAGAGTGGTTAAACCAGTCTTAATTGTATGCCTCATAGCTGCGGTGTAGATGCTGAGAAAAGCAGTTTTAGGCTAAGTGCACACGTCAGGAATTTTCGCGTTTTTTCCCGCAGCAAAAATGCGAAAAAAAACGCAAGCATTAAGCATCTTATTCGTTTAAATGGATTCTGCAATTTTTGTGCACATGCAGCGTTTTTTTCCCGCGAAAAAAACGCTTTGCGGAAAAAAAGCAACATGTTCATTAATTTCGCGTAATCTCGGCGGAATCGCCGCCATAGGAATGCATTGAACCGCTTACTTTCCGCATGTGGCTATGCGGAATGTGAGAGGTTCATGGGCGGATGGTACCCAGGGTCCGGAGGAGAGGAGAATCTGCCCTGGGTACCATATCCCTGGTAAAACAATAATTAAAATAAAAAATAATGATATTCTCACCTTCCGGCGGCCCCCGCAGCTTTCCCGCCTCTCAGCGACGCTCCCGTTTCCAGTAATGCATTGTGAGAATCACCCCAGATGACGTAGCGGTCTCGCGTGATGCTATGTCATCTGGGGTCTGTCGCAATGCATCCTTGGGAACGGGATTGGCCGGGAGGGTCGCTGAGGACCAGGAAGGCTGCGGGGGCCGCCGGAAGGTGAGAATAGCACGATTTATTATTTTTTAAATTATTTTTACATTAGATCTTTTACTATTGATGCAGCATAGGCAGCATCAATAGTAAAAAGTTGGTCACACGTGTAAAACACTATGTTTGACTCGTGTGACCAACCTGTCAATCAGTTTTCCAAGCGATGCTACAGATCGCTAGGAAAACGCTAGCATTCTGCAAGCTAATTACGCTTGCAAAACGCTAGTTTCTGGCGGGAATACGCATACCAAAAAAATGCGTATTTCCCGCGGCAGAGAAGTGCGAGATTGCCGCGGAAATTTCCGCGGCAATTCCGCAACGTGTGAACTTAGCCTTAATGTTATTACGTCAATGATTTCTTCCAGGCTCTGGGGAGTGCAGTGCCTGGAAGAAATCACTACCTCCTGACTTCATTATAATGGCATCCCCGTCCCATCAGCGTCACACTGACGTGTTCGGCGCTGTAATCCCACGCATGCGCTATGCTACTGCACTGTGACTCACCGCGCCTGCGCAGAAGATTTGTTCCAGGCACCACACGCCACGGAGCCTGGAGGAAATTAATTTCTCAATATCTACACCGCAGCTGTGAGGTATATAGGTAAGAATATTTTAACCATTCTATTACCTGTATACCCATAGTAATCGCTCAAAATCGTCCATGGGGGTGACGGATTCTTTTTAAGAGTGAGTATTGGCTCTTTTTTTTCCCCCCCATAACCTGCTTTGGGGTACCTTACTTAAAATTCCAGACAACCCCTTTCAATAATAAATCATGGACATTTAGATATGTGCAAGTAGTTTAAAATTGGTGACCATGAAGAATCCAAGATGAATAGAGGTGTGTGTGTATATATATATATATATATATATATATACACACACACATACACATTTTTCTGTATTTTCATGACTATGAAAATTGTACATTCACACTGAGTGCATCAAAACTATGAATTAACACATGTGGAATTATATACTTAACAAAAAAGTGTGAAACAACTGAAATTGTCTTATATTCTGGGTTTTTCAAAGTAGCCACCTTTTGCTTTGATTACTGCTTTGCACACTCTTGGCATTCTCTTGATGAACTTCAAGAGGTAGTCACCGGAAATGGTCTTCCAACAATCTTGAAGGAGTTCCCAGAGATGCTTAGCACTTGTTGGCCCTTTTGCCTTCACTCTGCGGTCCAGCTCACCCCAAACCATCTCAATTGGGTTCAGGTCTGGTGACTGTGGAGGCCAGGTCATCTGGCGTAGCACCCCATCTCTCTCCTTCTTGGTCAAAAATCCCTTACACTGGAGGTGAGTTTGGGTCATTGTCCTGTTGAAAAATAAATGATGGTCCAACTAAACGCAAACCGGATGGAATAGCATGTCGCTGCAAGATGCTGTGATAGCCATGCTGGTTCAGTATGCCTTCAATTTTGAATAAATCCCCAACAGTGTCACCAGCAAAGCACCCCCACCACGTCACACCTCCTCCTCCATGCTTCACGGTGGGAACCAGGCATGTAGAGTCCATCCATTCCCCTTTTCTGCATCGCACAAAGACACGGTGGTTGGAACCAAAGATCTCAAATTTGGACTCATCAGACCAAAGCACAGATTTCCACTGGTCTAATGCCCATTCCTTGTGTTCTTTAGCCCAAACAAGTCTCTTCTGCTTGTTGCCTGCCCTTAGCAGTGGTTTCCTAGCAGCTATTTTACCATGAAGGCCTGCTGCACAAAGTCTCCTCTTATCAGTTGTTGTAGAGATGTGTCTGCTGCTAGAACTCTGTGTGGCATTGACCTGGTCTCTAACCTGAGCTGCTGTTAACCTGCGATTTCTGAGGCTGGTGACTCGGATAAACTTATCCTCAGAAGCAGAGGTGACACTTGGTCTTCCTTTTCTGGGGCGGTCCTCATGTGAGCCAGTTTCTTTGTAGCGCTTGATGGTTTTTGCAACTACACTTGGGGACACTTTCAAAGTTTTCCCAATTTTTCAGACTGACTGACCTTCATTTCTTAAAGTAATGATGGCCACTCGTTTTTCTTTACATAGCTGCTTTTTTCTTGCCATAATACACATTCTAACAGTCTATTCAGTAAGACTATCAGCTGTGTATCCACCAGACTTCTGCACAACACAAATGATGGTCCCAACCCCATTTATAAGGCCAGAAATCCCACTTATTAAACCTGACAGGGCACACCTGTGAAGTGAAAACCTTTTCCGGTGACTACCTCTTGAAGCTCATCAAGAGAATGCCAAGAGTGCGCAAAGCAGTCATCAAAGCAAAAGGTGGCTACTTTGAAGAACCTAGAATATAAGACATAATTTCAGTAGTTCCACACTTTTTTGTTAAGTATATAATTCCACATGTGTTAATTCATAGTTTTGATGCCTTCAGTGTGAATTTACAATTTTCATAGTCATGAAAATACAGAAAAATCTTTAAATGAGAAGGTGTGTCCAAACTTTTGGTCTGTACTGTATATATAACAACTACAAATGTGGTCAAATACACAAGTTTCATTGCAGTTCACCCTCTGACTACTTTCCCAGTCAGGTATGCAATGTTCATGTACTTTGCAATTACATATTTGTGAGGAAGAAGGATGAAAAATAGTGCAAACGAACAAGGGAGAAGCTCATTTAGGCTCTTGGGTTATTAAAAAAAAAAAGAAGGGGCAAAGTGCTTGGTAAATGTCACTGCTCATCCATTGCTTTAGTTTGGTACATCTTTCCAAGGAATACCAATTCAGACAGGACAATGTGTTTCCATGGCCAGAATTTCTTTTGTAAAGGGGCCATACTAAATATACAGATTGTGTTTTGACACATTTCACGACAATGGAAACTGAACTCAAAGATAAACTTAGCAGTAGCATTTTTGCAAAAACTAAATAAATCATAATTTATGATTAGCTACCATTTTTGTAATGGTGCCTTGTTCTCTATTGCTCCACTGAAATCAAGGCTGCAGACAATAAGGCTTAGAGACCAGGAAATCGCCAAACTAGATGGCAATAAAGCATTGTGCTACTGTAGATAGTTGCATTGCAAGATTGGTGGAATTGCCTGTGGACGGCCGAATGCCGTAAGAAGTATAACAAATGGTGAAAATATTTAAAAAAAAAAAAGCCTTCATTGTCAGAATGATCTTTCATCACTTTTTCTAGTCATGAGAGAACTGTTCTTAAGGGCTGGCCAACAAATAGTATACATCACATATCTGGACATAGGTGAGAAGTACATTTTCCCTGTGAGTCCTAGCTCTGGAACCTACTGATCATCAGACTGTGGACCCTGGTGGTGTTCAAATGAAGTGGTGGTCTTGCATGAGAGCTTCTGTACTTTATCCATTTATTGTCTGTGAGACTGAAAAATACAACATAGTATTGTACTCGGCTATTTCCATCAGTCCCATAGACAATCAGCAGAGTGGAAGCACATCTGCATGACCGGTCCCTGCAATAGGGCATAGGTTACCTTTTATGTGGATAGGTCACAAATATTGTCTGTGAATGAAAGCTTATGGTCACTGAGGCAGCAGTATGCGCTTTATCACAATGTGGAGCAAATTTATTAAAACACTCATGAAAAATACTCAACCACGTAATCAGCACAATGCAAATTTCATTGTAAAATAACTGCCTTACTGTCCCAAGATTGTACCCACCATCTGCCAAGTTTCTGACAACTTTGGAAAGGACATCTGAGGTTACAGTGAGAAATGGCAAAAAGCTGGAAAGCTTAAAGGGGTTCTCGAAGAATAAAAAAATAAAAAGTCATAAATAAATTGCTCATTACCTTTATCTACTACATTACACTACTTTTGTCTAGACAAGTAATCAGTGCAGTACATTAAACCGTTGCTACACTGAAGGAGACCTTCCCTACAATGTTAATTGTCATGGTACCTGTAAGCATGTGCAGAAAGAAGCTCTGCCCTCTACCTAAAATATTAATAGGCTGAGAGCCTGTGAGCATGTGCAGTAGGATGGTCAGCTCATGTGACCTGGAAATAACCTATACCATGTAGTGACAAGCTATTACCAGGTCACAACAGCCAAAAATCAAAAAGACAGTGGACAACAGTGGGAGCAGCCTCACTGGTATCTCCAGTAGTAAAACAAAATATCCAGTTATCCGATGTCCCCACAGATGAATGGAGGTGGCAGAGTTCCCTACTGCACATGCTCACAGGCACCTGTCCTACCAACATTCTAGGACAGGTTTCTGTCAGTGTAACATGCCAGCGGCCATGTTAATGTACTACAGCAATTACCTTACAAGACAATAGGAATAGGATTTGCTTATTAAAAGTATATTGTCATTGAAAATAAACTTTTTTTTTTTCACAGGGAACCCCTTTAACAGTGAACATTTCACAATAAAGTGCCCGAGAATGGTAATTTTCAGTGGCACAAATGTCAAGGAGCTTAGGCATTGTTGGAAACTTACATTTTATTGCTTAAAAAATAGTATTGCTAAATTACCAACCATGAATAATGACGACACTTCTGCAAATCTATAAAACCTATCAGATTATAACACTACCTTACTCCTTGGCCAGATTTGTGTGTGCAACTGTGAAAAGGCAGGAAAGTAGTAAGGATTAATTCTGTAATGCTACATACATGACTATTACACTAAAATATCTCAAACCAGCACCGGGGATGGCTATCTCTAAAGTAGAAGGAGTGTGTATTCTGCAAAGTGCCTGCTTTCTGGTGATGTATAAGAGACCACAAGGAGTCACTAAGCAAAACATAGAAGGGCCGGGGCCCCTTGTCACCTTCTAAGGGCTTCACAATCTGAAGTTTCTCTGGCAGGTAAGATCGGCTGCTGAAGGACATTCCTGAGATGCCGGTGAACTCCGATAGCCTGGAGGAGTGGGTACCCAAGGACATGATGCTTTCTGTTGGTGTTAAAGATCCACTGTGAAGCTCTCCCTTTTCAGCTAGGCTGCGCAACTTCCGTTCTTGATCATCTTCAAAGAACTTGCGCTCCAGGAGGTAGTTCTCACGCCGAAGGGACAACCGTCGTAGGGCTGTCTCAAGGTCGTTAGAACCTGGTGTTCCTGGTGTGCCAGGCTTCTTGTTCTGATCATCACTAAAAACAAAGAAGACAGCAAAAGACTGATGAGGATGGGTGATATTGACCCATTTATGAAGGAAAACAATGTTTAACGACGATAGAAGATTTAATATCATTAATGTGCGTAATTCATCAGCGTTTTAGAGCAGATGCTCCAGATTTATTAAGATTCTTTGTGAATTAGATGAGGCGTGCAGTGGCATGTCCCTCTATGTGCTCCTCACCACAAAACTTATTCTAGCGGAAGATACAGAGTAAGATTTGTGGAGCAGTGAACGCCGCCACTCGTCATGAATTTGACGAGCAGGAGTGACCGAGCCCCAGCTCCAATAACACGTTGTTCAAGAACAAGTTCACAACGTCAAAAAATGTAAAGTGACGCATGGTCCAATAGTACACGCAGCACTATTATAACTCCAAAAATCAGAGAATTGAAGCCCCTTATCAATGTTTTTGGACCACTTTCCAGCTGCAATAACAAGATTAAAAAAAAAAAAAAAAAAACACTAACTATTTCAGATAACACGAAGTAAATATGTACAAGGTACAGTACAGACCAAAAGTTTGGACACACCTTCTCATTCAAAGATTTTTCTGTATTTTCAGGAGTATGAAAATTGTACATTAACACTGAAGGCATCAAAACTATGAATTAACACATGTGGAATTATATATTTAACAAAAAAGTGTGAAACAACTGAAAATATGTCTTATATTCTAGGTTCTTCAAAGTAGCCACCTTTTGCTTTGATGACTGCTTTGCACACTCTTGGCATTCTCTTCTCATGAGCTTCAAGAGGTAGTCACCAGAAAAGGTTTTCACTTCACAGGTGTGCCCTGTCAGGTTTAATAAGTGGGATTTCTGGCCCTATAAATGGGGTTGGGACCATCAGTTGTGTTGTGCAGAAGTCTGGTGGATACACAGCTGATAGTCCTACTGAATAGACTGTTAGAATTTGTATTATGGCAAGAAAAAAGCAGCTAAGTAAAGAAAAACGAGTGGCCATCATTACTTTAAGAAATGAAGGTCAGTCAGTCAGTCCGAAAAATTGGGAAAAATTTGAAAGTGCCCCCAAATGCAGTTGCAAAAACCATCAAGCGCTAAAAGAAACTGGCTCACAAGAGGACCGCCCCAGGAAAGGAAGACCAAGAGTCACCTCTGCTTCTGAGGATAAATTTATCCGAGTCACTAGCCTCAGAAATCGCAGGTTTACAGCAGCTCAGATTAGAGACCAGGTCAATGCCACACAGAGTTCTAGCAGCAGACACATCTCTACAATAACTGTTAAGAGTAGACTTTGTGCAGCAGGCCTTCATGGTAAAATAGCTGCTAGGAAACCACTGCTAAGGACAGGCAACAAGCAGAAGAGACTTGTTGGGCTAAAGAACACAAGGAATGGACATTAGACCAGTGGAAATCTGTGCTTTGGTCTGATGAGTCCAAATTTGAGATCTTTGGTTCCAACCATCGCGTCTTTGTGCGACGCAGAAAAGGTGAACGGATGGACTCTACATGCCTGGCTCCCACCGTGAAACATGGAGGAGGTGGTGTGATGGTGCTTTGCTGGTGACACTGTTGGGGATTTATTCAAAATTGAAGGCATACTGAGCCAGCATGGCTACCACAGCATCTTGCAGGGACATGCTATTCCATCCAGTTTGCGTTTAGTTGGACCATCATTTATTTTTCAACAGGACAATGACCCCAAACACACCTCCAGGCTGTGTAAGGGCTATTTGACCAAGAAGGAGAGTGATGGGGTGCTACGCCAGATGACCTGGCCTCCACAGTCACCAGACCTGAACCCAATCGAGATGGTTTGGGGTGAGCTGGACCGCAGAGTGAAGGCAAAGGGGCCAACAAGTGCTAAGCATCTCTGGGAACTCCTTCAAGATTGTTGGAAGACCATTTCCGGTGACTAACTCTTGAAGCTCATTAAGAGAATGCCAAGAGTGTGCAAAGCAGTAATCAAAGCAAAAGGTGGCTACTTTGAAGAACCCAGAATATAAGACATAATTTCAGTTGTTTCACACTTTTTTGTTAAGTCTATAATTCCACATGTGTTAATTCATAGTTTTGATGCCTTCAGTGTGAATGTACAATTTTCATAGTCATAAAAATACAGAAAAATCTTTGAATGAGAAGGTGTGTCCAAACTTTTGGTCTGTACTGTATATGCTATAATATATTCTAAACAGACACTAAATAGTGCTACATTATTCTGTAGACCCAGTGACACTAACCTGTTATCAGGTGTCTCAGTTTCCAGTATAATGCTATTGGTTTTATTATCTATGACAATATTAGAAATATCTCCTCCATAAAGACTGGAGCGTGGCGTGCTGACACAGCTAGACATTAAAGAGTTCACTGCCGAGGACTGGTTAGAACCTGGGATGTTCATTGGAGAAGGCGCCAGAGACCTCTGCTTCACTACGTGGTTCACATTCCGCACAGTTTCAAATACACGTTTTTGGTGATTGCCACTAGGAGAAAAACACATTCCATAAAGCCATAAATTAAGTAAGAAAAAAAAAATTCAAAAAGGTCCTTCCGCATACATTCTATCAGGAAGAATAGATTTCTAAGGTGTATGGACATGTGTAAGACATCGCTTAGTTTTCTATAGAACCCTAAATGGTGTTTAAGTGGACCTGTCACCAGGTAAAAATGGACAGTTTTTGCTCTTCTTTTATTCCCACTATTAAATCTGCCACATGGTTCCAGAGATAAAATCCTTTTCATTAAAGGGAGCATGTCACAATTTTTATTTTTGTATTAATTACCGTATTGATTATATAATCATTTATTATAATACAAAATGAAATGTAGTAGTTTAACAATTTTTTTTTTATTTAGCCAACGGGGGGGGGGCTGCAATTTTTATCTGCTGGTGTGTGTCAGAATACAACACTTACACACCTCAAATATGGCGACCCATGCAATAGGAGACTGCTATCTGTGTACAACCTCGTCTCTAATACTGTGGCTGCCTCAGCTGTGAACTGTGAATGTCCCCTAGTGCTGTCCAGTTTACAGCCGTGGGAGGATGCCATGTGCCATTTTATTGTAGCCCAGAACTGAGCGCTGAGCTATAATTTCCCCATCACTGTACACTCAGTGTTCAGCAGTGAGCGGTGAGAGGAGGTCTGGGCAGCAGGGGTGAGAAGAGCACCAGATCAGCAGTGGTCAGAGCAGGTCAGCAGCCTGGTACTGTACTGCTAATACCAGGCTACCAATGTGTTCTCAATACTGGAAGAAGTCTGGCTCTGAGCGGTGAGAGCAGGACTCCGATGGTGGCTTCTTCCAGCACGTCAGTCTGACATCAGTAATACAATGCCCGGCCGCCCAACTGTCCAGAGCACAGCAGAGGAATCATCATGCTGCTTTGACCTGAACGCTGACTCACCTCTGCTATGTCAGTGTAATCAGCACACATTCAGGATTATTTGCGTTTTTTAGCGTTTTTGCGGCGGCTTTCCGCTGCAAAAACACTTAAATACCGCATGCATTAAGCATCCTATTAATAGAATGCATTCCGCAATTTTTGTGCACATGCTGCGTGTTTTTCTGCGAAAAAAAAAAACGCATCGCGTAAAAAAACGCAGCATGTTGATTCTTTTTCCGGAATCGCGGCGATTCGCCGCCATAGGAAAGCATTGAACAACTTACTTTCCGCATGTGGCTATGCCCACCATGCGCAAAGTGAGCTGTTCATGTGTGGATGGTATCCAGGGCCTGGAGGAAAGGAGACTCTCCTCCAGGCCCTGGGTACCATATCCCTGTAAAAACAGGAATAATCCGGAAAAAGAATGAACATGCTGCGTTTTTTTCCGCAATGCGTTTTTTCGCGGAAAAAAAACGCAGTATGTGAACAAAAATTGCGGAATGCATTCTAATAATAGGATGCTGAATGCATGTATTTTTTTAGCGGTTTTGCAGCAGAAAACCGCCGCAAAATTGCTAAAAAAAAAACCCGCGAAAAATCCAGAACTTGTGCACATAGCCTAAAGCCTCATTCACATGTCTAAAGCACATCAGAAGAGATGACCTAATAACGAAGTAATTTCTTATGATGCGCCTGCAGACACAGGAGTAAATGCTCATTCAAAAGTCCCTGCATTAGATATCTGAATAAGGCTTTACACTGACTAGTCCCTTTATGTGAGATATATTCCATGTATCTAATCCCATCATGTGAGATACAGTCTATGCATCTAGTCCTATCATGTGTGATCGTCCACTGAGCTGAGTATCTAATCTATCACGTGTGACAGAGTGAGCAGTACAGTGCCAACTAACAGAATTGGCGCTGCCAGCCGTCCTCTGTGACAATGTTCACATCTCAGTATCACAGTCAACAAAAAAGTCTCGGCACTGTGATCATAAACTTCATCCTCTCATCCTCTTACAAACATCTAGAAAGGGAAAGGAACCGTGACGCCACATACACATGCAACAGATCCTATCCACATATGCTGCAGCAGTAATGCAAGCCAGGGGTACACTTTGTTTTAATAGCAAATTTCAGTAACTGTTCCCCCTATTGTTTAAAAGTTAAAATATCAACACCAATTTTTTTTTTCATATTTTACACCATCAAACATTAAAAAAAGAAGAAATACTTAAAAAAATGTTAAATACTGGAATTTTTATTTTTTTAATTACATTCTTAATGGTCTTTACAATTGGGAGTTGCTCATAAGGTGACCATCTTTAATCTCCTTAAATAGAATCTTGAGGCCACCGTCCCCTTGGTAAAGACCATAAAAAGGAGCTCAAAATACGAAAGGCCCAGACATCTGGTACTGTACGGCAGATTAAAAAAAACAACAACAAAAAAAAACCAGAACATTCAGCAGCAGCGGGAATTAAAGAGAAGAGCAAAAACTGGCCAATTTTCAAATAATGACACATCCTCTTTAACCCCTTCATGCACTCTTCCATACATGTACAGTACAGACCAAAAGTTTGGACACACCTTCTCAATTAAAGATTTTTCTGCATTTTCATGACTATGAAAATTGTATATTCACACTGAAGGCATCAAAACTATGAATTAACACATGTGGAATTATATACTTAACAAAAAAGTGTGAAACAACTGAAAATATGTCTTATATTCTAGGTTCTTCAAAGTAGCCACCTTTTGCTTTGATGACTGCTTTGCACACTCTTGGCATTCTCTTGATGAGCTTCAAGAGGTAAATGAGAAGGTGTGTCCAAAACTTTTGGTCTGTACTGTACATTACGCTCAGGGTGCACCAGTATGGAGCAGGCTCTAAAGGTAATACATAGCCGGCATCTGCACGCAACAATTGATGCTGGACATGATAGCAGTAGTTAAACAGCAGCGCTCGTTCAGAGACAGATGATTAGCAGAGCAGTAAGGATCTGCTGAAGGCCTTTACCATCATCTTGGTTCTCCTCTGAAGCTCAACTACAGGCTTACCGTGTTTTATACTATATACTTCAATACTTTGGTATTGCAGTACATAGTATAAGCAATTAAACTATTCCAGGTTAAAAGTACCCTAGCAGGACTAAAAAAAAAAAAAAAACATAAGTTCAAATCACTCAGTTATCCAAGTTTCAAAATAAAAGAAATAAAATACTAATAACAAACATATTTGCTATTGTAGCATCCAGAAAAGGCCGATCTATCAAAGTATGATATAAAACACGGGCTGAACATCTGAAAAAATAAAAGCGAAATGATAGTTTGTGGTGTTTCAGTCCATGCAGTTCCCCCAAAACACACAATAAAAGGCTTTTTTTGCCATCAACGAAATAACGATGCAGAAATAAAAAGCATTATGGACAAAAGGGAAGAAAAAATTTAAAGGGCAAAACAGAAAATGCAATGGGGGAAAAAAAAAAAAAAAAAGTGATCTTCACGCTTGACTGACATATTGGAAAATAATTTCTCTTTCTCTCCACAGTAACAAATCTCAGTTTTGATTAAGAAAACTGTAAAGTGTGAACAAGGCCTAACTATTGGTGGATGTAACGCTGTAGTAGACCTTGTCCAAACCACCATGAGGAACCACTTGTTCAGTACCAGCGCGCTTACTTTACCAGATATTATATGCATTCAAAGACTGACAGGAAGAAATACACATTATTATTAGGTAAGAAAATCGCCATTTACAAAGACCACTGGTACAAGATCAAACAGTAATAACACAAAAGCACATCTTACTTCATCTCCGGAGAGTCCACATCATCAATCTGCAGCTCTTTCCTCATCGATCCCTCTATTTCAGCTGCTAAGGAGTCCTATTGACCAAAAATAAGACCGATCTGTCACAATAATCATATCCTACATACAAACGATACGGAGGCGGAAGCACGCGGTCATCCAATAACAATCAGACCGCCATGAATACAATATCACAAGCCTCATCATTGCTCGAGTATTATCTGATGTATAGTGTAACTATTGGAGACACCACTCAGCTACAGAACAGTAAAACAAAAGCATTTGGCAAAAAATTAAAATATTAAATTTTCTGTAAATGCCATAAAAATACTGATAATAATGCAAGTAATGCTGAACTAAAGGAAAGGCAAAGATAACCAAGATGTGGCATATGATGTTCAGGCATCAAAGGATTAAAAATGGCAGAAAAGAACGCCTAGATTTTCCATTTTAGCACTAGACCTCCTAGGCTGAACATTAGTGCATAGTTTATTATACTCTTTTTGTGTTTCATACTTCACTAAATAGTAGAACAATGCTTCCCTATAGCAATGAGCAAGTACAAACTGCTTTGTAAAGGTATATAGACTGTCCAGCAATAAAAATGGAAGATAATATCCTGCTCATCTGCTCCTGGACCCATTGTACACCAGTCTGCACAGTGTCCAACCCACAGCTGTAAAATGAACATTGTCTTTGGTTTTAGGGGAATTAGATATTGGACCAGTCAGTATATGGAGTTGGTCCCCGCGTTGCTGCCTTTTCCTTCACTGTTTTGGGTTGTTCCACCTCGCTAATATGAAAGTAATTTAATGTGAATGTAATATAGCAAAACATTATCTATATGACACAGTATAACTATTCTTATCAAAAGATATGCAAATAGCAGAAAAGTATTTTCACCCAGTGGAAACGAATATTGCAATGACTATTCCTTACTCACCATGGGGAAAACACCCAGCGTGTGATATCGTCGGGAAATGACATTTGGCATAGTTTTATTTCGAAGGTTCTTTAGCTCTTCCTGCGCCTCGTGAAGCATTTCCATGCACTCTGCATACTTGTCCTCCAGCTCCCGCAACTACACCAAACAGAAAAAAAGACGGATTTTGGTAAGACCTTACCTGTAAAATCCTTTTCAGCGAAGAAAGGAAGGGAGACACACTAGTCATTACTAGTGGGTAGGCGGAGCCCACATAGGATAGAAACACCTCAGATTAAAAAAGTGTTGACCGGCCCCTCCAGCTAGGGCTCCTCCTACTCCAGCTCTCCAGTCGTACACAAGCTAAGGAAGAGCAAATATCACCAGCGGAGCAACATAACCCCTTCTGAAAAAACTTCAGAGAAAAAAACAAGAATACAGGTTATGCATGTAACAGGAAAAAAAACACACAGTCCCAGGTACTACTCACTGAACCTGACTACTGCGATGAGCTGGCAATGCTGGAACAGAGCCTTAGCGCGCCGACCTCAGCCCAGATAATCGCTATCAGAGAAGGGTCACGCCGCATCTGAAAACACAACGAGCTATAGAGTCCTTGGAAGCTCGTTGACCACGTCGACGACCTGCTGGAGTCACAAACAGAGAGTCCGACTTCCGAAAACCTTGAGTGATAGACAAATAGAACTTCAAAGCCCGCACTAAATCCAAAGTGTGCAAGGCCCGTTCCTTCGCATTCCTTGGCTCCGGACAGAGCGAGGGCAACACAATATCCTGGTTAACATGAAATTGCGACACCACTTTAGGTAGAAAATCGCCCCGTGTGCGAAGCACTACACGATCCGGGTAAAACTCCAGAAAAGGAGGCGAGCAAGAAAGAGCCGCCAACTCAGAAACCCTTCTCAAAGAGGTGACCGCCACTAGGAAGGCAACCTTCCAAGAGAGCAAAGAAAGGCTTAACAGAGTCCATAGGCTCAAAAGGCCCATGTTGAAGAGCCTCCAAGACAAGATTGAGTCGCCAAGGAGACACAGGCGCCTTCCGCGACGGAAACTGACGGGTTACTCCGCGAAAAAAAAGAACGTACGTCCCTACGCGAGGCGATAGCCTTCCGAAACAGCAAGGACAGAGCAGAAACCTGACCCTTCAGAGTGCTGACTGCCAAACCCTTGTCCAGCCCGTACTGCAGAAAGGCCAACAAATTGGGAATGGAAAAAATCCTCGGGTTCCTTGAAGAACCCGAACACCACGAAAAGAAGGCTTCCCAAGTCTTGTGATAAATCCTAGTAGTAGCCGGACCTCTGGCAGCTCGCAGAGTGGCAATGACTTCGGCTGAAAAGCCTTGACGGGTCAATATTTCGGTCTCAAGAGCCACGCCGTCAAACGCAGAGACTTCAGGTCAGGATGACGAACGGGCCCTTGGGTTAACAGGTCCGGGCGAAGAGGAAGTGGAAATGGAGGCGCTGCCAGAAGCGACACCAGTGTCGAGAACCACGTCCTCCTTGGCCAATCTGGGGCTATCAACATAGCCGGGATTCTCTCCAGTCTGATCCGACGCAACACCAGAGGAAGTAAGGATATCGGCGGGAACACATAGATTAGCTCGAATTGGTCCCACGGAGCCACCAGAGCATCCACCGCCACAGCCTTCGGGTCCTTGTACCTGGACATGAACGTCGGTAACTTGGCATTGAACCTGGATGCCATCAAATCCACTTGGGGAGTTCCCCAACGGGAGCACAGCAGTGCAAAAATTTCCGGATGAAGACTCCATTCTCCGGGATCCATCTTCTCGCGACTGAGGAAGTCCGCCGTGATGTTCTGAACTCCTGGAATGTGGATCGCAGAGATGGCTGGCACCCTGGCCTCGGCCCATACCAGGATCCGAGACACCTCCACCATGAGCCTGGAACTCCTCGTCCCGCCTTGATGGTTGATATACGCGACCGCCGTCGCGTTGTCTGTCAGCACTCGGACTGGCAGACCGCTTAAAGGGACCGTCCAGTGTTGGAGGCAAAGGAAAATTGCCCTCAATTCCAGGATGTTGATCGGCAGGACAGACTCTGCCGACGACCATACTCCCTGAATCCAGAGATCGTTCCAGACACCCCCCCAGCCCGTCAGGCTGGCATCGGTGGTTATGACCGACCACCTCGGAGGGAGGAAGGACTTCCCCAGGGATAACGCTTCCGGACGTAACCACCATCCTAGAGACTCTCGCACCCTGTGGGAGATGATGACACTGCAATCCAGCGAAGCCTGTGATCGATCCCAACGGCTCAGAATGAGCCTTTGGAGGGCCCTGGAATGAAACTGGGCAAACGGAAGTGCCTCCATGGACGCCACCATCAAACCCAGAAGGCGCATACACCTTCGAAGGGACATCGCTGTCGAAGACTTCATAACCTGTACATGTCGAAGGAGACATGCTTGCTTGTCTGGAGGCAGGGACACCACTGCTCGTACTGTGTCGAAATGCATCCCCAAAAACAGGATTGACTGCGACGGTTCCAGAGACGACTTCTCCCAATTGACCAGCCATCCGAAGTCCTCCAGGAGCTGAAGGGATAGATTGCGAGCCGTCACCGCCTCCTCCTTTGAGGACGCCACAATCAAAAGGTCGTCCAGGTAGGGAAGAATCGTAACCCCCTGTCTTCGAAGAATTGCCATGAGAGGCGCCAGAATTTTTGTAAAAACTCTGGGCGCTGAGGCCAACCCGAATGGCAGAGCCACAAACTGGTAATGGTCCTGACCTATGGCAAAATGAAGGAAGCGTTGGTGGGCCCTTCCGACGGGGACATGCAAATAAGCGTCGCGAATGTCGATTGACACCAAAAAGTCGTTCTGCGACAGGGCTGCCACAACGGAGCGAAGCGACTCCATGCGGAATTTCCGGGTGTGGACATGCCGATTCAATCTTTTGAGATCCAGAATGGGGCGAAATTTGTCCTCCTTTTTGGGGATCACAAAGAGGTTGGAATAAAACCTTCTTCCCCGGTCCTCCGGCGGAACCGGTACCACCACACCCTTCTGCAGAAGGGAATCGACCTCTCTTAGTAGAGCGGCAAATAGCTCGGGCTCTGACGGAATGCGAGATTGGCAAAAACTGTCCGGGGGTCGAGAAGAAAACTCTATGAAGTAGCCTGCCGACACAACCCGCGTCACCCAGGCGTCCGGAACGCGGGAAACCCAAGTCGATTCGAATTGGAGCAGGCGACCCCCCACTCGAGAGCCCTCGAGTGAGACCCTGGCGTCAGTCCGCCTTAGCGGGCTTTTTGTCAGCTTCCCGCTTGTCTTGACGAAAACTTTGTTTCCAGGGAGTGCGGGATTTCTGAGAGGTCTTTTTTCCTGAAAAAGAGGGACGACCCGATCCCAAAGAGGGCTGACCGAACCGTCCCCTGGACCGAAAGGACCGCCGACCACTACTGGCACCAGGCCTGCCAGACGCAGAAGCCACAGCTCTTCGCTGCGGTAAAGCCGCTTCTTTTGCCTTTGCCTTGGCAATCAGCTCCGTGAGGTCAGATCCAAATAGCTGACCACCCTTGTAAGCTAAAGATAGCAAACCTTGCTTGGAAACTGCGTCCCCGGTCCACTGTCTAAGCCACAGTGCTCTTCTGACTGTGACCGCCGAGGATTGCGCCCTGGACAGCAGTGACGCAGTATCCAGACCTGCATCATAGCCATATCGGGCTGCATTCTCCAACAATTTGAGAAGCCCATCTACCTCGGATAACGGAGATCTATCTTGCCACGCCGTCCGTAGACGGTCCAACCAGCTCAGGGAAGCTTTACAAGCACACATGGATCCTAGCACTGCTCTGAATCCATGACCCGCGGCCTCGTAGATGGATTTCGCCGCCATCTCCGTTTTTCTGTCCAGCGGATCCTGCAGACTCGCCTTCCCTTTAACAGGAAGTAATGAGGATTTGCTAAGCTGGGATAAAGGGACATCCACTTCAGGAGAAGGAATCCAATTATCAATCAACTCCGTCGTACACGGATACAGTGCCTCAAAAAACCGTGTCCTCTGAAAACGTTTATCTGGACACAGGCGTTCCTTCTCCACTGCCCCATTAAGCTCATCCAGAGATGGTAATGCCGATCGCGACCTATGCGACTCCTGAAACATCCGGGCCGACTTACCAGGACATCTAGTTACCTCCTCCGGTAACTGTAACGCCTCCCTCATGGCTCCAATAAAAGCCTCTGTACGGCCCAAAAGAGAGGCAGAATGTCCCTGCCGATCCTCCTTATCCGAATCGGACAACTCCCCATCTGAGCTTGAAGGGAACCCTCCATATCAGAGATCTCTGAGTCGCTACGCGGGAAGGATGGCACCGGCCTGTGTCGCTTCCTGCCATGAGAGGATCTAGCTGACACCCAATAACCTAGACGGTCAGACAGGCCATCAATAGAACGAGCGAGGGCATCCATTTTGACATCACTGCAACCTCCGACCGCTGCGCTTGACGCCGTCGAGGTCTGCGTGTCAGATACGCGAGACTGATCCAGTAGCGGATCTGGGAGACGGTCCGCACCTCCTGGATCCTGATCTGACATGCCCTCACACAGTATATGGCAGGTCAAACCTGTCAGTAACTAGAAAAGTGTGGTTTCTTAAGGGGACGAAACAAAAAAAAAAAACGCTGAAGGGTTAAAGCTCTTAAAGGGGAGAGCTACCCCAGCTGTCCCTCAATTTAAAATATCAGCAGAATATGTCAGCAGCAATAATTAACCCTTTATGTTCTGATCCATCATACTGGGATAGAACCTACGCCGTCTCGGGTAGTTGCTGGATTCTTGACCGCTGAAAGGGTTAACCGCCTAATAGGGGTTAATGTCGCAGACTCCCCACAACCTCTTTTAAATGAAAAGGGTGTGCGAGCCCCAGACAAAAAAAGGTCTCTATATGAGACCGCAGCTGCAGGGTAGTGCAATCTGCCCCTTGTTACACAGAAAGGTGCCCTGCGCTGTGGGGATGAGGGAGTTAAGCTTCTGCCCTGACAGGCAGAAGCGACTCACCCAGCTGGCCGCGGTGCTGTTCCTTCGGTTAGTCGGGAGGAGCGGAGAGTGAGGAGCCCGGGAAGCCTTAGTAATGGCCGCCGCGCTGTGAGGAGAGAAGCCGGAAGAGAAGGGACAGGAAAAATCGCGCGCTCAGAGCGCTTCCTGCCCGAGAAGACCGGGAAAGAGCGAAGCCACGCCCCCCGCCGGCTTCAAAAAAATGCGCGAACTCCTCCGCTCTCCCATGTCCTGCAGGCATCCACCTGCGGACAAAAAACACAGTCACCAACATGTCACATGTAACAGCGGCTGCCGCAGCAGCCGCTGATGCACTCACATACATTAAAAAATGCAGAGTACTCACCCAGCTGAGCGCCACAGGGACCCCCAGGGATTTGTGGCGCTGTGCCCATCGCTTCCCCCCAGGGCGGGGAACGCAGTGACCCCAGAAGCGCGGTTTGCGTCCCCGCCAGGGAAGCAACCCTCATCCCCCAGGGCCGGCAGGGTTCTGCAGGGACCACCTTAAAGGGTAGTACAGATTCCGCCAAGGGAGGGGTGGGGGTCCAGCAGCGCTGAGACCCCTGAGACCTTTCAAGTCTCTTTCCGATAAAAAATAAAAAAATCTTCTGAGGAGCTGCTTCAACAGCGACTATCCTCTGAGACCTCAAATTTTAGACTGGAGAGCTGGAGTAAGAGGAGCCCGAGCTGGAGGGCCGGTCAACACTTTTTTAATCTGAGGTGTTTCTATCCTTTGTGGGCTCCGCCTACCCACTAGTAATGACTAGTGTGTCTCCCTTCCTTCCAATCTGCTGCTGAAAGAGTAATTGTTCTCAAAGAGCAATTGGAAAGGCTAATATTTAATATTAGACCCAAAATAAAAGCCAATATTAAGTATAGGTTTGCTCCAGCTTTGTGGATTTGTTTTTTTTTTTTTTTTTTAGAAATAATGCTTCGTGTAGAACTTTTAAATTCATAACTAAGTACAAAGGCCCAGCAAAAACCAAAAGGCCGCACTAAATCTACGCTGCTAAAAAGATGAGAGCAAGACCCTCTTTCTCCCATTCCAGTCCTCTTACCTCTGCTGTAAGCTGGCGCTGCGCATCTTTTGCAGCCCCAAGATGTTGCACAAGTTCCTCATTTTCTACTGTATACTGTAAGAAGAAAAAAAACAATCACAATCTATTGTAAAGTATAATAATCTTCAATGGCTAAGAAAACACTCAAAAGATGATTTGAGATTGGCGTAGTGCACAGCAGTCCTACTGTAGGGGCTCGCTGGAGTACGAGTCACCTAACTTGACTATGGGAAAGATGTGTATCTTCGTACTGTGTTAGCCAGTAGATAGAAAAATATTTAGACTTGAGAGTCCTCAGTGGTTGATACCTTTTACCTTTTACCTCTCGAAAGCTTGCAATTTGTTACCATCTTTTCAGTTAGCCATTAAAAGGTATCAACCACTGAGGACTCTCAAGTCTAAATATTTTTCTAACTTGACTAATAATTTAGGCGTATATTACCTGGTATGTGCCGCTGGCAGAAACGTACTCAAGTCAGTGACTGAAGTACACTCCCGGAGTATGTTACAGTACCAAAGTGGCGGAACTTACCATAAATCTGAGGGGTGGACATGGCCACTTTGGCATAGCTAGTCGGGACAGGAGTGCAAACTTCAAATATCAGAATAGTTTTGCACAAGTTCCAAGGTGCACAAAAATATTACGACTTAAGATGCATATGTCTATACATAGCTGAATAAACTTAAGGGTTGGGACATTCCTCTACCATAGGCTCTAGTATAAGCAACATAAAAAACAAGGAGGTGTTGCAAAATTAATCAAAATTGCATGTGTACTGTGAAATGTATATTGTTCAAATGTGAAATTTACTTTAAAAGGGGATTGTTCACCACTAAATATTTTGCAAAAACCATCCAGCATGCAGAAAAATAAATAAATGTATTCTCATCTTAACGACCTTCCACTTTTGCTCTTCCAACACCGCTGGGTCTCCTGCAGTGCTTGCTCTTCTGGCCGGACATGTGATCACTGCAGCCAATCATTGGCCGAGGTCTCCTGCCTGTACAGTTTGAGTAAAGGCCCCGTCTGACATAGCGAGATCGCTAGCGAGATCACTGCTAAACAGCGATCTCAGCAGCGATCTCAGTATGTCTGACACGTACCAGCGATCAGGCCCCTGCTGTGAATCGTGTTAGAAATGCCTGGACTTTTTTTTGATCGTTGGTCTCCTGCTGGCCAGCACGCATCGCTGCGTGTGGCAGGCAGGAGACCAGCGATCAGCTGGTAACCAAGGTACACTTCGGGTTTCCAGGCGCGGGGCTGTGCCTGGAAACCCGATGTGTACATTGGATACCAGTGCGCTGCTGCAGGGGAGCTGGAAACCAAGGTACACATCGGGTTTCCAGGCACCGCGCAGCGCCTGGAAACACGAAGTGTACCTTGGTTACCAGCTCCCTGCATCAGCAGGCTGGTATCCAACGTACACTGTGGGTAACTAGGCGACGTTACCCGCAGTGTCGCTGTCCTGATCGCTGCCTATTTGGCAGCTCAGCAGCGATCATGTAGCGACACACCAGCGATCCTGATCGTTGTCGGGATCGCTGGTGTGTCGCTATGTGAGACGGGGCCCTAATATGTACAGCCACTGGATATCCTGTTCTGGCTCTATGGACGCGAGACGTACTGGACACTGGTCGTAGCCAATAATTGGTTGCTGTAGCCATATGCCTTTCTATCCAGGAAGATGAAGCATGGTAAGTAAGGGACCAGTGGAGGAGGAATGGAGATTGATAAGGCGAGTATAATTTATCATTTTACAGCATGCTGACAGACATTTATAAAATTCTCCCTCTGCCAAGGTTTCTCACACCTGCACCCTTCTGTTGAGGCTCCAGAAAGATTTTAGTCACTGTTGGCAGCCAATGTAAAGCTTTCGTCGCTACGCTTACCGCCAAACTAGTGGAGACCATCATGAATGCGTATGTCCACACTAACCAAACTATATGCATTCCTTGGGCAAGACTTACTGCTTTAGCCTTTTTCTGAATATCGACGATCTGAGAAAGCAGGTGCGTGATCTCTTCTTGTTGCCGAGCAGCATCTTCGGTTTTCTTTGCCAATTCCTCGGATATGCTGGCAATTTGGATGCTGGCATCCCCTAGTAAACATAAGTCAAATAGGTCAATAGAAAATCATTGCATGATATTAAAATACCCGTTAAGACTTTATTCTAGGTATTCAGCTTCTAATAGTGCAGAAGGACATATTACTAGAGTCTCCATGGACATGAGAGAATGTAATGAATGGACAGTATTAATAGATGACCTACTTAGTTCCTTCACACAATCATTGACAAGCTGCTGTTCCTTCTCTTCATATGTGATGGTCTCAGTTTGTAGATGACACGCCTGTGACAAGAAGGATTAAAATAAGACGTCTCATTAAGGGGAATCCATAAAATGTGGAATAGGACACACATTTAGATCTCCAAGACATCTATTCTACTAAGAAACCAGTGGGGACAATAATAGGTAGCTATTATGAAGTCTTACACATAAAGAATTACAATACAAATTTCCATCCAAGACCAGTAAGAAAAAGGTGTAGTGCATTAAATCAGTCACTAGGTGTCAGTAACAGATCACACTTTGCACTGAGAATTAGCAGCTACAGGGTATAATGGAAGAAGTCCCTGCAACTCTCACCTCCGACCGCAGAACAATGTTCTCATCCTCAAGGTCTTTCAGTTTCTTATGTAGGGAGTCAAAGTGGAAATAGTTTTGGACGGATGTTGAAGATTCATTCCTCGTTAAGCTTTAAGAAAAGTACAAGTAAACATTGACTATTTTAAAGGTTTAACAATCATCCTCTAAATTGTATTGTGAGCGATCTGTCCTGTCCATGGGGTGGATTTATTGTAGATGTCTGCAGTGGACTAGAATACAAGGCTACTAGCTGACATTGTACAAATTGGAGAAAAAGCAGCATTCCATTTTTGCCAATTTTAATACAGTAGAGATGAAATCTATGGTGATCCTGTCGCACGGTTTGCATGAACCGTATGCAGATTGTGCTGCAGATTCACCACAGGATTTCCATTAAAGGGAATCTGTCACCCCATTTTTCGACTATAAGCTGCAGCCACCGCCATCAGGGGCTTATCTACAACATTCTGTAATGCTGTAGATAAGCCCCCGATGTAACCTGAAAGAGAAGAACAAGTTAGATTATACTCACCCAGGGGCGGTCCGGTCCGATGGGTGTCGTGGTCCGGCGCCTCCCGTCTTCATATGATGACATCCTCTTCTTTGCTACCCGTTGCAGTTCCGGCACGGGCATACTTTATCTGTCCTGTTGAGGGCAGAGCAGAGTACTGCAGTGCGCAGGCGCCGGCAAAGGTCAGAGAGGTCCGGCGCCTGCGCACTGCAGTACTGTACCCTCAACAGGACAGATCAGTGCGCCTGCGCAGGAGCCGCGATGGGAAGCAAAGAAGAGGACGTCTTCGCTAGAAGATGGAAGGTGCCGCACCGGACCGCCCCTCGGTGAGTATAATCTAACTCGTTTTTCTTCTCTTTCAGGTTACATCGGGAGCTTATATACAGCATTACAGAATGCTGTAGATAAGGCCCTGATGGCCGCAGCTTATAGTCGAAAAATGGGGTGACAAGATTCCCTTTAAGTGAACTTATCTGTAAAGGAAGAACACGAAACCTACCAATGAAAAGTAAAAGATATGACAAACCTGTCAAGCACCACCATTTTCTGCTTGTTCCTCAAACATTCAACCTTAGGGTGCGTCTACATTGACCGGTCTCCATGAACAAACATGCCTAGGAACTCATCTCCCCAATTATCTGCCTGTCTAAACAGGCTGCCGATGGCCTGAAAAATTAGCAAAATGCTTGTTCTTTGGGTGAAATTTTTAATTTACTGAAAAATCATCACTTGGCAGCACATTGTCCTGTGTAAACAGGACCTGTGCTGCCGAGAAAAATGATATTGCTTATGCACAAAGCAATCAAATTAAAGATTGTTCTGTGCAAATGGAAGCGTGGTCAGCCTGTCTAAACAGACGACTCTTCCATGTAGCAGATTACCGGTAGATTTTTTTTTTTTTTTTTTAACAGCAGCAGGTCGGTTAATATCCTGCTGAAGTTCCATTTTTAACTGGTAACTGAAGAGGGCACTGCGCTTAGAAAGGGCAGAGGAGGGGGAGAGGCTTCTGCTGCAGGCAATTGTACAGCAGCCACACCGGAGACACACAGCGAGTACGAGGGGGGAATACACTAAATATTTAATTGCAGTTAAAATTGAGAAATAAACAAAATAGGGTAAAAGGAAAGTATGAAGTGAAGGGATGAATTTGCTGGTGGACTTTTCTTTGTACATTATATACACACACGTATAGGCACAAGGAACAGTTAACACATAGTTGTCAATTCACACAATGCAGAGTTTTAAGAGAAAATATTTACAGTGGTTGTCTACTATTGGACAACCCGTTATTAACTCTTTCCTGCTGCAGCAAATTTCCATTTATTTCGCTCCCTTTTTTCCTCCACCTTCTTCCAAGTTACATAACTTTTTTATTTTTCCGACCAGAGACTTATTGAAGGATTGTTTTTTGCGGGAGGACTTGTACTTTTGACTGACACTAGTCACTTTATTATCTAATATACTGGAAAGTGGGAAAAAAAATCCCAAAGGTGGAAAAATTGTAAAAAAGTGTGAAATTCCACATTCCTTGCTCCATGTTTACTATAAAGTAAAACTGACCTGGCAATAGTATTACTCAGACCATCAGGGATTATTTTTTCTCTTCATTTAAGTGTTAAAAAAAAAAAAAAAAAAAATTGCGTGGGTTTTTATTTCAGAGACCCATTAATCTTTTAAATTTTTGGACAACAAAGCCAAGCGAGGACTAATTTTTTGGGCCCTGAGCCGACGTTTGTAGGGATACCATTTCGGGGTACATATGATGTTTTAATCGCCTTATTGCAGTCTTGCGACAAACGAAATACTAATTTTGGCATTTTGATTTTTTCTTATTACGCAGTCTACGGATGGGTTAATTTATTTTATACTTCAATAGATTTTACTTTTTTCCAGATGCAACAATACAAGTGTATTTTATTTTTTATAATTTCTTTATTTTTAATGGGCAAAAGGGAGGTGATTTGAACTTTTTTAAAAAATTTTTTTTTCTTACTTGTATCTGTTAGTCACCTTAGGGAACTTGAAACTGCGAACAGATGATGGCTTGTGCCTTGTACAGCAATCCCACGGCACTGCGGTATACACTGAGAATCATGGTATTCAAGGACCTCCATTGAGAAACTGGCGATCACCAAAGTAGCGTCATCACAGGCAGGGAGATCCTCAGGAGACCCCCGACTGTCATGGCGAGTCATTGGTGCCCCGAAATCGTGTCAGGTAGGCCCGATCAGTGAGTGGAATGACGAGCCCCCTGCTGGTGCGCTGCAAATGCTGCTCAGAGACTGACAGCGCCATTCAGAAGGTTAACAGCCGCAGGTGGACTCCGCTCCACACATAGCTGGTACGTCACATGTCGGTAAGGGATTAATGAGAATAAAATCAGAGTTTTATCGGCAGGAGAGCACTACAGGACTAGTTGCTTCATGCCTCAGAGCAAACGGTTCTGTGTAGTGATGGGTTGTTTGCAACCGATCTGTAAAGCGAGCCAGTGCCCTGCTTGGAGCCGGCACTCCAACGAGAGACAAGGAAATTCTCTGTATGGCTCTCACTGGGTGTAACATAACGTGATCAATGGGCGAAACCATGCCCACCAGAACCAAACCCCATCCACCGAATTACATTGTCTGGCTGAAAGTGGGCAAGATTTCAGCTGCGTTAATTTAGTTTTCAATGTATGTTCACCTATGGAAACACATATTTACAAGGGATCCACTTAGGATCCAAAAGAGCCAGTTCTATTTGGTGAGGGAGAAAAGTGATCCAGATCACCAAAAAGAGCCAGAGTGGCCATCACTATCCCTGTGCAACCACGCTCCCAGCGTCATGTCCATGTACACAGAAAGCTGCCAATCAGTGGTGTGGGGGGCAGGTTACACAGAGCTCAGCATGTAGAGCACTGCTACATCTGCAGCACAGAAACTTTCATCACAACTGCTTTAAGTGTCACATTGCTCAGTGGTTAGCACTGCCGCCTTGCAGCGCTGGGGTCCCGGGTTCAAATCCCACCAAGGACAACATCTGCAAGGAGTTGGTTTGTTCTCCCAGTACTTGAGTGTTTCCTCCGGGTTCTTGGGTTTCCTATCACACAATAAAGACATACTGATAGGGAATCTAGATTGCAAGCCCCATTGGGGACAGTGCGATAATTTCTGTAAAGTGCTGGGGAGATAATGGGGATATATAAGTGAGTAAAATAAATAAAATAAACATTGCTGGAATCAGGTCCTCTGCCCCTACACCACACTACTTTCAGATAGCGTAGGAAAAACCTAGTGACATATTATTTTTAATGGGCCCAGGGAAACAAAAAAAAACAAAAACAAACATTTAATACTCCCCTCCTGGACTGGCACTGCTCCTCTTTACTCACACTGGGATAGTGGCCATCACTGAGCAGTGCTAGTCCAGGAGGTAGCCTTTATTTCTCACTTCTCTGGGCCCATTAATAAGTAGTTGCTCAGTGATGGACATTGTAATTTCATAAAAAGTACAGATATTTAACACAATGGACATCAGAGGAGCAGACTGTTCCTTTTTGTTCCTCACTTAACTAGGTCCCGGGTTTATTCACAGAATAGAGCTGTTCGCTTGACGAGAAAAGGGGCACGGCTCAAGGTAAACGAAATCTATAGTCCAAAGGAAACCAAACAAGAAAATAGCATAAAATGAGAAAATAAAATGTGTCTAACATGTGGCAACTT
>JARQOD010000006.1:100786431-100902550 GCA_033576555.1 Oophaga sylvatica
TGAGAACACAACAACTCTCGAGACTTCTGTATTCCACATAACTCTTTTCTTAAAGGGAACCCCAAAATGCACTTTAAATGGACTGTGCAGTGTTGTAGGGAACTCTACCGCTATAAAAGCCATACTAGCACTGTACCTGTAACTAGTATTGTGCCTGAAAAAAATAACTTCATTCATATGCAAATGAGGAGGTTTCGGTGGACCTCAAGCGTGGCCTAGAGTTTTGGTGCACCATCTTGCCTCCTCATCTGTGCTCACTTCCCAGAGCAAGAACTGCCGGTGTCTGTGCAGCCGCGCTGGAGTATTAGAGAAGTGAGTGACATCAGCACAAAGGAGACAGGGAGGAGAACGCGCACAGCTGCACACATGCATTTACACAAAGCTCACTCTGGGATGTGGGCACCTTTCAAAAGTGGAAAAGAGGCCCCAATATGCAAAGGAGGAGGAGTAGCGGTGCACCAAACTCTTGGCCACACCAAGGGTGCACAAAAGCCTCCTTAATTGTATAAGAATGAAAAGTTATTGTTACCAGCAATAGGTGAAGTGCCAGTAGGGTGGTTGTATGGGCCAAGTCCCCACTTAAAATGCATTGGTAGTGGGGAGGACGACGGACTGCCTTTAAAAATCTGCGCTGTATCATTCCTAAAATGTAATTTAGGAATAATTAAACAACTCGGAGTTACTAGACAAAGGGGTATCCCTTCACAGAATGACATTGTCAAATCGGTGCCAACAGTATGAACCTGTATGGACACACCTCTGACAAGGAGTTTGGTAAAAACTGGCTGTCAATTAATCTTACATATTTAGGAAGAGTGACAGAGGTATGGCACAACACAATTTTAGGAAAAGATGCTACAGAATGGTTAATTTATGGGAACATTAAAACAAAAAAACATTTACCGTAGTTAAAGAAGCACTACTCCCAAAGTTCTTTTTCCTCTTAATATATTGCAGTCATCAGTACTTACAATTGCTCATTTTGCCTTTTTACCCAGTAAATTCTTCTCTTTTGTCTGCACAGAAACAGGAAGTCTCTTTTCCCTGTAATTATCATTCTCCTCTCCAAATCCTCACCCAGCTACTCTGCCCTTCCCACTAGCAGGGACTTTTGCAGTGACTCAGGAGTCATGCAGGGAAAATTGACCTCCTGTTTCTACATAGAACTTAGAAGGATTCAGCTAATCAGTTTTTAATCATGTGATGTCATAGACCTAATGGAAAAGAGAAGAATTAGCTGGGTAGAAGGGAAACATGAGCAATTGTAAGTACACAGAGCTATAGAATAAGATGATTGCAATATATTAAGAGGATAAAAACTGATGGGAGGAGGAGAGTTTCTATAAACAGGCATGTCAGTAAGCATGGTAATAGATGACAAAATAAAAACCACCAGTACAACATTCTGCTCCCTGGTGATTTGTAGATGCTTCTCTTGAACTACACACACTGTTTAAAGCCTGGTGTATTCCAAATTTTTATTTATGAAAAATTAAAATTAATAACCTGTATCAAACTTAAAGGGGTTGTCAGATACCTTAAACTGTTGCTAATTAACCATCTTTAACAAGGGGGCATTTTCTAAGTGAAGCATGTATAAGATTCCCTTGCCAGCCTTTTTCTTTTTTCACTTCAAATGACGCTTTGATTGGAACGCTCAAAATACATAGAGTCTGAAACAAAACGTCAGTGAATTATAAGCAAGCGTTAATTCCAAAAATAATTTTTCTGTTTTACTTTTAAAAATAGAGACGCAGTTTAAGGTTTCGACCAGCCCCTTTACAATGCCGTTTCTGAATTATATTTGTATGTTACTAATGGGAATTCTGTCAAAAGAATACATTTTATATAATGGCTAAACTGTTGGGTTTCCTTAGGCCGAGTTCACATCTGCAGCAGAGTATTCATCACAGATCATGTCATATTTGACGTGGCGAATAGAAGCTCAATCATTTCATTTTCTTTTTGTTCCTATGAAGGAACAGAAAACTAAGAAATAACATGATAGATGTGAGATGCATGTAAGAAGTAAAGGCGCTCACCTCCGACTGCTCTGTATAATTTTAAAGAGAATTGCAAAATAAAGAAGATGGATTTTTACTCTTGGCCAATGCATTACTTCTTACATGCACCCTATACTGATGTGATGCTTATGAGCTCACAGACGCACGCTGTGTACAGTGCTCTCAGGCAATAGTCCGATTGGACAATCCTATGAAATGGATTGCTTGTTGAAAGTGCCAAGATTTCTGACAACAGACGTGAAATCAGGATGGAAGTCTGAATTTTAAAGGGAACCTGACAGGTCTCACATTGCCTCCTGCCCACCAGCATTTGTATATTCCTCAATGAACACACTGTGGAACCACTCCTGTATCCTGGGTGACAAAAGAGGTTTTTAAAAAAAGTTTTTTTAGTCCATTTTTAATATGCATATTAACCTTCTGACTAGTCGATAGGGCATTGGTTTCTCCAGACTAGTCATCCTAGTCAATGTTATCACGCCCCAATCACGCATGTGGGAGACTTGCTCCTACACGTCATTGCGCCTCTGAAGCCGGGTGTGTGCTTCCAGATGCATGGCACTCGTCCAGAAGCAAAGAAGGAGCTGAACGTCAATGGAGGAGCCGAAGATCAAGCTTCTTTGCTTCCTGACAAGTGTGCTGCGCCCCTGAAGCAAGGAAGCATACACCGGCTTCAGATGCAATAACATGTGGGCAAGAAAGTCACACACGGGCAAAATTTGGAGAGAGTAGGTGATGGCGCCGGCTCTTCAAAATCATATTATGCAGACAGGGGTGAGACAATATAATGCGTGAGACGACTAATCTGGGGAAACCAAAGATCCACCAACTAGTCAAAGTTTAATTTGCTTATTAAAATGAACTGTAAAAAAACTATAAAGAAATATACAAAGCTGGAGAGCTGCAGGGAATGGGAGACCGGTCAGGTTCCTTTTAAATGTGCGTTACACTTGCTATATACACGAGTTACAGAAGTTTTTCACGCAATGTAATATGATGCATGCGAAATACAAACCTAGCTCTGCTACATGAATTGACCAGCGCCCTCATGCACTTTCTTCACTAACTCCTGTCTTGTCAGCACTTACGGTCTTCTTTTACAAAAGGTACAGCAATTTTAGCACCCTACAATAATAAGGTGTGTAGGATTTGGAAATGAATGATGACCCTGTCAGTTGGCTAATAAAGAAATGCTTAAGCTGGTTTCACAAGTCCAATGTTATGGACAGAGTATGGCCTGCGATGCCCGGCCCAGCTGCGGGTACCGACCTGAAATCAACGACGGAGGGTCTCCAAAACACAACAAAACAGCCTCATAGGCACATAGAGTGTAGATTGCTGTTCAAGAGACAGTCAGTATGGACATCAGAGTCCATGAATGTCTGACCTCTGAAATCGGACTTACTTTAACTTCTGAGTGACCTGAACAAATTTTCCAATCTGACATATTGTATGTGACTTTATGTGGCAATAATATTTCAACAAATCGCAGTGATTTTGACATAGTTTTTAGTGACACATTATACTTTAAGTAAAGTGGCATGAGAGTTGAGCAAATTTTTGCTTTTACCACCTAAATGTTGCCAACTCTGAATAGGCCACTATAGCCGGCAGACTCTAAGGCCATTATTTGGCCATGAATTGCCATGGCAACCAACAATACCACAAAATCATGATCTCTGGGTGTTCATGGAGTTAAAGAGCGAGCCCCCACACTCTGTTAACCATCTAGAGGCCAGCAGCATCCAAGGGACTAAAAGACTGAGGTCGGTGCCAACATGGATCATGACTAATGCAGCATCTCCACCACTCGAGAGGCTATTCTCATAGCTCTGATCAGTAAAAAGATGTATTGGTGGTCACTAAGGGGTTAAGAGTTTGCCTCAAGACTGACTCGTGCTCTAGCTATTTTACGACAAGCTATACCCACCTAATACTAATGTACCCCTCCAATGTGACGGAGAAATGGTAAACATCTCACAAGCAAATTCTAATTAACACCAGGATCTATGTACAGTGAGTTACCTATAGCGATAAAAAGGTTGAATGGAAGGATGTGACAACCAAATCATTCATACTTCATGGTGTACATACAAACAGGTTACATCACAAACCCTTCATACTTATGTCTGACCCACGAGCATGGTCAAACTGACAGCAATATTTAAAAAAAAAAAAAAAAAAAAAAAAACACATGAAAGGGATGAAAAGGAATGAAAAATAAAATGATCAGCCGAGAGCAAGAAAGGTAAGACGGAATCAATATACTGTACATGAAAAGTGGAACATAAAATATTAAACACATACTGTCTGTCCTATAGATTTGTAAGCTACAAATGTATATTTTAGACACTATGTAGGCAAAGACACAGGGCAAATAGAAAATGCATTGGGTACTAAGTTTGGACGTAGTAATACTTTGTTCATGTATTAAATGTTCAATAAAAAAAAGTTATAAAAAAAATGTCATGTGTATGTCGTTCATAGAATATACAACACATGCAGCACATGGTCTTGTAGGGTGTAATACAATTAAGAGCAGATGCACACTGAGTACGCTAAGGTATATGTGTACATTAAAAAAATGAACTTTGAACTGCATTACTATTTATTCTCCCGGGCAAGTACTTCTCCAGGAATGACAAGTTTAAGTTCCCATTTACAAGGTATGCATTGTTGTGGCAGATGGGTACACATGAATTGGCTAACTGAAAAGAGGACTTTCCATCATTTTCATGTTGAGCTGGACACTACGGAATGAAACATTTTTTGCTAGCTTTATTGTGCCTCGTCTTTGCACAGATATTAGCCAAGTATTTGGCATCTAATGAGTTTATTTTCATTAAATCCACGTGGACATTTCACCGGACGGGGGGGGAGGTGGGGGGTGAAATTTTCATCCCCAATAAAATAAAGCCTATACTCATCTCCTGTGCCAGCTCAGTTTCTGGGGTGTCTGCACTCTCCTTCCTCGTGGATGTTATGCTGTGACGATTTGAGTGACATGTGACCCTGGCGCCCATTCATTGCTGACATGAAGAGGATTGGGTGTCGGGCATCACGTGTCATTCCACCACATCACAGCCCCGGGTTTTAGTAGTAGTGGACAACCTCTTTAAAATATACAAAGCCTATTAATGGAAGTCAAAATGAATTGTATATGGATATGAAATAAGGATTAAAAAAAAAAAAAAACAGCATAGAAAAAAAGATTGAAGCAAAATGGATAGATAAAATATAATGGAGATTTTATTGAAAGCTCAGAATAGATACAAATAGCAAAAGGTATTACAGGATGACCAACTCAAAAGGAAGAATGAGGGAAACAGAACATATAAAGTAAAGAATACAGGTCAATTATATCTGCCAACACATTCAAAACTGCCGGCTACATTTCCTATTCTATTATTTGAATAAATAATTATTCATAATAGTCATTAACGGCAAAAAATATATAAACTAAATGAAGCACAAGTGAAAAGTTACTTTCAGAAATTCTATAAAGTTTTTCATCCACCACTCCAAAGTTATAAATATCATCATCAATATAGTTCAACAACCCTCCATCCCAAGAAGTGCAATGCATTTCAAAGGGGTTGTCCAGTATTTTAGTTGCCTGAAAGCAGTAAATGTTCTGAAATAAGAATTAAATTATCACTACTCGTTAAATAGCATGCCACCCTAGCAATAACGCAGAAGGATGTTATGTCTTGTGACAGCTGCAGCCCATCACTTGACTCAGTGGTCACATACCATACAAGCAAGCACAACTGCCTACAACAATGATTGGCTGCAGCAGTCATATGAATGAGGTACCTGATGTCATCAGGGCTGAAGAAAAAAGACTAGTGGGACAGCATTGGTGTTTTAAAGGGAATCTGTCACTATCTGGACAATTTCGAGCTATTACTATGGGCATACAGATAATAGAGTGGTTAAACCAGTCTTAATTGTATGCCTCATAGCTGCGGTGTAGATGCTGAGAAAAGCAGTTTTAGGCTAAGTGCACACGTCAGGAATTTTCGCGTTTTTTCCCGCAGCAAAAATGCGAAAAAAAACGCAAGCATTAAGCATCTTATTCGTTTAAATGGATTCTGCAATTTTTGTGCACATGCAGCGTTTTTTTCCCGCGAAAAAAACGCTTTGCGGAAAAAAAGCAACATGTTCATTAATTTCGCGTAATCTCGGCGGAATCGCCGCCATAGGAATGCATTGAACCGCTTACTTTCCGCATGTGGCTATGCGGAATGTGAGAGGTTCATGGGCGGATGGTACCCAGGGTCCGGAGGAGAGGAGAATCTGCCCTGGGTACCATATCCCTGGTAAAACAATAATTAAAATAAAAAATAATGATATTCTCACCTTCCGGCGGCCCCCGCAGCTTTCCCGCCTCTCAGCGACGCTCCCGTTTCCAGTAATGCATTGTGAGAATCACCCCAGATGACGTAGCGGTCTCGCGTGATGCTATGTCATCTGGGGTCTGTCGCAATGCATCCTTGGGAACGGGATTGGCCGGGAGGGTCGCTGAGGACCAGGAAGGCTGCGGGGGCCGCCGGAAGGTGAGAATAGCACGATTTATTATTTTTTAAATTATTTTTACATTAGATCTTTTACTATTGATGCAGCATAGGCAGCATCAATAGTAAAAAGTTGGTCACACGTGTAAAACACTATGTTTGACTCGTGTGACCAACCTGTCAATCAGTTTTCCAAGCGATGCTACAGATCGCTAGGAAAACGCTAGCATTCTGCAAGCTAATTACGCTTGCAAAACGCTAGTTTCTGGCGGGAATACGCATACCAAAAAAATGCGTATTTCCCGCGGCAGAGAAGTGCGAGATTGCCGCGGAAATTTCCGCGGCAATTCCGCAACGTGTGAACTTAGCCTTAATGTTATTACGTCAATGATTTCTTCCAGGCTCTGGGGAGTGCAGTGCCTGGAAGAAATCACTACCTCCTGACTTCATTATAATGGCATCCCCGTCCCATCAGCGTCACACTGACGTGTTCGGCGCTGTAATCCCACGCATGCGCTATGCTACTGCACTGTGACTCACCGCGCCTGCGCAGAAGATTTGTTCCAGGCACCACACGCCACGGAGCCTGGAGGAAATTAATTTCTCAATATCTACACCGCAGCTGTGAGGTATATAGGTAAGAATATTTTAACCATTCTATTACCTGTATACCCATAGTAATCGCTCAAAATCGTCCATGGGGTGACTGATTCTTTTTAAGAGTGAGTATTGGCTCTTTTTTTTCCCCCCCATAACCTGCTTTGGGGTACCTTACTTAAAATTCCAGACAACCCCTTTCAATAATAAATCATGGACATTTAGATATGTGCAAGTAGTTTAAAATTGGTGACCATGAAGAATCCAAGATGAATAGAGGTGTGTGTGTATATATATATATATATATATATATATATATATATATATATATATACACACACACACACACACATACACATTTTTCTGTATTTTCATGACTATGAAAATTGTACATTCACACTGAGTGCATCAAAACTATGAATTAACACATGTGGAATTATATACTTAACAAAAAAGTGTGAAACAACTGAAATTGTCTTATATTCTGGGTTTTTCAAAGTAGCCACCTTTTGCTTTGATTACTGCTTTGCACACTCTTGGCATTCTCTTGATGAACTTCAAGAGGTAGTCACCGGAAATGGTCTTCCAACAATCTTGAAGGAGTTCCCAGAGATGCTTAGCACTTGTTGGCCCTTTTGCCTTCACTCTGCGGTCCAGCTCACCCCAAACCATCTCAATTGGGTTCAGGTCTGGTGACTGTGGAGGCCAGGTCATCTGGCGTAGCACCCCATCTCTCTCCTTCTTGGTCAAAAATCCCTTACACTGGAGGTGAGTTTGGGTCATTGTCCTGTTGAAAAATAAATGATGGTCCAACTAAACGCAAACCGGATGGAATAGCATGTCGCTGCAAGATGCTGTGATAGCCATGCTGGTTCAGTATGCCTTCAATTTTGAATAAATCCCCAACAGTGTCACCAGCAAAGCACCCCCACCACGTCACACCTCCTCCTCCATGCTTCACGGTGGGAACCAGGCATGTAGAGTCCATCCATTCCCCTTTTCTGCATCGCACAAAGACACGGTGGTTGGAACCAAAGATCTCAAATTTGGACTCATCAGACCAAAGCACAGATTTCCACTGGTCTAATGCCCATTCCTTGTGTTCTTTAGCCCAAACAAGTCTCTTCTGCTTGTTGCCTGCCCTTAGCAGTGGTTTCCTAGCAGCTATTTTACCATGAAGGCCTGCTGCACAAAGTCTCCTCTTATCAGTTGTTGTAGAGATGTGTCTGCTGCTAGAACTCTGTGTGGCATTGACCTGGTCTCTAATCTGAGCTGCTGTTAACCTGCGATTTCTGAGGCTGGTGACTCGGATAAACTTATCCTCAGAAGCAGAGGTGACACTTGGTCTTCCTTTTCTGGGGCGGTCCTCATGTGAGCCAGTTTCTTTGTAGCGCTTGATGGTTTTTGCAACTACACTTGGGGACACTTTCAAAGTTTTCCCAATTTTTCAGACTGACTGACCTTCATTTCTTAAAGTAATGATGGCCACTCGTTTTTCTTTACATAGCTGCTTTTTTCTTGCCATAATACACATTCTAACAGTCTATTCAGTAAGACTATCAGCTGTGTATCCACCAGACTTCTGCACAACACAAATGATGGTCCCAACTCCATTTATAAGGCCAGAAATCCCACTTATTAAACCTGACAGGGCACACCTGTGAAGTGAAAACCTTTTCCGGTGACTACCTCTTGAAGCTCATCAAGAGAATGCCAAGAGTGCGCAAAGCAGTCATCAAAGCAAAAGGTGGCTACTTTGAAGAACCTAGAATATAAGACATAATTTCAGTAGTTCCACACTTTTTTGTTAAGTATATAATTCCACATGTGTTAATTCACAGTTTTGATGCCTTCAGTGTGAATTTACAATTTTCATAGTCATGAAAATACAGAAAAATCTTTAAATGAGAAGGTGTGTCCAAACTTTTGGTCTGTACTGTATATATAACAACTACAAATGTGGTCAAATACACAAGTTTCATTGCAGTTCACCCTCTGACTACTTTCCCAGTCAGGTATGCAATGTTCATGTACTTTGCAATTACATATTTGTGAGGAAGAAGGATGAAAAATAGTGCAAACGAACAAGGGAGAAGCTCATTTAGGCTCTTGGGTTATTAAAAAAAAAAAAGAAGGGGCAAAGTGCTTGGTAAATGTCACTGCTCATCCATTGCTTTAGTTTGGTACATCTTTCCAAGGAATACCAATTCAGACAGGACAATGTGTTTCCATGGCCAGAATTTCTTTTGTAAAGGGGCCATACTAAATATACAGATTGTGTTTTGACACATTTCACGACAATGGAAACTGAACTCAAAGATAAACTTAGCAGTAGCATTTTTGCAAAAACTAAATAAATCATAATTTATGATTAGCTACCATTTTTGTAATGGTGCCTTGTTCTCTATTGCTCCACTGAAATCAAGGCTGCAGACAATAAGGCTTAGAGACCAGGAAATCGCCAAACTAGATGGCAATAAAGCATTGTGCTACTGTAGATAGTTGCATTGCAAGATTGGTGGAATTGCCTGTGGACGGCCGAATGCCGTAAGAAGTATAACAAATGGTGAAAATATTTAAAAAAAAAAAAGCCTTCATTGTCAGAATGATCTTTCATCACTTTTTCTAGTCATGAGAGAACTGTTCTTAAGGGCTGGCCAACAAATAGTATACATCACATATCTGGACATAGGTGAGAAGTACATTTTCCCTGTGAGTCCTAGCTCTGGAACCTACTGATCATCAGACTGTGGACCCTGGTGGTGTTCAAATGAAGTGGTGGTCTTGCATGAGAGCTTCTGTACTTTATCCATTTATTGTCTGTGAGACTGAAAAATACAACATAGTATTGTACTCGGCTATTTCCATCAGTCCCATAGACAATCAGCAGAGTGGAAGCACATCTGCATGACCGGTCCCTGCAATAGGGCATAGGTTACCTTTTATGTGGATAGGTCACAAATATTGTCTGTGAATGAAAGCTTATGGTCACTGAGGCAGCAGTATGCGCTTTATCACAATGTGGAGCAAATTTATTAAAACACTCATGAAAAATACTCAACCACGTAATCAGCACAATGCAAATTTCATTGTAAAATAACTGCCTTACTGTCCCAAGATTGTACCCACCATCTGCCAAGTTTCTGACAACTTTGGAAAGGACATCTGAGGTTACAGTGAGAAATGGCAAAAAGCTGGAAAGCTTAAAGGGGTTCTCGAAGAATAAAAAAATAAAAAGTCATAAATAAATTGCTCATTACCTTTATCTACTACATTACACTACTTTTGTCTAGACAAGTAATCAGTGCAGTACATTAAACCGTTGCTACACTGAAGGAGACCTTCCCTACAATGTTAATTGTCATGGTACCTGTAAGCATGTGCAGAAAGAAGCTCTGCCCTCTACCTAAAATATTAATAGGCTGAGAGCCTGTGAGCATGTGCAGTAGGATGGTCAGCTCATGTCACCTGGAAATAACCTATACCATGTAGTGACAAGCTATTACCAGGTCACAACAGCCAAAAATCAAAAAGACAGTGGACAACAGTGGGAGCAGCCTCACTGGTATCTCCAGTAGTAAAACAAAATATCCAGTTATCCGATGTCCCCCAGATGAATGGAGGTGGCAGAGTTCCCTACTGCACATGCTCACAGGCACCTGTCCTACCAACATTCTAGGACAGGTTTCTGTCAGTGTAACATGCCAGCGGCCATGTTAATGTACTACAGCAATTACCTTACAAGACAATAGGAATAGGATTTGCTTATTAAAAGTATATTGTCATTGAAAATAAACTTTTTTTTTTTTTCACAGGGAACCCCTTTAACAGTGAACATTTCACAATAAAGTGCCCGAGAATGGTAATTTTCAGTGGCACAAATGTCAAGGAGCTTAGGCATTGTTGGAAACTTACATTTTATTGCTTAAAAATACGGATTTTTGTGTTACTCACCGTAAAATCCTTTTCTCCGAGACACTCATTGGGGACACAGGACTGTGGGTGTATGCTTCTGCCGCTAGGAGGCTGACACTAAGTAACATAAAAAAGGTTAGCTCCTCCTCCGCCGTATACACCTCAGCACTGGCCGCAGGCAAACCCAGTTTAGTGCAAAAAGCAGTAGGAGGCTAAAAAATAAATCAAGAGTTAACACAGATACAGTATATTCAGAAGAAAAAAACTGCTGATACCAATTTAAGGAGAATAGAGTTAACTCAATATAAAGCCAGCCGGCTCTTAGGGAGGGTGCTGTGTCCCCCAATGAGTGTCTCGGAGAAAAGGATTTTACGGTGAGTAACACAAAAATCCGTATTTCTCCTTCGTCTCATTGGGGGACACAGGACTGTGGGACGTCCCAAAGCAGTCCCTTGGGTGGGAAACCGACTCCACAGTGTAATTTATAACCAAGCATTGCTTATAGGTGCGCAACCGCGCCCTGAAGAATCCTTCTACCCAGACTGGCATCCGCAGAAGTCTGGGTATGGACATTATAATGCTTGGAAAAAGTATGCAGACTGGACCAGGTTGCTGCTTTACAAACCTGTTCCACCGAAGCCTGATGCCGAAGGGCCCAGGAGGCACCCACCGCTCTGGTGGAGTGAGCCTTGATCCCTGCGGGAACCACCGCGCCTCTGATACGGTAAGCCTCCTGAATGGCTAACCGAATCCACCTAGCCAAGGTTGACTTAGAGGCAGCAAGTCCCTTCCTGCGACCTTCAGGGAGGACAAACAGCGTGTCCGTCTGTCGAAAGGACGCCGTCCGAGATACATATCTCCTGAGTGCTCTCACCAGATCCAGCGTATGGAGAGCCTTCTCCACTCGGTGCGTCGGAGCTGGGCAAAATGAGGGCAACACAATGTCCTCATTAATATGAAATGAGGACACAACCTTAGGCAGAAAAGGTGGTGTTGGTCTGAGCACCACCTTATCCTGATGGAAAAGTAAGTACGGAGCTCGACAAGACAGTGCAGCCAGCTCCGAAACCCGCCTTATGGATGTAATGGCTACCAAAAACACCACTTTCCAGGAAAGAAATGATAGAGAAACTTCCTGCAAAGGTTCAAAAGGAGACTCCTGTAGGACTCCCAGGACTAGATTGAGGTCCCAAACCTCTAAGGGAGTCTTGTAGGGAGGAACTATATGGACAACCCCCTGAATAAAGGTCCTAACCTGAAAATTAGACGCAATCTTTCGCTGAAAAAGAACCGACAAAGCTGATATCTGTCGTCTAAGAGTACTAGGCGCTAGACCTGAATCTAGGCCTGCCTGGAGAAAAGATAGAATGTTCGGAATTGAAAAGAGGAGCGGGGAACAACCATGTTCCCTGCACCAAGTAAAAAAGACCTTCCAAGTACCGTGGTAGATGCGAGCCGAAACGGGCTTTCGGGCGTTAGCCATTGTTGCGGCGACCTTTTTAGAGAATCCAGCCCTGGTCAGGATCCAAGATTCAACGGCCAGGCCGTCAAACACAGGACCGCTGAGTTCTGGTGGTAAATTGGGCCCTGGGAGAGAAGGTCCACGCGCTCTGGCAGTCGCCAGGGTGTGTCGGTGAGCAATTGTACCAGCTCCGCGTACCATGAGCGACGCGGCCAATCCGGAGCGATTAATATCGCTGGAACCCCCTTATCCTGATCTTTCTGATCACCCTTGGGAGAAGGGCTATTGGTGGAAACAAGTATGGAAGATGAAACTGATTCCATGGTAGGACCAGAGCGTCTACTGCAAATGCCTGCGGATCCCGGTACCGGGAGCGAAGTTGGGCACCTTGGCATTTATCTTGGAAGCCATCAGGTCCACATCTGGGGTTCCCCAGCGTCGGCATATCTGCTGAAAAACCTCGGGATGAAGCGACCATTCCCTGACGCTATGCCGTGACGGCTGAGAAAATCCGCAGCCCAGTTTTCCTCGCCCGGAATGTGGACCGCTGAAATCACAGAGTGATTTACCTCTGCCCAAGTCAGAATCTGTTTTACCTCGTGCATGGCCGCCCTGCTGCGGGTACCTCCCTGATGGTTTATGTATGCCACTGCCGTGGCATTGTCCGATTGTATTCTGACTGGGTGGCCCGCCAGATGCTGGTGAAAATGTCTCAGAGCTAGCCGAATAGCTCGGATCTCTAAAATATTGATCGGGAGGGTCGATTCCTGCTGAGACCAAGTTCCCTGGGCTGTATGGTGACGAAACACTGCTCCCCATCCGAGCAGGCTGGCGTCCGTTGTGACAACCAACCAAAAATTTGGAGGAAACAACCGACCCTGTCGAAGAGTGGTGCTCTTCGTCCACCACATTAGAGTCTGTCTGACCTGCAGGGACAGACGACACCGAAGATTGAGGGAGTAAGGGCTCCCGTCCCATACTGCCAAGAGTGCATGTTGAAGGGGGCGAAGATGAAATTGGGCAAATGGAATAGCCTCTATTGCTGCCACCATCCTTCCCAGGACCCTCATGCAAAACCGGATGGTGTGAGGAATTGGTTGGCGAAGGATCCGTACCTCTTGACGGAGAACCAAGGCCTTGTCCTGAGGAAGAATTATCAACCCCTGAGCGGTGTCGAAATTCATCCCTAAAAAGGTGATCTTCCGAGATGGTACGGGAGATGATTTCTTCGTATTCACCAGCCACCCCAGGCGAGCAAGGGTGTCTAACGTAATGCTGACACTTTCCTCGCAGATTTGAAAAGACGGACCCTTGATGAGGAGATCGTCTAAGTAAGGCAGGATGACTACCCCCCTGGAGTGCAGAATGGACACAACAGCAGCCATGACCTTTGTGAACACCCTGGGGGCTGTGGCTAGCCCGAATGGCAAGGCTGCGAACTGAAGATGAAGTTTGCCGACGGCAAACCGAAGAAATCTCTGGTGAGGAGGAAATATGGGGATGTGAAGATAGGCATCCTGAATGTCTATTGATGCTAGAAATTCCCCTTTTTCCATGGCTGCAATGACCGAACGGAGAGATTCCATTCGGAAATGCCGAATTCTGACAAACCGGTTCAGTCGCTTTAGATCCAAAATGGGCCTTACGGTACCGTCCTTTTTGGGTACAATGAACAGGTTGGAATAAAACCCCTGACCCTTTTCGATCTCCGGTACAGGCACGACAACCCCGCTGTGCCGAAGAGACTCGACCGCCCTGAATAAGGCGCGAACCCGAGATTCGTCCTTGGGAAGGCGCGAGGGAAAAAAACGATTTGAGGGAAGGCTGGAAAATTCTATTTTGTACCCCGAGGAGACTAACTCCCGGACCCACTCGTCGTGGGTAATCGATAGCCAAATGGGGCGAAACCAGAGTAAGCGGCCGCCTACTCTGGATAAATTGACCGGATTCTGCCTCCAGTCATTTGTCCGAATATCTCTGGGGTTTGGACCCTCTAGATCTTGGTTGTTGAGATCGTCCTCTTCCCAGAGGGTTGGTCCTGTAGGAGACCTGACGATCTCTGGCCTGACTAGGCCGACCTGAACCGCTGGAGGTAGCTGGCGCGGCCCAACCTGGGTTACGAAAGGCCCTAAAGCGAGGCTGAAGCTGTCGGCGAAAAGGCTGTTTAATCTTTTGCTGAGGAAGGAAACTGCTCTTCCCTCCCGTCGCATCAGATATGAGCTGATCCAACCTTTCGCCAAATAACCGACCACTCTGATATGGTAAGGATGTAAGCGATTTCTTTGAGATTGAATCTGCTCGCCAGGTTCTAAGCCACAAAGATCTTCTGATGGCAATTGCATTAGCAGCAGCTAGGGCTGCGCAATTTGCCGCATCCATGGACGCATTAATTAAGAAGTCTCCCGCAAGTGCTATCTGATTAGAAATCTCAGTTACTTCAGATGGTACCTCAATACCATGAAGCGCTCTATTTAGAGACTCCGACCAGGATATCATGGCCTTAGCAACCCAAGTCGCTGCAAAAGAAGGAGAGAGAGCAGAACCCGATGCTTCAAACACCGAGCGGGCCAAACCTTCAATCAGACGATCCGTTGGTTCCTTGATCGAGGAACCGTTAGGAAGGGAGAGGAGCGTTTTAGACGCCAAACGCGACACAGGAGGATCAACCGCAGGAGATTCCGCCCATTTCTTAAGAAGCTCGGGAGCAAAAGGATATCTAGTATTGAGAGCCTTTTGTCCTGCGAAGCGCTTGTCCGGTTTCTCCCGGTGGCGCTGCACTAGTTCCTCAAACTCAGGATGAGATCCAAAAACCTTATGAGCTTGCCTGGCTCTTTTGAAGGACACCTTATGACCGGAGGTCAAGGTGGACTCATCGTCTATCCCCAAGGTTTGATTGACAGCTTCAATCAAACTGTCAATTGTGTCCTGACAATTTGGTGCCTCCAAATTAAGGGACACTTCTGAATCAGAATCCGAATACTGATCACTTGTCAGAGGTGAGGGAGAGCGGGAGACGGAACTGAAAGATGCCGAGGCTCCGGACGGCAAAGGCGACGCAGTGTGGGTTCGCTTCCCCTGCGTCTGCCTAGTGAGAGCGCGGCCCCTGCAGGCCGGAGGTTCATGAGACGTCGCCAAGACGGGTGAACCACTGTCCCTGCTCCTATCGGGAGCTTGAAGGGACTCGATTGCTCTAGTCAATGATGCCACAGATTGAGTCAGGGACAGAGCCCATTCAGGGGGACCTGACGCACTGGGTTCCGTAATAGGAGCGGGTTCCTGAGCCCGTTCGGAGTCACAGGCTTCGCAAACCCGAGTAATCTGGGCGCGCGGAAAAGGGGACCTACAGGCAATGCATGCGGTATACAGCACCGTATGAGCTTTAGTTCTTCTGGACATACTGAGTCTATCACAGAGTCCGCAATGAACTGGATGTGCGACGGTCAGTGAAAACGGAGTGCAGAAGTAACAACCAGGCTGGAGGTAGAAGCACTTACCCCAGTCCTGTACCCCCTGCGTCCTTAAACCGCGTAGCAGTGCGTCTGGCTCCAAATTTTTCAAAAAGAGCGCCCCCCTGTTAGGAAGACGAGCTCAAGTAGCCGAGCCTTTAGGGGGAGGATCGAGAGGCGCGGCCTAGCTGTCAGAGGCCCGCCTCCAGCCGCGGCCTAGTCTCCAGCAAAAGCCGGGACTAAATTTACAGCCGCGGCCTAGCATCAGCCGAAGCCGCGGCCTAGATTTCCGGCGGAGGCGGCCCCAAAACCAGAGGGCGGGCCCGCCGGAAGGAGACAATGCCGAGGGCGGATCCCCGCGACCGCGGCCCGCCCTCCGGCCGACACCGGACGCTACATCTTGGGCCGCGGCCTAGTCCCCGGCAGAAGCCGGGGACTAAATTTGCAGCCGCGGCCCAGCACCGCCCGAAGCCGCGGCCTAGATTTCCGGCGGAGGCCGCCCCAAAATCAGAGGGCGGGCCCGCCGGAAGGAGACAATGCCGAGGGCGGATCCCCGCGACCGCGGCCCGCCCTCCGGCCGACACCGGACGTTATATCCTGGGCCGCGGCCTAGTCCCCGGCAGAAGCCGGGGGCTAAATTTGCAGCCGCGGCCCAGCACCGCCCGAAGCCGCGGCCTAGATTTCCGGCGGCCGGCGCCGGACGCCACACCTCGGGCCCCAGTCCCCGGTCCTTGCCCGAGGCCCGCCGAAGCCAGGGACCTGACGCCCCCGGGGGGGAACACGGGCCAGGAGTGTACCTTGGCTGGAATCCAGAAGTCTGAGCACCACCTTGAAACCTGCGGTGCTCCATGCGTGCGGCGTTTCTTCTCCGTTTTCAAAAAGGTGAGCCATTAGAGGGGGCTTCGTAGTAAAAAAGGTGGGACGGTGCAGGAACCCTAACTCCATCACCCCTTCAGGGGCGAGGAGAGGGACCGTCCGCCTCCTTGCAGCACCGCAGTCTAGCATTGGTGGCGCAGTGGGGGCTGCACGGACAAACTCCTGCCTCTGTGCAACCTAGGGTTTCAATACCTCAGGGTGGACAGGGCTAAGTCCGGCATTCGTGTCCCACGTTGCGGGAGAGGATACGCTGGAGGCTTTACTCCACGTGCTCGCCCGTTGATGGTTTGGGGAGATCGGACCCTTTCAATAGGATCCGTCGCCCCTATCTCATCTTCGTGGGGAAGAAAAAAAAAAAAAAAAAAAAAATGGTCTGGAAAAAGAACCAGACGTGTGCCTCCATCAGACACTAAGCAATAACTGGGTTTGCCTGCGGCCAGTGCTGAGGTGTATACGGCGGAGGAGGAGCTAACCTTTTTTATGTTACTTAGTGTCAGCCTCCTAGCGGCAGAAGCATACACCCACAGTCCTGTGTCCCCCAATGAGACGAAGGAGAAAATAGTATTGCTAAATTACCAACCATGAATAATGACGACACTTCTGCAAATCTATAAAACCTATCAGATTATAACACTACCTTACTCCTTGGCCAGATTTGTGTGTGCAACTGTGAAAAGGCAGGAAAGTAGTAAGGATTAATTCTGTAATGCTACATACATGACTATTACACTAAAATATCTCAAACCAGCACCGGGGATGGCTATCTCTAAAGTAGAAGGAGTGTGTATTCTGCAAAGTGCCTGCTTTCTGGTGATGTATAAGAGACCACAAGGAGTCACTAAGCAAAACATAGAAGGGCCGGGGCCCCTTGTCACCTTCTAAGGGCTTCACAATCTGAAGTTTCTCTGGCAGGTAAGATCGGCTGCTGAAGGACATTCCTGAGATGCCGGTGAACTCCGATAGCCTGGAGGAGTGGGTACCCAAGGACATGATGCTTTCTGTTGGTGTTAAAGATCCACTGTGAAGCTCTCCCTTTTCAGCTAGGCTGCGCAACTTCCGTTCTTGATCATCTTCAAAGAACTTGCGCTCCAGGAGGTAGTTCTCACGCCGAAGGGACAACCGTCGTAGGGCTGTCTCAAGGTCGTTAGAACCTGGTGTTCCTGGTGTGCCAGGCTTCTTGTTCTGATCATCACTAAAAACAAAGAAGACAGCAAAAGACTGATGAGGATGGGTGATATTGACCCATTTATGAAGGAAAACAATGTTTAACGACGATAGAAGATTTAATATCATTAATGTGCGTAATTCATCAGCGTTTTAGAGCAGATGCTCCAGATTTATTAAGATTCTTTGTGAATTAGATGAGGCGTGCAGTGGCATGTCCCTCTATGTGCTCCTCACCACAAAACTTATTCTAGCGGAAGATACAGAGTAAGATTTGTGGAGCAGTGAACGCCGCCACTCGTCATGAATTTGACGAGCAGGAGTGACCGAGCCCCAGCTCCAATAACACGTTGTTCAAGAACAAGTTCACAACGTCAAAAAATGTAAAGTGACGCATGGTCCAATAGTACACGCAGCACTATTATAACTCCAAAAATCAGAGAATTGAAGCCCCTTATCAATGTTTTTGGACCACTTTCCAGCTGCAATAACAAGATTAAAAAAAAAAAAAAAAAAAAAACACTAACTATTTCAGATAACACGAAGTAAATATGTACAAGGTACAGTACAGACCAAAAGTTTGGACACACCTTCTCATTCAAAGATTTTTCTGTATTTTCAGGAGTATGAAAATTGTACATTAACACTGAAGGCATCAAAACTATGAATTAACACATGTGGAATTATATATTTAACAAAAAAGTGTGAAACAACTGAAAATATGTCTTATATTCTAGGTTCTTCAAAGTAGCCACCTTTTGCTTTGATGACTGCTTTGCACACTCTTGGCATTCTCTTCTCATGAGCTTCAAGAGGTAGTCACCAGAAAAGGTTTTCACTTCACAGGTGTGCCCTGTCAGGTTTAATAAGTGGGATTTCTGGCCCTATAAATGGGGTTGGGACCATCAGTTGTGTTGTGCAGAAGTCTGGTGGATACACAGCTGATAGTCCTACTGAATAAACTGTTAGAATTTGTATTATGGCAAGAAAAAAGCAGCTAAGTAAAGAAAAACGAGTGGCCATCATTACTTTAAGAAATGAAGGTCAGTCAGTCAGTCCGAAAAATTGGGAAAAATTTAAAAGTGTCCCCAAATGCAGTTGCAAAAACCATCAAGCGCTAAAAGAAACTGGCTCACAAGAGGACCGCCCCAGGAAAGGAAGACCAAGAGTCACCTCTGCTTCTGAGGATAAATTTATCCGAGTCACTAGCCTCAGAAATCGCAGGTTTACAGCAGCTCAGATTAGAGACCAGGTCAATGCCACACAGAGTTCTAGCAGCAGACACATCTCTACAATAACTGTTAAGAGTAGACTTTGTGCAGCAGGCCTTCATGGTAAAATAGCTGCTAGGAAACCACTGCTAAGGACAGGCAACAAGCAGAAGAGACTTGCTTGGGCTAAAGAACACAAGGAATGGACATTAGACCAGTGGAAATCTGTGCTTTGGTCTGATGAGTCCAAATTTGAGATCTTTGGTTCCAACCATCGCGTCTTTGTGCGACGCAGAAAAGGTGAACGGATTGACTCTACATGCCTGGTTCCCACCGTGAAACATGGAGGAGGTGGTGTGATGGTGCTTTGCTGGTGACACTGTTGGGGATTTATTCAAAATTGAAGGCATACTGAGCCAGCATGGCTACCACAGCATCTTGCAGGGACATGCTATTCCATCCAGTTTGCGTTTAGTTGGACCATCATTTATTTTTCAACAGGACAATGACCCCAAACACACCTCCAGGCTGTGTAAGGGCTATTTGACCAAGAAGGAGAGTGATGGGGTGCTACGCCAGATGACCTGGCCTCCACAGTCACCAGACCTGAACCCAATCGAGATGGTTTGGGGTGAGCTGGACCGCAGAGTGAAGGCAAAGGGGCCAACAAGTGCGAAGCATCTCTGGGAACTCCTTCAAGATTGTTGGAAGACCATTTCCGGTGACTACCTCTTGAAGCTCATCAAGAGAATGCCAAGAGTGTGCAAAGCAGTAATCAAAGCAAAAGGTGGCTACTTTGAAGAACCCAGAATATAAGACATAATTTCAGTTGTTTCACACTTTTTTGTTAAGTCTATAATTCCACATGTGTTAATTCATAGTTTTGATGCTTCAGTGTGAATGTACAATTTTCATAGTCATAAAAATACAGAAAAATCTTTGAATGAGAAGGTGTGTCCAAACTTTTGGTCTGTACTGTATATGCTATAATATATTCTAAACAGACACTAAATAGTGCTACATTATTCTGTAGACCCAGTGACACTAACCTGTTATCAGGTGTCTCAGTTTCCAGTATAATGCTATTGGTTTTATTATCTATGACAATATTAGAAATATCTCCTCCATAAAGACTGGAGCGTGGCGTGCTGACACAGCTAGACATTAAAGAGTTCACTGCCGAGGACTGGTTAGAACCTGGGATGTTCATTGGAGAAGGCGCCAGAGACCTCTGCTTCACTACGTGGTTCACATTCCGCACAGTTTCAAATACACGTTTTTGGTGATTGCCACTAGGAGAAAAACACATTCCATAAAGCCATAAATTAAGTAAGAAAAAAAAAATTCAAAAAGGTCCTTCCGCATACATTCTATCAGGAAGAATAGATTTCTAAGGTGTATGGACATGTGTAAGACATCGCTTAGTTTTCTATAGAACCCTAAATGGTGTTTAAGTGGACCTGTCACCAGGTAAAAATGGACAGTTTTTGCTCTTCTTTTATTCCCACTATTAAATCTGCCACATGGTTCCAGAGATAAAATCCTTTTCATTAAAGGGAGCATGTCACAATTTTTATTTTTGTATTAATTACCGTATTGATTATATAATCATTTATTATAATACAAAATGAAATGTAGTAGTTTAACAATTTTTTTTTTATTTAGCCAACGGGGGGGGGGCTGCAATTTTTATCTGCTGGTGTGTGTCAGAATACAACACTTACACACCTCAAATATGGCGACCCATGCAATAGGAGACTGCTATCTGTGTACAACCTTGTCTCTAATACTGTGGCTGCCTCAGCTGTGAACTGTGAATGTCCCCTAGTGCTGTCCAGTTTACAGCCGTGGGAGGATGCCATGTGCCATTTTATTGTAGCCCAGAACTGAGCGCTGAGCTATAATTTCCCCATCACTGTACACTCAGTGTTCAGCAGTGAGCGGTGAGAGGAGGTCTGGGCAGCAGGGGTGAGAAGAGCACCAGATCAGCAGTGGTCAGAGCAGGTCAGCAGCCTGGTACTGTACTGCTAATACCAGGCTACCAATGTGTTCTCAATACTGGAAGAAGTCTGGCTCTGAGCGGTGAGAGCAGGACTCCGATGGTGGCTTCTTCCAGCACGTCGGTAGTCTGACATCAGTAATACAATGCCCGGCCGCCCAACTGTCCAGAGCACAGCAGAGGAATCATCATGCTGCTTTGACCTGAACGCTGACTCACCTCTGCTATGTCAGTGTAATCAGCACACATTCAGGATTATTTGCGTTTTTTAGCGTTTTTGCGGCGGCTTTCCGCTGCAAAAACACTTAAATACCGCATGCATTAAGCATCCTATTAATAGAATGCATTCCGCAATTTTTGTGCACATGCTGCGTGTTTTTCTGCGAAAAAAAAAAACGCATCGCGTAAAAAAACGCAGCATGTTGATTCTTTTTCCGGAATCGCGGCGATTCCGCCGCCATAGGAAAGCATTGAACAACTTACTTTCCGCATGTGGCTATGCCCACCATGCGCAAAGTGAGCTGTTCATGTGTGGATGGTATCCAGGGCCTGGAGGAAAGGAGACTCTCCTCCAGGCCCTGGGTACCATATCCCTGTAAAAACAGGAATAATCCGGAAAAAGAATGAACATGCTGCGTTTTTTTCCGCAATGCGTTTTTTCGCGGAAAAAAAACGCAGTATGTGAACAAAAATTGCGGAATGCATTCTAATAATAGGATGCTGAATGCATGTATTTTTTTAGCGGTTTTGCAGCAGAAAACCGCCGCAAAATTGCTAAAAAAAAAACCCGCGAAAAATCCAGAACTTGTGCACATAGCCTAAAGCCTCATTCACATGTCTAAAGCACATCAGAAGAGATGACCTAATAACGAAGTAATTTCTTATGATGCGCCTGCAGACACAGGAGTAAATGCTCATTCAAAAGTCCCTGCATTAGATATCTGAATAAGGCTTTACACTGACTAGTCCCTTTATGTGAGATATATTCCATGTATCTAATCCCATCATGTGAGATACAGTCTATGCATCTAGTCCTATCATGTGTGATCGTCCACTGAGCTGAGTATCTAATCTATCACGTGTGACAGAGTGAGCAGTACAGTGCCAACTAACAGAATTGGCGCTGCCAGCCGTCCTCTGTGACAATGTTCACATCTCAGTATCACAGTCAACAAAAAAGTCTCGGCACTGTGATCATAAACTTCATCCTCTCATCCTCTTACAAACATCTAGAAAGGGAAAGGAACCGTGACGCCACATACACATGCAACAGATCCTATCCACATATGCTGCAGCAGTAATGCAAGCCAGGGGTACACTTTGTTTTAATAGCAAATTTCAGTAACTGTTCCCCCTATTGTTTAAAAGTTAAAATATCAACACCAATTTTTTTTTTCATATTTTACACCATCAAACATTAAAAAAAGAAGAAATACTTAAAAAATGTTAAATACTGGAATTTTTATTTTTTTAATTACATTCTTAATGGTCTTTACAATTGGGAGTTGCTCATAAGGTGACCATCTTTAATCTCCTTAAATAGAATCTTGAGGCCACCGTCCCCTTGGTAAAGACCATAAAAAGGAGCTCAAAATACGAAAGGCCCAGACATCTGGTACTGTACGGCAGATTAAAAAAAACAACAACAAAAAAAACCAGAACATTCAGCAGCAGCGGGAATTAAAGAGAAGAGCAAAAACTGGCCAATTTTCAAATAATCACACATCCTCTTTAACCCCTTCATGCACTCTTCCATACATGTACAGTACAGACCAAAAGTTTGGACACACCTTCTCAATTAAAGATTTTTCTGCATTTTCATGACTATGAAAATTGTATATTCACACTGAAGGCATCAAAACTATGAATTAACACATGTGGAATTATATACTTAACAAAAAAGTGTGAAACAACTGAAAATATGTCTTATATTCTAGGTTCTTCAAAGTAGCCACCTTTTGCTTTGATGACTGCTTTGCACACTCTTGGCATTCTCTTGATGAGCTTCAAGAGGTAAATGAGAAGGTGTGTCCAAAACTTTTGGTCTGTACTGTACATTACGCTCAGGGTGCACCAGTATGGAGCAGGCTCTAAAGGTAATACATAGCCGGCATCTGCACGCAACAATTGATGCTGGACATGATAGCAGTAGTTAAACAGCAGCGCTCGTTCAGAGACAGATGATTAGCAGAGCAGTAAGGATCTGCTGAAGGCCTTTACCATCATCTTGGTTCTCCTCTGAAGCTCAACTACAGGCTTACCGTGTTTTATACTATATACTTCAATACTTTGGTATTGCAGTACATAGTATAAGCAATTAAACTATTCCAGGTTAAAAGTACCCTAGCAGGACTAAAAAAAAAAAAAAAACATAAGTTCAAATCACTCAGTTATCCAAGTTTCAAAATAAAAGAAATAAAATACTAATAACAAACATATTTGCTATTGTAGCATCCAGAAAAGGCCGATCTATCAAAGTATGATATAAAACACGGGCTGAACATCTGAAAAAATAAAAGCGAAATGATAGTTTGTGGTGTTTCAGTCCATGCAGTTCCCCCAAAACACACAATAAAAGGCTTTTTTTTTGCCATCAACGAAATAACGATGCAGAAATAAAAAGCATTATGGACAAAAGGGAAGAAAAAATTTAAAGGGCAAAACAGAAAATGCAATGGGGGAAAAAAAAAAAAAAAAAGTGATCTTCACGCTTGACTGACATATTGGAAAATAATTTCTCTTTCTCTCCACAGTAACAAATCTCAGTTTTGATTAAGAAAACTGTAAAGTGTGAACAAGGCCTAACTATTGGTGGATGTAACGCTGTAGTAGACCTTGTCCAAACCACCATGAGGAACCACTTGTTCAGTACCAGCGCGCTTACTTTACCAGATATTATATGCATTCAAAGACTGACAGGAAGAAATACACATTATTATTAGGTAAGAAAATCGCCATTTACAAAGACCACTGGTACAAGATCAAACAGTAATAACACAAAAGCACATCTTACTTCATCTCCGGAGAGTCCACATCATCAATCTGCAGCTCTTTCCTCATCGATCCCTCTATTTCAGCTGCTAAGGAGTCCTATTGACCAAAAATAAGACCGATCTGTCACAATAATCATATCCTACATACAAACGATACGGAGGCGGAAGCACGCGGTCATCCAATAACAATCAGACCGCCATGAATACAATATCACAAGCCTCATCATTGCTCGAGTATTATCTGATGTATAGTGTAACTATTGGAGACACCACTCAGCTACAGAACAGTAAAACAAAAGCATTTGGCAAAAAATTAAAATATTAAATTTTCTGTAAATGCCATAAAAATACTGATAATAATGCAAGTAATGCTGAACTAAAGGAAAGGCAAAGATAACCAAGATGTGGCATATGATGTTCAGGCATCAAAGGATTAAAAATGGCAGAAAAGAACGCCTAGATTTTCCATTTTAGCACTAGACCTCCTAGGCTGAACATTAGTGCATAGTTTATTATACTCTTTTTGTGTTTCATACTTCACTAAATAGTAGAACAATGCTTCCCTATAGCAATGAGCAAGTACAAAGTGCTTTGTAAAGGTATATAGACTGTCCAGCAATAAAAATGGAAGATAATATCCTGCTCATCTGCTCCTGGACCCATTGTACACCAGTCTGCACAGTGTCCAACCCACAGCTGTAAAATGAACATTGTCTTTGGTTTTAGGGGAATTAGATATTGGACCAGTCAGTATATGGAGTTGGTCCCCGCGTTGCTGCCTTTTCCTTCACTGTTTTGGGTTGTTCCACCTCGCTAATATGAAAGTAATTTAATGTGAATGTAATATAGCAAAACATTATCTATATGACACAGTATAACTATTCTTATCAAAAGATATGCAAATAGCAGAAAAGTATTTTCACCCAGTGGAAACGAATATTGCAATGACTATTCCTTACTCACCATGGGGAAAACACCCAGCGTGTGATATCGTCGGGAAATGACATTTGGCATAGTTTTATTTCGAAGGTTCTTTAGCTCTTCCTGCGCCTCGTGAAGCATTTCCATGCACTCTGCATACTTGTCCTCCAGCTCCCGCAACTACACCAAACAGAAAAAAAAGACGGATTTTGGTAAGACCTTACCTGTAAAATCCTTTTCAGCGAAGGAAGGAAGGGAGACACACTAGTCATTACTAGTGGGTAGGCGGAGCCCACATAGGATAGAAACACCTCAGATTAAAAAAGTGTTGACCGGCCCCTCCAGCTAGGGCTCCTCCTACTCCAGCTCTCCAGTCGTACACAAGCTAAGGAAGAGCAAATATCACCAGCGGAGCAACATAACCCCTTCTGAAAAAACTTCAGAGAAAAAAACAAGAATACAGGTTATGCATGTAACAGGAAAAAAAAACACACAGTCCCAGGTACTACTCACTGAACCTGACTACTGCGATGAGCTGGCAATGCTGGAACAGAGCCTTAGCGCGCCGACCTCAGCCCAGATAATCGCTATCAGAGAAGGGTCACGCCGCATCTGAAAACACAACGAGCTATAGAGTCCTTGGAAGCTCGTTGACCACGTCGACGACCTGCTGGAGTCACAAACAGAGTCCGACTTCCGAAAACCTTGAGTGATAGACAAATAGAACTTCAAAGCCCGCACTAAATCCAAAGTGTGCAAGGCCCGTTCCTTCGCATTCCTTGGCTCCGGACAGAGCGAGGGCAACACAATATCCTGGTTAACATGAAATTGCGACACCACTTTAGGTAGAAAATCGCCCCGTGTGCGAAGCACTACACGATCCGGGTAAAACTCCAGAAAAGGAGGCGAGCAAGAAAGAGCCGCCAACTCAGAAACCCTTCTCAAAGAGGTGACCGCCACTAGGAAGGCAACCTTCCAAGAGAGCAAAGAAAGGCTAACAGAGTCCATAGGCTCAAAAGGCCCATGTTGAAGAGCCTCCAAGACAAGATTGAGTCGCCAAGGAGACACAGGCGCCTTCCGCGACGGAAACTGACGGGTTACTCCGCGAAAAAAAAGAACGTACGTCCCTACGCGAGGCGATAGCCTTCCGAAACAGCAAGGACAGAGCAGAAACCTGACCCTTCAGAGTGCTGACTGCCAAACCCTTGTCCAGCCCGTACTGCAGAAAGGCCAACAAATTGGGAATGGAAAAAATCCTCGGGTTCCTTGAAGAACCCGAACACCACGAAAAGAAGGCTTCCCAAGTCTTGTGATAAATCCTAGTAGTAGCCGGACCTCTGGCAGCTCGCAGAGTGGCAATGACTTCGGCTGAAAAGCCTTGACGGGTCAATATTTCGGTCTCAAGAGCCACGCCGTCAAACGCAGAGACTTCAGGTCCAGATGACGAACGGGCCCTTGGGTTAACAGGTCCGGGCGAAGAGGAAGTGGAAATGGAGGCGCTGCCAGAAGCGACACCAGTGTCGAGAACCACGTCCTCCTTGGCCAATCTGGGGCTATCAACATAGCCGGGATTCTCTCCAGTCTGATCCGACGCAACACCAGAGGAAGTAAGGATATCGGCGGGAACACAGATTAGCTCGAATTGGTCCCACGGAGCCACCAGAGCATCCACCGCCACAGCCTTCGGGTCCTTGTACCTGGACATGAACGTCGGTAACTTGGCATTGAACCTGGATGCCATCAAATCCACTTGGGGAGTTCCCCAACGGGAGCACAGCAGTGCAAAAATTTCCGGATGAAGACTCCATTCTCCGGGATCCATCTTCTCGCGACTGAGGAAGTCCGCCGTGATGTTCTGAACTCCTGGAATGTGGATCGCAGAGATGGCTGGCACCCTGGCCTCGGCCCATACCAGGATCCGAGACACCTCCACCATGAGCCTGGAACTCCTCGTCCCGCCTTGATGGTTGATATACGCGACCGCCGTCGCGTTGTCTGTCAGCACTCGGACTGGCAGACCGCTTAAAGGGACAGTCCAGTGTTGGAGGCAAAGGAAAATTGCCCTCAATTCCAGGATGTTGATCGGCAGGACAGACTCTTCCGACGACCATACTCCCTGAATCCAGAGATCGTTCCAGACACCCCCCCAGCCCGTCAGGCTGGCATCGGTGGTTATGACCGACCACCTCGGAGGGAGGAAGGACTTCCCCAGGGATAACGCTTCCGGACGTAACCACCATCCTAGAGACTCTCGCACCCTGTGGGAGATGATGACACTGCAATCCAGCGAAGCCTGTGATCGATCCCAACGGCTCAGAATGAGCCTTTGGAGGGCCCTGGAATGAAACTGGGCAAACGGAAGTGCCTCCATGGACGCCACCATCAAACCCAGAAGGCGCATACACCTTCGAAGGGACATCGCTGTCGAAGACTTCATAACCTGTACATGTCGAAGGAGACATGCTTGCTTGTCTGGAGGCAGGGACACCACTGCTCGTACTGTGTCGAAATGCATCCCCAAAAACAGGATTGACTGCGACGGTTCCAGAGACGACTTCTCCCAATTGACCAGCCATCCGAAGTCCTCCAGGAGCTGAAGGGATAGATTGCGAGCCGTCACCGCCTCCTCCTTTGAGGACGCCACAATCAAAAGGTCGTCCAGGTAGGGAAGAATCGTAACCCCCTGTCTTCGAAGAATTGCCATGAGAGGCGCCAGAATTTTTGTAAAAACTCTGGGCGCTGAGGCCAACCCGAATGGCAGAGCCACAAACTGGTAATGGTCCTGACCTATGGTAAAATGAAGGAAGCGTTGGTGGGCCCTTCCGACGGGGACATGCAAATAAGCGTCGCGAATGTCGATTGACACCAAAAAGTCGTTCTGCGACAGGGCTGCCACAACGGAGCGAAGCGACTCCATGCGGAATTTCCGGGTGTGGACATGCCGATTCAATCTTTTGAGATCCAGAATGGGGCGAAATTTGTCCTCCTTTTTGGGGATCACAAAGAGGTTGGAATAAAACCTTCTTCCCCGGTCCTCCGGCGGAACCGGTACCACCACACCCTTCTGCAGAAGGGAATCGACCTCTCTTAGTAGAGCGGCAAATAGCTCGGGCTCTGACGGAATGCGAGATTGGCAAAAACTGTCCGGGGGTCGAGAAGAAAACTCTATGAAGTAGCCTGCCGACACAACCCGCGTCACCCAGGCGTCCGGAACGCGGGAAACCCAAGTCGATTCGAATTGGAGCAGGCGACCCCCCACTCGAGAGCCCTCGAGTGAGACCCTGGCGTCGGTCCGCCTTAGCGGGCTTTTTGTCAGCTTCCCGCTTGTCTTGACGAAAACTTTGTTTCCAGGGAGTGCGGGATTTCTGAGAGGTCTTTTTTCCTGAAAAAGAGGGACGACCCGATCCCAAAGAGGGCTGACCGAACCGTCCCCTGGACCGAAAGGACCGCCGACCACTACTGGCACCAGGCCTGCCAGACGCAGAAGCCACAGCTCTTCGCTGCGGTAAAGCCGCTTCTTTTGCCTTTGCCTTGGCAATCAGCTCCGTGAGGTCAGATCCAAATAGCTGACCACCCTTGTAAGCTAAAGATAGCAAACCTTGCTTGGAAACTGCGTCCCCGGTCCACTGTCTAAGCCACAGTGCTCTTCTGACTGTGACCGCCGAGGATTGCGCCCTGGACAGCAGTGACGCAGTATCCAGACCTGCATCATAGCCATATCGGGCTGCATTCTCCAACAATTTGAGAAGCCCATCTACCTCGGATAACGGAGATCTATCTTGCCACGCCGTCCGTAGACTGTCCAACCAGCTCAGGGAAGCTTTACAAGCACACATGGATCCTAGCACTGCTCTGAATCCATGACCCGCGGCCTCGTAGATGGATTTCGCCGCCATCTCCGTTTTTCTGTCCAGCGGATCCTGCAGACTCGCCTTCCCTTTAACAGGAAGTAATGAGGATTTGCTAAGCTGGGATAAAGGGACATCCACTTCAGGAGAAGGAATCCAATTATCAATCAACTCCGTCGTACACGGATACAGTGCCTCAAAAAACCGTGTCCTCTGAAAACGTTTATCTGGACACAGGCGTTCCTTCTCCACTGCCCCATTAAGCTCATCCAGAGATGGTAATGCCGATCGCGACCTATGCGACTCCTGAAACATCCGGGCCGACTTACCAGGACATCTAGTTACCTCCTCCGGTAACTGTAACGCCTCCCTCATGGCTCCAATAAAAGCCTCTGTACGGCCCAAAAGAGAGGCAGAATGTCCCTGCCGATCCTCCTTATCCGAATCGGACAACTCCCCATCTGAGCTTGAAGGGGAACCCTCCATATCAGAGATCTCTGAGTCGCTACGCGGGAAGGATGGCACCGGCCTGTGTCGCTTCCTGCCATGAGAGGATCTAGCTGACACCCAATAACCTAGACGGTCAGACAGGCCATCAATAGAACGAGCGAGGGCATCCATTTTGACATCACTGCAACCTCCGACCGCTGCGCTTGACGCCGTCGAGGTCTGCGTGTCAGATACGCGAGACTGATCCTGTAGCGGATCTGGGAGACGGTCCGCACCTCCTGGATCCTGATCTGACATGCCCTCACACAGTATATGGCAGGTCAAACCTGTCAGTAACTAGAAAAGTGTGGTTTCTTAAGGGGACGAAACAAAAAAAAAAAAACGCTGAAGGGTTAAAGCTCTTAAAGGGGAGAGCTACCCCAGCTGTCCCTCAATTTAAAATATCAGCAGAATATGTCAGCAGCAATAATTAACCCTTTATGTTCTGATCCATCATACTGGGATAGAACCTACGCCGTCTCGGGTAGTTGCTGGATTCTTGACCGCTGAAAGGGTTAACCGCCTAATAGGGGTTAATGTCGCAGACTCCCCACAACCTCTTTTAAATGAAAAGGGTGTGCGAGCCCCAGACAAAAAAAAGGTCTCTATATGAGACCGCAGCTGCAGGGTAGTGCAATCTGCCCCTTGTTACACAGAAAGGTGCCCTGCGCTGTGGGGATGAGGGAGTTAAGCTTCTGCCCTGACAGGCAGAAGCGACTCACCCAGCTGGCCGCGGTGCTGTTCCTTCGGTTAGTCGGGAGGAGCGGAGAGTGAGGAGCCCGGGAAGCCTTAGTAATGGCCGCCGCGCTGTGAGGAGAGAAGCCGGAAGAGAAGGGACAGGAAAAATCGCGCGCTCAGAGCGCTTCCTGCCCGAGAAGACCGGGAAAGAGCGAAGCCACGCCCCCCGCCGGCTTCAAAAAAATGCGCGAACTCCTCCGCTCTCCCATGTCCTGCAGGCATCCACCTGCGGACAAAAAACACAGTCACCAACATGTCACATGTAACAGCGGCTGCCGCAGCAGCCGCTGATGCACTCACATACATTAAAAAATGCAGAGTACTCACCCAGCTGAGCGCCACAGGGACCCCCAGGGATTTGTGGCGCTGTGCCCATCGCTTCCCCCCAGGGCGGGGAACGCAGTGACCCCAGAAGCGCGGTTTGCGTCCCCGCCAGGGAAGCAACCCTCATCCCCCAGGGCCGGCAGGGTTCTGCAGGGACCACCTTAAAGGGTAGTACAGATTCCGCCAAGGGAGGGGTGGGGGTCCAGCAGCGCTGAGACCCTGAGACCTTTCAAGTCTCTTTCCGATAAAAAATAAAAAAATCTTCTGAGGAGCTGCTTCAACAGCGACTATCCTCTGAGACCTCAAATTTTAGACTGGAGAGCTGGAGTAAGAGGAGCCCGAGCTGGAGGGGCCGGTCAACACTTTTTTAATCTGAGGTGTTTCTATCCTTTGTGGGCTCCGCCTACCCACTAGTAATGACTAGTGTGTCTCCCTTCCTTCCAATCTGCTGCTGAAAGAGTAATTGTTCTCAAAGAGCAATTGGAAAGGCTAATATTTAATATTAGACCCAAAATAAAAGCCAATATTAAGTATAGGTTTGCTCCAGCTTTGTGGATTTGTTTTTTTTTTTTTTTTTAGAAATAATGCTTCGTGTAGAACTTTTAAATTCATAACTAAGTACAAAGGCCCAGCAAAAACCAAAAGGCCGCACTAAATCTACGCTGCTAAAAAGATGAGAGCAAGACCCTCTTTCTCCCATTCCAGTCCTCTTACCTCTGCTGTAAGCTGGCGCTGCGCATCTTTTGCAGCCCCAAGATGTTGCACAAGTTCCTCATTTTCTACTGTATACTGTAAGAAGAAAAAAAACAATCACAATCTATTGTAAAGTATAATAATCTTCAATGGCTAAGAAAACACTCGAAAGATGATTTGAGATTGGCGTAGTGCACAGCAGTCCTACTGTAGGGGCTCGCTGGAGTACGAGTCACCTAACTTGACTATGGGAAAGATGTGTATCTTCGTACTGTGTTAGCCAGTAGATAGAAAAATATTTAGACTTGAGAGTCCTCAGTGGTTGATACCTTTTACCTTTTACCTCTCGAAAGCTTGCAATTTGTTACCATCTTTTCAGTTAGCCATTAAAAGGTATCAACCACTGAGGACTCTCAAGTCTAAATATTTTTCTAACTTGACTAATAATTTAGGCGTATATTACCTGGTATGTGCCGCTGGCAGAAACGTACTCAAGTCAGTGACTGAAGTACACTCCCGGAGTATGTTACAGTACCAAAGTGGCGGAACTTACCATAAATCTGAGGGGTGGACATGGCCACTTTGGCATAGCTAGTCGGGACAGGAGTGCAAACTTCAAATATCAGAATAGTTTTGCACAAGTTCCAAGGTGCACAAAAATATTACGACTTAAGATGCATATGTCTATACATAGCTGAATAAACTTAAGGGTTGGGACATTCCTCTACCATAGGCTCTAGTATAAGCAACATAAAAAACAAGGAGGTGTTGCAAAATTAATCAAAATTGCATGTGTACTGTGAAATGTATATTGTTCAAATGTGAAATTTACTTTAAAAGGGGATTGTTCACCACTAAATATTTTGCAAAAACCATCCAGCATGCAGAAAAATAAATAAATGTATTCTCATCTTAACGACCTTCCACTTTTGCTCTTCCAACACCGCTGGGTCTCCTGCAGTGCTTGCTCTTCTGGCCGGACATGTGATCACTGCAGCCAATCATTGGCCGAGGTCTCCTGCCTGTACAGTTTGAGTAAAGGCCCCGTCTGACATAGCGAGATCGCTAGCGAGATCACTGCTAAACAGCGATCTCAGCAGCGATCTCAGTATGTCTGACACGTACCAGCGATCAGGCCCCTGCTGTGAATCGTGTTAGAAATGCCTGGACTTTTTTTTGATCGTTGGTCTCCTGCTGGCCAGCACGCATCGCTGCGTGTGGCAGGCAGGAGACCAGCGATCAGCTGGTAACCAAGGTACACTTCGGGTTTCCAGGCGCGGGGCTGTGCCTGGAAACCCGATGTGTACATTGGATACCAGTGCGCTGCTGCAGGGGAGCTGGAAACCAAGGTACACATCGGGTTTCCAGGCACCGCGCAGCGCCTGGAAACACGAAGTGTACCTTGGTTACCAGCTCCCTGCATCAGCAGGCTGGTATCCAACGTACACTGTGGGTAACTAGGCGACGTTACCCGCAGTGTCGCTGTCCTGATCGCTGCCTATTTGGCAGCTCAGCAGCGATCATGTAGCGACACACCAGCGATCCTGATCGTTGTCGGGATCGCTGGTGTGTCGCTATGTGAGAAGGGGCCCTAAGATGTACAGCCACTGGATATCCTGTTCTGGCTCTATGGACGCGAGACGTACTGGACACTGGTCGTAGCCAATAATTGGTTGCTGTAGCCATATGCCTTTCTATCCAGGAAGATGAAGCATGGTAAGTAAGGGACCAGTGGAGGAGGAATGGAGATTGATAAGGCGAGTATAATTTATCATTTTACAGCATGCTGACAGACATTTATAAAATTCTCCCTCTGCCAAGGTTTCTCACACCTGCACCCTTCTGTTGAGGCTCCAGAAAGATTTTAGTCACTGTTGGCAGCCAATGTAAAGCTTTCGTCGCTACGCTTACCGCCAAACTAGTGGAGACCATCATGAATGCGTATGTCCACACTAACCAAACTATATGCATTCCTTGGGCAAGACTTACTGCTTTAGCCTTTTTCTGAATATCGACGATCTGAGAAAGCAGGTGCGTGATCTCTTCTTGTTGCCGAGCAGCATCTTCGGTTTTCTTTGCCAATTCCTCGGATATGCTGGCAATTTGGATGCTGGCATCCCCTAGTAAACATAAGTCAAATAGGTCAATAGAAAATCATTGCATGATATTAAAATACCCGTTAAGACTTTATTCTAGGTATTCAGCTTCTAATAGTGCAGAAGGACATATTACTAGAGTCTCCATGGACATGAGAGAATGTAATGAATGGACAGTATTAATAGATGACCTACTTAGTTCCTTCACACAATCATTGACAAGCTGCTGTTCCTTCTCTTCATATGTGATGGTCTCAGTTTGTAGATGACACGCCTGTGACAAGAAGGATTAAAATAAGACGTCTCATTAAGGGGAATCCATAAAATGTGGAATAGGACACACATTTAGATCTCCAAGACATCTATTCTACTAAGAAACCAGTGGGGACAATAATAGGTAGCTATTATGAAGTCTTACACATAAAGAATTACAATACAAATTTCCATCCAAGACCAGTAAGAAAAAGGTGTAGTGCATTAAATCAGTCACTAGGTGTCAGTAACAGATCACACTTTGCACTGAGAATTAGCAGCTACAGGGTATAATGGAAGAAGTCCCTGCAACTCTCACCTCCGACCGCAGAACAATGTTCTCATCCTCAAGGTCTTTCAGTTTCTTATGTAGGGAGTCAAAGTGGAAATAGTTTTGGACGGATGTTGAAGATTCATTCCTCGTTAAGCTTTAAGAAAAGTACAAGTAAACATTGACTATTTTAAAGGTTTAACAATCATCCTCTAAATTGTATTGTGAGCGATCTGTCCTGTCCATGGGGTGGATTTATTGTAGATGTCTGCAGTGGACTAGAATACAAGGCTACTAGCTGACATTGTACAAATTGGAGAAAAAGCAGCATTCCATTTTTGCCAATTTTAATACAGTAGAGATGAAATCTATGGTGATCCTGTCGCACGGTTTGCATGAACCGTATGCAGATTGTGCTGCAGATTCACCACAGGATTTCCATTAAAGGGAATCTGTCACCCCATTTTTCGACTATAAGCTGCAGCCACCGCCATCAGGGGCTTATCTACAACATTCTGTAATGCTGTAGATAAGCCCCCGATGTAACCTGAAAGAGAAGAACAAGTTAGATTATACTCACCCAGGGGCGGTCCGGTCCGATGGGTGTCGTGGTCCGGCGCCTCCCGTCTTCATATGATGACATCCTCTTCTTTGCTACCCGTTGCAGTTCCGGCACGGGCATACTTTATCTGTCCTGTTGAGGGCAGAGCAGAGTACTGCAGTGCGCAGGCGCCGGGAAAGGTCAGAGAGGTCCGGCGCCTGCGCACTGCAGTACTGTACCCTCAACAGGACAGATCAGTGCGCCTGCGCAGGAGCCGCGATGGGAAGCAAAGAAGAGGACGTCTTCGCTAGAAGATGGAAGGTGCCGCACCGGACCGCCCCTGGGTGAGTATAATCTAACTCGTTTTTCTTCTCTTTCAGGTTACATCGGGGGCTTATATACAGCATTACAGAATGCTGTAGATAAGGCCCTGATGGCCGCAGCTTATAGTCGAAAAATGGGGTGACAAGATTCCCTTTAAGTGAACTTATCTGTAAAGGAAGAACACGAAACCTACCAATGAAAAGTAAAAGATATGACAAACCTGTCAAGCACCACCATTTTCTGCTTGTTCCTCAAACATTCAACCTTAGGGTGCGTCTACATTGACCGGTCTCCATGAACAAACATGCCTAGGAACTCATCTCCCCAATTATCTGCCTGTCTAAACAGGCTGCCGATGGCCTGAAAAATTAGCAAAATGCTTGTTCTTTGGGTGAAATTTTTAATTTACTGAAAACACGGATTTTGGTAAAGACTTACCTGTAAAATCCTTTTCAGCGAAGGAAGGAAGAGAGACACAGTATTCATTACTGATGGGTAGGCGGAGCCCCAGATCAGGATGTTACCTCAGATCAAAAGAGTGATGACTGGCTGGCCCCTCCAGCTCGGGCTCCTCCTACTCAGCTCCAGTCGTACCAAAGCTTTTAGGAAAAGAGCCAAGATCACCAGCGGAGCAACATAACCCTTCTGAAGGAACTTCAGAGAAAAAACACAAGGATACAGGTTATGCATGCAAAGAAAGCCAAAAACCACAGAGTTCCAGGTACTACTCACGGAACCTGACTACTGCGATGAGCTGGCGATGCTGGAACAGAGCCTTAGCGCGCTGACCTCAGCCCAGATAATCACTATCAGATAAGGGTCGCGCTGCATCTGAAAACATCAACACACTTCTGCCGTGGGAGGGTGCTGTGTCTCTCTTCCTTCCTTCGCTGAAAAGGATTTTACAGGTAAGTCTTTACCAAAATCCGTGTTTCAGCTGCAGATGAAGGAAGAGAGCCACAGTATTCATTACTGATGGGACGTCCCAAAGCAGTTCAAAAATAAGGGTGGGAAAAAACCAACAAAAGGCAGAAACCCAACAACCTTAACAACAAAGCGCAACCAGCGCTAAACACAAGTTCATCCAGAACTTTAAACTACAGCTGCCTGCAGGACCCTACGTCCGAGGGCTGCATCAGCGGAAGCACTGACGTCCACTTTATAAAACCTTGTAAACGTGTGGACAGAGCGCCAAGTCGCCGCTCGGCAAAGCTGCACTGCCGAAGCACCTTGATGAAAAGCCCACGATGAAGCCACAGCTCTCGTGGAATGGGCTCGAATCTTAATCGGGCAAGATTCACCCCGAAGACGGTAAGCTTCCAAAATAGCTGACCGGATCCAACGAGCTATAGAACCCTTGGAAGCTCGTTGACCACGCCGACGACCTGCCGGAACCACAAACAGGGAGTCCGTCTTACGAAAACCTTGAGTAATAGATAGATAAAACTTCAAGGCCCGCACTAAATCCAATGTGTGTAAATCTCGCTCTTTCGTATTCTTCGGATCCGGACAGAGTGAAGGCAACACAATATCCTGGTTAACATGAAATTGTGACACCACTTTAGGCAAAAAATCACCCCGAGTGCGAAGCACTACACGATCCGGAAAAAACTCCAGAAAAGGAGGCGAACAAGAAAGAGCTGCCAATTCAGAAACTCTCCTCAAGGAAGTGACTGCAACAAGGAAAGCCACCTTCCAAGAAAGTAAAGAAAGGCTAGCAGAAACCATAGGTTCAAAAGGTTTATGCTGAAGAGCCTCCAAAACAAGGTTGAGCCGCCAAGGAGACACGGGTGCCTTCCGCGGCGGAAACTTACGAGAGATACCTCGGAAAAAGGAGAGCACGTCTCTATTCGAAGCAATGGTTCTCCGGAACAATAAGGACAGAGCAGAAATCTGACCTTTCAGAGTGCTAACTGCCAAACCCTTGTCTAGCCCATGCTGCAGAAAAGCCAACAGGTTGGGAATGGAAAATTTTCTCGGGTTCCGAGAAGACCCCAAACACCACGAAAAGAAGGTTTCCCAAATTTTGTGGTAAATCCTAGAAGTAGCCGGACATCTTGCAGCACGAAGGGTAGCAATGACCTCGGCTGAAAAACCTCTACGGGTCAAGATTTCGGTCTCAAGAGCCACGCCGTCAAACGCAGGGACATCAAGTCCGGATGACAAACGGGCCCCTGAGTCAACAAGTCCGGTTGAAGAGGGAGTGGAAACGGAGGTGCCGCCAACAGCGACATTATTGTCGAGAACCACACCCTTCTTGGCCAGTCTGGAGCTATCAGAATAGCTGGAATTCTCTCTAGTCTGATCCGACGCAGCACTAGAGGAAGTAAGGATATCGGCGGGAATACATAGATCAGCTCGAACTGATCCCACTGAGCCACTAGAGCATCCACCGCCACCGCCTTCGGGTCCTTGTACCTGGACATGAATGTCGGTAACTTGGCATTGGACCTGGATGCCATCAAATCCACTTGGGGGGTTCCCCAGCGAGAGCACAGTAGTGCAAAGACTTCCGGGTGGAGGCTCCATTCCCGGGATCCATCCTTCTGCGACTGAGAAAGTCCGCTGTAATATTCTGAACCCCTGGAATGTGAATCGCCGAAATGGCTGGTACATTGGCCTCTGCCCAAATCAGAATTCGGGACACCTCTACCATGAGTCTGGAACTCCTTGTCCCACCTTGGTGATTGATATACGCGACAGCCGTCGCATTGTCTGTCTGCACACGGACTGGCAGACCGCTCAAAGGGACCGTCCAATGTTGGAGGCAAAGGAAAATCGCCCTCAATTCCAGGATGTTGATCGGAAGCACAGACTCTTCCGGTGACCATACCCCTGAATCCAGAGATTGTTCCAAACACCCCCCCAGCCCGTCAGGCTGGCATCGGTGGTTATGACTGACCACTTCAGAGGGAGGAAAGACTTCCCCAGGGAGAATGCCCCTGGACGTAACCACCATTCTAGAGAATCCCGCACCGCGCGAGAAATGGTGACACTGCAATCCAGCGATTGCGACTGATTCCATCGACTCAAGATGAACCTTTGAAGAGTCCTGGAGTGGAACTGGGCAAAAGGAATTGCCTCCATGGACGCCACCATCAGTCCCAGAAGACGCATACACTTCCGTAGGGACATTGCCGTTGAGGATATCATAATCTGTACATGTCGAAGAAGACATGACTGTTTGTCTGGTGGTAGGGAAACTACCGACCGAAACGTGTCGAGATGCATTCCCAAAAAGAGAATTGTCCTCGATGGTTCCAGGGACGACTTCTCCCAATTGACCAGCCAACCGAAGTCTTTCAGAAACTGAAGAGACAAATCCCGAGCCGTCAACGCCTCCTCCTCCGAGGAAGCCACGATCAAAAGATCGTCCAGATAAGGGAGAATCGTAATCCCCTGTCTTCGAAGGAGTGCCATGAGGGGCGCCAGAATTTTTGTAAAGACCCTTGGCGCTGAGGCTAAGCCGAACGGCAGAGCCACGAACTGGTAATGATTCTGACCTATGGCAAATCGAAGAAAGCGCTGATGAGCCTTTCCGATGGGAATATGCAAATAGGCGTCGCGAATGTCGATTGACACCAGAAAATCGTTCTGTGACAGAGCTGCCACAACGGAACGAAGCGACTCCATGCGAAATTTCCGGGCATGGACATGCCGGTTTAATCGCTTGAGATCCAGAATCGGGCGAAATTTGTTCTCCTTTTTGGGAACTATAAAAAGGTTGGAATAAAAACCTTTCCCTCGGTCCTCTGACGGAACCGGTATCACTACACCCTTTTGTAGTAGCGATTCGACCTCTCGCTGTAGAGCGACAACAAGCTCGGGTTCCGACGGAACGCGAGATTGACAAAAAACATTTGGGGGTTGAGAAGCAAACTCTATGAAATAGCCTGCCGACACTATCCGCGTTACCCAGGAATCTGGAACGCGAGCCATCCAAGTCTCCTTGAAAAGAAGCAGGCGACCCCCCACTCGAGAATCCTCGAGTGGACCCCTGGCGTCAATCCGACTTTGCGGGTTTCTTGTCAAGTTCCCGCTTGTTCTGGCGGAAACTCTGCTTCCAGGGAGTACGAGTTTTCTGAGAGGATTTCTTTCCTGAGAAAGAAGGACGACCCGATCCCCACGAGGAGTGACTAGATCGTCCTCGGCCCCGAAAGGACCGCCGACCACTATAAACACCAGGCTTACTGGACACCGAGGCCATGGCCCTTCGCTGTGGTAATGCTGATTCCTTCGCCTTAGCCTTGGAAATCAGCTCTGTGAGGTCGGATCCAAAAAGATGGCCACCCTTGTAAGGTAAGGCCAACAACCCTTGTTTGGAAACTGCGTCCCCGGCCCACTGTCTGAGCCATAAAGCTCTTCTGACTGTGACCGCTGAAGCTTGCGCTTTGGCCAGCAGAGATGCCGTATCCAGACCGGCATCAAAGATATAACAGGCTGCCGTTTCTAACCATTCACAAGTTTCCCGTATCTCAGATAACGGAGATTCATTTTGCAACTCCGTCTTCAGACGTGCCAACCAGCTTAGAGAAGCTCTAGCAGCACACATGGATCCTAGCACTGCTCGAAATCCATGACCCGCAGCCTCATAGCTTGCTTTTGCCGCCAATTCTGCCTTTCTATCCAAAGGCTCCTGTAAGCTCGCTTTTCCCTTAATAGGGAGTAGAGAGGATTTACTAAGCTGAGACAAAGACACATCCACTTCAGGAGCAGAAGTCCAATTAGCCTTTAACTCCGTAGAGCAAGGATAAAGTGTATCAAAGAAATGCGTTCCATGAAAACGCTTATCTGGACATAGACGTTCCTCCTCTATTACACCATTAAGCTCATCCAGAGCTGGCAATGTTGTGCGCGAAGCACGGGACTCCTGGAACATGCGTGCTGATTTACCAGGACGACTAGTTACCTCCTCCGGTAACTGTAGTATATCTCTCATGGCTTCAATTAATGCCTCCGTACGCTTCGTCATAGAGGAACGCCCCTGCGGCTCGTCCGCATCTGAATCGGATATTTCTCCATCCGAATTTAAAGGGGAACTCTGCCCAATATCAGATACATCTGACTCGCTCCGTGTAGAGGCCGGTAACGGCCTGCGTCGCTTCCTCTGAGAGGAATTAGCAGACACATATTGACCTAAAAGGTCAGATAAGTTATTAATCGATCGAGCGATATCATCCAATTTTCCACCGCTGTCGACCGCAGCGCTAGACGCTGTGGAGGTCTGCGTATCTGATTGCCGCAATGGCACTGGGACGTGATCCGCGGCATCTGAACTCTGTTCAGACATGTCTCACCTGTATGAGCAGGTCAAAGCGGTAATACCAGCAAAAAACTATGCGGTTTTTTTTTTTTTTTTTTCAAACGCTGAAGGGTTAACGCTCCACCAAGCAGAGTTACCCCAGCGGTATTCAGTCAGCAAATTTAGCTGGTAGAAATAACCCTCAAAGGGGTTAATATTGCAAACTCACCAAAATATATATATATTTGTGAGCCCCAGCCAATTTTTATGTCTCTGATGAGACTGCAGCTGCAGGATAGCGATCGCTGCGCTGCGGGGTGAGGAATCCGCACTCACCCAGCTGGCCGTGGTGTCTATATGAGGAGAGGAGCGGTCCGAGGAGCCCAGGAGCCTGAGTAATGGCCGCCACAGTGAGGGGGTCGCAGGAGAAAAGCCAGAGCGCGCGTCTTCCTGCTCAAAAGACCGGGATAGATAGGCCACGCCCCTGCTAGCTCAAATAATGAGCGCGAACTCTCCCCGCTCCTGCTCCCTCTCTGTCCTGCAGCTATCTGCCTGCGGACAAAAAATCACCACATCTTCTTGTAACAGCGCTGTCACAGCAGCGCTGAAGCATACTGACATTACATGTAGTAGCGCTGTCACAGCAGCGCTGAAGCATACTGACATTACATGTAGTAGCGCTGTCACAGCAGCGCTGAAGCATACTGACATTACATGTAGTAGCGCTGTCACAGCAGCGCTGAAGCATACTGACATTACATGTAGTAGCGCTGTCACAGCAGCGCTGAAGCATACTGACATACATGTAGTAACGCTGTCACAGCAGCGCTGAAGCATACTGACATACATGTAGTAACGCTGTCACAGCAGCGCTGAAGCATACTGACATTAGTAATAGCGCTGCTCATTCAGACGCTAAAGCACTCACACATAATTATTATTAAAATTTGTGTGGAGTACTCACCAGCCAAGGCGCCACAGGGACCCTCAGGGGTTTCTGGCGCAGTGCCCATGCTTCCCCCCAGGGCGAAGAACGCAGTGACCGCACGTGTGGTTTGCGTTCCCGCCAGAGAAGCTCTCCTCATCCCCCAGGGCCGGCAAGGATTCTGCAGGGACTTTGAGTAAATACAGATCCGCCAAGGGAGAGGTTGGGGTACAGCAGCGCTGGTACCCCTGAGACCTCTAGACCAACTAGTGATCCAAGTCTCCTGTCCGAATATTAAAATAATAAAATCTTCTGAGGAGCTGCATTAGCAGCGACCATCCTCTGGACCTCAAATCTTAGACTGGAGCTGAGTAGGAGGAGCCCGAGCTGGAGGGGCCAGCCAGTCATCACTCTTTTGATCTGAGGTAACATCCTGATCTGGGGCTCCGCCTACCCATCAGTAATGAATACTGTGGCTCTCTTCCTTCATCTGCAGCTGAAAATCATCACTTGGCAGCACATTGTCCTGTGTAAACAGGACCTGTGCTGCCGAGAAAAATGATATTGCTTATGCACAAAGCAATCAAATTAAAGATTGTTCTGTGCAAATGGAAGCGTGGTCAGCCTGTCTAAACAGACGACTCTTCCATGTAGCAGATTACCGGTAGATTTTTTTTTTTTTTTTTTTTTTTAACAGCAGCAGGTCGGTTAATATCCTGCTGAAGTTCCATTTTTAACTGGTAACTGAAGAGGGCACTGCGCTTAGAAAGGGCAGAGGAGGGGGAGAGGCTTCTGCTGCAGGCAATTGTACAGCAGCCACACCGGAGACACACAGCGAGTACGAGGGGGGAATACACTAAATATTTAATTGCAGTTAAAATTGAGAAATAAACAAAATAGGGTAAAAGGAAAGTATGAAGTGAAGGGATGAATTTGCTGGTGGACTTTTCTTTGTACATTATATACACACACATATAGGCACAAGGAACAGTTAACACATAGTTGTCAATTCACACAATGCAGAGTTTTAAGAGAAAATATTTACAGTGGTTGTCTACTATTGGACAACCCGTTATTAACTCTTTCCTGCTGCAGCAAATTTCCATTTATTTCGCTCCCTTTTTTCCTCCACCTTCTTCCAAGTTACATAACTTTTTTATTTTTCCGACCAGAGACTTATTGAAGGATTGTTTTTTGCGGGAGGACTTGTACTTTTGACTGACACTAGTCACTTTATTATCTAATATACTGGAAAGTGGGAAAAAAAATCCCAAAGGTGGAAAAATTGTAAAAAAGTGTGAAATTCCACATTCCTTGCTCCATGTTTACTATAAAGTAAAACTGACCTGGCAATAGTATTACTCAGACCATCAGGGATTATTTTTTCTCTTCATTTAAGTGTTAAAAAAAAAAAAAAAAAAAATTGCGTGGGTTTTTATTTTCAGAGACCCATTAATCTTTTAAATTTTTGGACAACAAAGCCAAGCGAGGACTAATTTTTTGGGCCCTGAGCCGACGTTTGTAGGGATACCATTTCGGGGTACATATGATGTTTTAATCGCCTTATTGCAGTCTTGCGACAAACGAAATACTAATTTTGGCATTTTGATTTTTTCTTATTACGCAGTCTACGGATGGGTTAATTTATTTTATACTTCAATAGATTTTACTTTTTTCCAGATGCAACAATACAAGTGTATTTTATTTTTTATAATTTCTTTATTTTTAATGGGCAAAAGGGAGGTGATTTGAACTTTTTAAAAAATTTTTTTTTCTTACTTGTATCTGTTAGTCACCTTAGGGAACTTGAAACTGCGAACAGATGATGGCTTGTGCCTTGTACAGCAATCCCACGGCACTGCGGTATACACTGAGAATCATGGTATTCAAGGACCTCCATTGAGAAACTGGCGATCACCAAAGTAGCGTCATCACAGGCAGGGAGATCCTCAGGAGACCCCCGACTGTCATGGCGAGTCATTGGTGCCCCGAAATCGTGTCAGGTAGGCCCGATCAGTGAGTGGAATGACGAGCCCCCTGCTGGTGCGCTGCAAATGCTGCTCAGAGACTGACAGCGCCATTCAGAAGGTTAACAGCCGCAGGTGGGACTCCGCTCCACACATAGCTGGTACGTCACATGTCGGTAAGGGATTAATGAGAATAAAATCAGAGTTTTATCGGCAGGAGAGCACTACAGGACTAGTTGCTTCATGCCTCAGAGCAAACGGTTCTGTGTAGTGATGGGTTGTTTGCAACCGATCTGTAAAGCGAGCCAGTGCCCTGCTTGGAGCCGGCACTCCAACGAGAGACAAGGAAATTCTCTGTATGGCTCTCACTGGGTGTAACATAACGTGATCAATGGGCGAAACCATGCCCACCAGAACCAAACCCCATCCACCGAATTACATTGTCTGGCTGAAAGTGGGCAAGATTTCAGCTGCGTTAATTTAGTTTTCAATGTATGTTCACCTATGGGAAACACATATTTACAAGGGATCCACTTAGGATCCAAAAGAGCCAGTTCTATTTGGTGAGGGAGAAAAGTGATCCAGATCACCAAAAAGAGCCAGAGTGTCCATCACTATCCCTGTGCAACCACGCTCCCAGCGTCATGTCCATGTACACAGAAAGCTGCCAATCAGTGGTGTGGGGGGCAGGTTACACAGAGCTCAGCATGTAGAGCACTGCTACATCTGCAGCACAGAAACTTTCATCACAACTGCTTTAAGTGTCACATTGCTCAGTGGTTAGCACTGCCGCCTTGCAGCGCTGGGGTCCCGGGTTCAAATCCCACCAAGGACAACATCTGCAAGGAGTTGGTTTGTTCTCCCAGTACTTGAGTGTTTCCTCCGGGTTCTTGGGTTTCCTATCACACAATAAAGACATACTGATAGGGAATCTAGATTGCAAGCCCCATTGGGGACAGTGCGATAATTTCTGTAAAGTGCTGGGGAGATAATGGGGATATATAAGTGAGTAAAATAAATAAAATAAACATTGCTGGAATCAGGTCCTCTGCCCCTACACCACACTACTTTCAGATAGCGTAGGAAAAACCTAGTGACATATTATTTTTAATGGGCCCAGGGAAACAAAAAAAACAAAAACAAACATTTAATACTCCCCTCCTGGACTGGCACTGCTCCTCTTTACTCACACTGGGATAGTGGCCATCACTGAGCAGTGCTAGTCCAGGAGGTAGCCTTTATTTCTCACTTCTCTGGGCCCATTAATAAGTAGTTGCTCAGTGATGGACATTGTAATTTCATAAAAAGTACAGATATTTAACACAATGGACATCAGAGGAGCAGACTGTTCCTTTTTGTTCCTCACTTAACTAGGTCCCGGGTTTATTCACAGAATAGAGCTGTTCGCTTGACGAGAAAAGGGGCACGGCTCAAGGTAAACGAAATCTATAGTCCAAAGGAAACCAAACAAGAAAATAGCATAAAATGAGAAAATAAAATGTGTCTAACATGTGGCAACTTTACCAGCATGAGACACTGAGAAACTCTACACTGTGGTGATAAAGCTGCCTGAGATGTGTCCATACCTAGCGGGGAGCGAGTTACAGTAAATCGTTTGGAAGCAAACGGTTAAAAAACAGCAACAGAGGTAAAAGTCTAGAAATGGCACGGATCAGTGGGGAATAAGTACATAAACACAGGTATGCTGATGAAAGGCAGCACGACGTCTGCACGTGTTTCACTGCAGATTGCTTTATGGCATGTAGAAAGGTATTTATAACTGTACTTTGCACAAGAGCAGCATTCACAGGTATGAGGGCTCTAACGAGGCTGAACGCAATACAGTGATCAGATGCCAACATATCATTACATGGACCAGTGCTTTCACCAACAGATCCTCAATGCCTGAAAGCTTCAAGTAATTCCTGATTCCAGGCAGTATAACACTATAGATGCCATTTTTAAAGTAAAGTATACCATTCAATAAAACTGACAGGGGTAGACCGCTCCCTCCACCTGCCCACTGGTGCCCTGCAAAATCATCCTGGGGTGCCAATGGTTCCCATGGCTGTAGAAGCCTGAAAAAGACCTTCAGGTCTGCCATGACACAATGGTCAGTGTAAGAGAGAAAAAGAAAAAAAAAAGTGTTTTGGAATGCTACAAAGCAATAAAAAAACACCATTATTGACATAGTACGGAATAAACATTTCTTATTTACTAGCCTTTTCCCTATAGATAAATATATCTAAAAATACAATTATTTTCTCTGTATGTCAGTATGAGTATAATTGTACGGTGACAGAAAAAATGGGCACAAAAAGAAACAATGGTGGAAAGGCAGCTCAATATTATACTCCCCTCATAACAGAGCTTGTTCTATAAAAAGAGCAATATTACAGCATTTCAATGGATTGCATCTATGAAAGAATGGTGGGAACAAAAAAAAAAACAAAAAACTTTTCATATAACTTTTCAATAGTTAGGTCCTTAAAGTGGTTGTCAAACTGTAAACATGCATATTTTAGGCAGGGATTGATTGACAGTAATATACTGGGGCACACTCACCTTGCAGGGTCCCCACGGATCCAGCACGGACCGCTTCAAAGGGATTCCCAATATAGAAATCAAAGCACCGCTGCAGCAGCCAGCTGACCGAAAAAGCGCATCATGGGATTTATTTCTCCGATGATGAGCAGCAGATGACAAATCCCAATACAGCAGCTCTTTCCCCCACTGTCGCCTGCCCCGGCCTTCTACAAATACACCTCTACCTCACAGTAATGCGTCATGGAGAAAGGTGGGACTCAGGGAGGAGACATGCCCTCTGTGCAGTCAGAACAGCGATCTAGGGAAATGTCAGGGACTTACGGCGTGGAGCAGATAGACTCGGGCTCGCTCTCTTCAGCTGCGTTGGTGTAAAACTGAAGTAACTCATCTTTCATAGATAATTCATGGCGCAACTGTGAAACCTGTAGGTTAAAACATTAAGAAAATAAGTTATGTATCACAAGAGTAAATTCGACATTTCAGAATTATAACACAATCGCACAAGCTTTTCTCTGTTACATATAAAATTTGGTCCCCCATTGCAGCCGGACCAGGGCAGTGTTCACTTCTGTGCCGGCAATCCTCTGCCCGGTATCCTGGGTACCTCAGCCACTTGCTAGGCCCTCTGATGTCAAGGCCTAGTCGCTATGCAGTATTGCCCTGGTGCGGCGTCCATTATGGTCCAGCGTGGCAGCCAGAGGATGGCGCTGTTCATTTCGGACACTGCAAACCTCTGATTGACATCTCGGGTGCATCTGCCACTTAAAGGGAACCTGTCAGGTCTCCCGGGGCCCCAGAACCATCTGCAGTTGTGTCTGCAGATGTAAATTCCCTGCCTAACAGTCCCTTTATCACATTACACACAAACAACTGTTTAGAAAAAGTATTTCTAAAGTCCGTTTATGATATGTACATGAGGGCTTAGAGTAGTTGGTGGGGCTCTTGTGTCTCCAGACTTGCCGGCCCACTAAGCATGTTATCACACCCCTGTGGGGCTTCACTTACAAGCGCCAACGTCATCGGCAGCGCTATACATACCACGCGCATGTGCGCGGCTTCTCTGCCTCACTGCATTGATCCTCTGAAGCCGGTTTCAGAGCGGCACAAAGAAGGCGTGAAGAAGACTTCCGATCATGCACAGTGCGTCTCTCTGAAGCCGGCATGTGTACATCCGACATCAGAGGATCAATGCAGTGAGGAAAAAAAGCAGCGCGCATGCGCGAGGTATGTATAACACTGGCGGTGATGCCGACACTTGCAAGTCAAGTCCCACAGAGTTGTGATAACAGGCTAGGTGGGCCGACTGGTCTGGGGACACTAATGCCCCATCGACTAGACAAAGGCCTCAAGTACAAAAATGGACATTAGAAATACTTTCTCTGAAGATCTGTTTGTGTGTGTAATGTAATAAAGGGACTGTTAGGCAGGGTATTAAGCTATGTAGACAACTGCCGGTGGTTCTGGAGTACAGGGGACCTAATAGGTTCCCTTTAATAGGCCCCAGCAACATTAAACCTTTAACTTACAATGGGCTACTTTGGGTTCTGCTGATGTGTTCTTTATTTTAAACAAGAAAAACACCATTGTATGCACTGTAATTTGTCCCCATAAAAATTCCAGGTTTAACTTGTTCTTTTGAAAGGGTACTCCATCTAACAAAATTGTCCCTACTTATCCCCTACCGCTCCAGCTCGGCTCCATGCTCCTCTGCCCAGGTCTCTGAGTACAATTACAGAATGCAGCAACAAGCCAAGAGCATTCAGCAAGGCAAACCCCTCCATACAGCTGCACAAGGGGCCAAAGCAAGATAAGCCTGCAGACCTCTGTAAGCCAAATACTGAGCTTGACCATGTTTCTTACAGGTCACAGTTTTCCCAGCCTGCAAGTTACACGGCTGATGATGACCAGTATATGTTGGGAATGTAGCAAAACCAGACGCCAGTGAAAAAGAAGTTACGGTATACACTGCGCAGGCATCAAGTGACCCATGGCAAAAACACTGAAAACAGGCAGAATCAGTAAAGCAACTATTGGAACTGGTGATGAAAGTTTTTAAAGACTGAAGAGTTAAAGGAGTTATCCAGTAAAGATTAAGTTATCACCAATCCACAGAGTATTTGATAACTTATTGATTAATGAAGGCCCATTATGCAGAAGAGAGAAACATTAATCCCAAAGAGGCACTTTCAGCCCCCTAGAATGGAACCGCCGTGCCCAATCATCACTGCATTTATTCTCTGGGGTTGTCTGAAATAAAGAGGACAGGGGATAAATGGAGCTGCGGTCGAGAATTAGTACTGCCGTTCCATTCAAATGGTGATAAAAGTTGACCATTCTGCGGTGTGCCAGGGGTCAAAATCCCACGATCAATAACTCATCACTCATCACCAGTAGAATAGCTACCGGGGGAGCAGAGGGTGGTCGCCCCGGGCCCTTAGGGGCACACCAAGAGTTACGCTACTTTTAACGGTACCGGCGTGCGCAGTTGGCTGATAAGAGTTAAACTCTGTGGAAGACAGGATCTCCCTGCACTGCCACACGACTGCAATGGGGCCCGTGCCAGCGTCTGCACTGTGCCCCCCACTCCCCGCATCATCGCAGGTTCAACTGTATCAGCATCCTGTATAACAATGCAGTTAAGAGCTATAATGAAGGAGGGAGCATCAGCTGAGACTCCCTCCCCCATCTTTCCTCCTTGGCATCTGATGTCTCAGAGCAGTGGGCGCAATGATGTCACTACATGGCGCCGGTTGCTCTGAGATGTGAGGGTGCTTCAGAGCGCTTGCTGTAGAGACTGGAGCAGAGGGGGCACGAGGAGGAGAGAGTAGTATTGTTTAGTATTGCTTTTTTTTTTTTAATCAGTGAGAATAATGTGGTGGTCAGAATACTGTGTGGAGGACTATGGGAAGTGCATCATACTGTATGTAAGCCCATTATACTGCATGGAGGCTGAGAGGAGGGGGGGTCACAGTTGGGGGAATCATACCGTGTTGAGGGCACCATAATTTTACAGGGGAGTTGAGGGGTGGGGCACAGTAGATTCATCATACTGTGCTTGTGGAGGAATTCACTGAAGGGGTATCTTACAGTGTTTGTGGGGCACTTTAGTTAACATCATACTTTATCAGTGCAATGAAAGGATACTATAAGGCTCCTGTAGTAGGAAAATTAGAGGGCACAAAGCACCACCCAGTAGGTACAGTAATAGGGACACATACTGGAGCAGCAGCTCAGTATTGGGGCATCAGTAGGATGAGGAGTTTGTACAGAATGGGAATAGATGAGGACGGTGCAGGAAGTGTGAGAAGTCATTTGTCTTTGTTGTAATCTCTGCAGCAGAGTCCTGGCTGGAAGAAGCCGTCATGTTGATCTCGGCCACAGGGATAAGATGGGAAAATTGAACGACTCCATCAGAAAGAATGTCAGCTGTAAGACACTATATATCGCTGCACTGTAAACTCTAAGATATTCTGCAGCACTTTTTATCTGCCACTATATGGTTCCCATATGGCAGTAACACCAGTGTGGGCCTTTGTATGGATTTTTTTTATTAGTAACAGCCAGGTCACCCGCTGAGGTTCTCGTACATCCACTATTATGGTGCACCAATATAGTTGTAATCAGGGTTACCTGGTTAGGGGCTCACTCAGAAGCTTTTCCCCCTTAATCCAAAAATCTTAATATTGTATGAATAGTAATAGGCAATGCCTCATTCAAATGAATCCAAAAAGTAGAGGGGCTATTGAAAAATTTAAATGTCTGAAACACAGTTCTGGATACATTTAAAGGGAATCTGTCAGCAGGATTTCACACTGCAAACTATGTATACTGGTTATGTAGCTCTTTGAAACAAGTCCAGAAATACTTTTACATGGCCTGTCTGCTCTTCCGTAACTGGGAAATCTGCGTCTGAATTGACATGCAAATGAGGATGCAGATCTGAAGCCTCTGTCACTCCGGATGCCTTCCAGGCTCCACACTGCCTCCTCCTGCTTGACTGACAGCTCCTTTGCCAAAAGTTACAGACGATAGAGGCTGTCAGTCAAACAGCAGGGGCGGCACTGGGTAGGGAATAGAGCTGGAGTGACACAGGCTTCAGATCTTCAGTCTAATTTGCATGTTAATTGAAACGCTGGTGTCTCAGTAACGGAGGTACGGACTGGCAATGTACAGGTATTGCTTAACTTGTCTTTGAAAGAACTATAGTACATGGATATATAAATAGTTTGGGGTGCACTGCTGACAGAATCCCTTTTAAGTCTCTCCATCACCTCCTGAGAATTCACAGCCTTTTCTGCCAAATTCCCCTGCGCCTCTCCCAAAAGTTCCCACCAGCTGACCCAAAAATCCTAAGAAATTGAGGACAGTTGACACCTACAGTATGTCAAAAGATATTCCAATTTCAGCCAAGGAATTGTATTCCGTGTATATAGAAAAGATATTCATTTTTACTCTATCAATTCCTCTATTTTCTCTGCTTGCAGTCATTCAATAGGAACGTTAATTATTTACAGCTGCCCTAGTCTTCTAGGGCGCTTAGTCTTCTAACGAATCGTACACCTGCGGGCAGGTCACATGACCAGAACAGCACATCAATAAATAATAATAATAATAATCTTTATTTATATAGCGCCAACATATTCCGCAGCGCTTTACAGTTTAACAGTTTCAGAACACAAGTCATAAGTAACAACGTTAACAATACAATAATTAAAGCAATATAAGCCGCCCCTGCTCGTGAGAGCTTACAATCTACAATGAGGTGGGGGAGATACAAAGTACAGGTGTGTATATACAATGGTGCATTTACAATGATGGTCCAGCCATCTTGAGGGAGTGAGGCATGGATGGAGATAGTGATAGGCCGCTCTGAATAAATGTTTCCATTGAATGCCTGCAGAGATTTTTAGAACCTGGGAAGAACAAATTGGGTTGGAGTACAATCCACATCTCTATACAAAGAAACAAATAAGAACTGGAAACGCTTGTTGTGCCACGCTGTACCAATATGATCGGTATAAAAATAGCTACAATCATTGGCTACTTTTGGCCAATGACGACATCGGGCATTATTATAAAATGTTGTTGACATTTATTCTTAATTACTTTTATATCACAAGGGGCCCACGCCTATTTGATAACAAGGCACCTAGTGACTGTTGCTCCCTTCACTTATTTCAATACAGGAGATAAAGGAATAAAGGCAGACATTGTGACTGTACTAAAAAATGACATGCAATTCATCACGGTGATCATTAGAATAAAAAGGAGATAAGGCGAAGTGTGTAAGGTCCAGTAGGTGAGACGTGTAAGATATGTGAGCTGTATATGGTACAAAATAATGAACTGTAGAGGTTACAGCAGCCTTCCTATTATACAATGCATATTCAAGAATTTCAGGAATGTAAGTGGGCTAAAAACAAACAAAACACATCATCGATAGGTAACCAACAATTGCATTCAGTGTTTCAGTATTAGAAAGAATGTAGGTATCTCTAAATAGATTTCGGCACTAAAGGAGCTGTCCGGTGCTTTAATATTGACGGGTTATCCGTAGGATAGGTCATCAATACCAGATTGGTGGGGATGAGACACCCAGCACCCCTGCTTGCCGATCAGCTATGTCCGAGGCTGGATGTGATCAGTTGGGGGGTGGAACACTATGTGAATAAAACAGAGAACGGCTTTTTAATGTCCATGGGGGAATTTATCAATAATGACATTTCATATGGTTGATTACAGGGTTCTACCAAGTTTAGAAGTTTTACCCTATCCTTAAGATAGGGTATTATTCCCCAATCATTGGGGATCTGACCGCTTGAACCCCAAAGATCCAGAGAACCATTGCTGTGAGGAGTAGAATGACAATCTGTGGTTAGAAGTTAGACTTCTAAAGTGGCCAGATATTACCTCTTCTCTGATATGTTCTACTTGCTCTTCTAAGTACTCGTTCCTTTCAGTAAGGGTCTTATTCTTCTTTAGCAATGACTGGCCAATACGAGCAGCTAATTCTAGGTCCCGTTCTTTCTGCAAAAAGTGGAGAAAAATTTAAAAATAAGTAATCTCTCTAAACACGTGTAACATAAAAGAAAGTCGGAAGATCTGGTTAATGTCCCCAGAGTGGGGGAGTATGAAAAGATAGTGGTATAACAGGAATTATTGAATTGACGGTACCCCAAAATCATTTATTAGATAATATGTCAAAATCTAGATTATACAAGCTTGCAACCTCTGTGCTTAAAGGGGTTTTCCAGGTTTGGCACGGAAGTCTGCAGTCACTGCGACTTGTGAATACTCACATTGCGCACAGCGTGATCTGTCAGGATTCTCCAGTTAGTGCAGACTTTCATGCCAAACCTGGACAACCCCTTTAAGATCCAAGCTAAATGGCCACATTTTAATGTGACTGGAGCATATTTTAAGCTTTTAGAATTTTGTCCAAAGAGATCAACAATGTCACATAGTGAGCTTAGTCATAACTGTGCTGATGATGGTGAAAAAAAACAGAAAATCATCACAGTTGTCATCACTAAGCTCTTTTGTGTAGCATGGTTGATTTCCTTGGACAAAATTGTAGAAGTGTAAGGCATGCTTGCTTTATATGAAAATGTGGCCAATGAGCTCAGACTTTTGGCACAGTGGTTACGAGCTTCTGTTGTGCTCTCTCTACACACGTATATATGTACACTGCGAGTCCACATGCTTGGCGGCTTCAGGTCATGCATGTGTAAACAAGCAGCAGTCTGCAGGCGTGCTCACTGACATGATAGGTTTCAGATTTAGTGCAGAAGAAACACACAAACTCCATAAAGGGTACACAAAACAAGTCTTGTGTGAGAAAAAACACAATTTCTGGCCATTATTTGCTGTCTATCCTGCATTCTCACCAGTTTTCCCCTCTGCAGTCTCTGTAAGGGTAGTACAGTTGTGCTCAAACGTTTACATACCCCAGCAGAATTTTTGCTTTCTTGGCCTTTTTTCAGAGAATATGAATGATAACACCAAATTTTTTTTTCTCCACTCATGGTTAGTGGTTGGGTGAAGCCATTTATTGTCAAACTACTGTGTTGTCTCTTTTTAACCCCTTAACCCCCAAGGGTGGTTTGCATGTTAATGACCGGGCCAATTTTTACAATTCTTACCACTGTCCCTTTATGAGGTTACAACTCTGGAACGCTTCAACGGATTTTGGCAATTCCGAGAATGTTTTCTCGTGACATATTGTACTTCATGTTACTGGTAAAATTTCTTAGATATAACTTGCGTTTATTTATGAAAAAAGCGGAAATATGGCAAAAATTTTGAAATTTTCAAAGTTAATTTTTATGCACTAAAAACAGAGAAATGTGTCACAAAATAGTTAATAAATAAGACTTCACAGGAATTTTTGGAATGTGGAAGGAAAAAAAGGAACATTTAACTTTTTAGTCACAAAAATGATCTTTTCCAAACAATTATTTTTATTTTCACAAGGGTAAAAAGAGAAAATTGACAGATAAAGTTGTGTAATTTCTCCTGAGTACGCCGATACCCCAAGGCTCGGAAAGGAAGGAGCGACGTTTGACTTTTTCAAGCCAAAATTGGCTGGAATTGAGATTGGACACCATGTTGCGTTTGGAGACCCCCTGATGTGTCTAAACAGTGGAAACCCCCCAATTCTAACTCCAACCCTAATCCCAACACACCCCTAACCCTAATCCCAACCCTAACCACAAACCTAACCCTAACACACCCCTAACCCATATCCCAATCCTAAACCTAATCTTAATCCAAACCCTAACCTTAATCCAAACCCTAACCCTAATCCAAACCCTAACCCTAACTCTAGCCCCAAACCTAACCCTAATGGAAAAAAGGAAATAAATACATTTTTTTATTTTATTATTTTTTACCTAACTAAGGGGGTGATAAAGGGGGGTTTGATTTACTATTTATAGCAGCTTTTTATGTTTGGCTGCTGTCACACACTAAAAGACGCTTTTTATTGCAAAAAATAGTTTTTGCATCACCACATTTTGATAGCTATAATTTTTCCATACTTTGGTCCACAGAGTCATGCGATGTCTTGTTTTTTGCGGGACGAGGTGACGTTTTTATTGGTACCATTTTCGGGCACATGACATTTTTTGATCGCTTTTTATTCCGATTTTTGGGAGGCAGAATGAACAAAACCACCATTTCACGAATTTCTTTTTTATTTTTTGGGGGGGGGGGGGGGTGGCGTCAATACCGTTCCGTGTGAGGTAAAATTGATAAGGCAGTTTTATTCCTCGGGTCAGTACGATTACGGCGATACCTCATTTATATCATTTTTTTATGTTTTGGCTCTTTTATACAATAAAAAATATTTTATAGAAAAAAATTATTTTTGCATCGCTTTATTCTGAGACCTGTAACTTTTTACTTTTTGCTGATGACGCTGTATGGGGGCTTGTTTTTTGAGGGACAAGATGACGTTTTCAGCGGTACCATGTTTATTTATATCCGTCTTTTTGCTCGGCGGTATGATAAAGCATTGTTTTTTTGACTTGTTTTTTATGGTGTTCACTAAAGGGGGTTAACTAATGGGCCAGTTTTATAGGGCAGGTCGTTACAGACGTGGGGATACAAAATATGTGTACTTTTATTGTTTAGATTTTTTTAAAATAAAATATGAATTTATTGATAGAATAAATAATGATTTTTTAAATTTTTTATTTAATTCTTACTTTTAAAACACATTATCCCACTATCGGACACTCATTTTGTGCAGGCTGATCGTTACTATAGCATGCAGATCTGCATGCTACAGAAGCTGTCAGCGCTGCATCTTCTATAACACTGACCTGAGAGACTTCCTGGTCATCACTGCGCATGACAAAGTCCCTCAGGTCTGGAGACCCGGATGTCATCGTGACGACATCAGGTTTCCATGGCAGCGATCAGGACCCCTCTGCAGCCACCGGAACGCTGTGATCATGTTTGATCGCAGTGTGGGGGTGGGGTTAAAGTGCCGGGAGCGGTCCATGACAGCTCCTGGCACTTAATGCTGGGTGTCAGCTGACACCTGGCCCCGTTAACCCCATGAGCGCGACCGATCGACTGACGTACTATCCCGTCCTTGGGAATTATGTTCCAGGGCGCATGGACGGGATAGTACGTCATATGGAAGAAAGGGGTTAAAATCATAATGACAACCCAAAACATCCAAATGACCCTAATCAAAAGTTCACATACCCTGGTGATTTTGGCCTGATAGCATGCAGAGACGTTGGCACAAATGGGTTTGAATGGATACTACAGGCAACATCCTCACCTGTGACGTGTTAGCTTGTAATCAGTGTGTGCATAAAAGCTGAGTGAGTTACTAGGATCCAGACAGACTCTTGCATATTTCATCCAGCCACTGATGTTTCTGGATTGTGAGTCATGTGGAAAGCAAAAGAATTGTCAACGGATCTACGGGAAAAGGTAGTTGAACTGTATAAAACAGGAAAGGGTTGCAAAACGATATCCAAGGAATTAATAACGCCTGTCAGCAGCATTCAAACTGTGATTAACATTTGGAACAAAAATTTTGCCCACAACTGCCAGGAAAATTGTTCGGGATGCAAATGAAAACCCACAAATAACATCAGCTGAAATACTGGACTCTCTGAAAACTAGCGGTGTGGCAGTTTCAAGAGGCACTTAAGAAAAATGGGCTGCATGGTTGAGTTGTCAGAAGAAAGCCATTACTGCGCAAATGCAACAAAGTATCTCACCTACAATACGCAAAACAGCACAGAGACAAGCCTCAAAACTTCTGGAACAAGGTAATTTGGAGTGATGACACCAAATTGAACTTTTTGGCCACAACTATAAATGTTACATATGGAAAGGCCTATGATGAAAGGAATACCATTCCTACTGTAAAGCACGGAGGTGGATTGCTGCTGTTTTGGGGATGTGTGAGCTACAAAGGCACAGGAAACTTGGTCAAAGTTGAAGGAAAGATGAATGCAGCATGTTATTACCAAATACTGGAGGCAAATTTGCAATCATCAGCCCAGAAGCTGCACATGGGACTTACTTGAACGTTCCAAAATGACAACGATCCAAAACACAAGTCCAAATCAACCTGTCATTGGCTACAGCAGAACAAAGTGAAGGTTCTGGAGTGGCCATCTCAGTCTCCGGACCTCAATATCATTGAGCCACTCTGGGGAGATCTCAAGCGGGCAGTTCATGCTAGACAGTCCAGGAATTTACAGGCACTGGAGGCTTTTTGCCAAGAAGAGTGGGCAGCTTTACCATCTGAGAAAATAAAGAACCTCATCCACAACTACCACAAAAGACTTCAAGCTGTCATTGATGTTAGAGGGGGCAATACACGGTATTAACAATTGGGATATGTAAACTTTTGATCAGGGTCATTTGGATATTTTGGGTTATTATGATTTAACCCCTTCATGACCTGTGACACAGCGTATGTGTCATGAAAGGATCGCGTTCCTGCGGGTCGGGTGACCGGGGTCACTGAAAGGTCACCCAACACGCAGGCACAAGACCCTTTGTGCTTCACCACAGGGGGGTTGGCTTAACCCCTACGTGGCTACGATCGCTCTGATTGGCTGTTAAAAGTGAAACAGTGCTCCCTTTATTCCGAGCCCCGACGTGTGCCCAAACAGTGGTTTACACCCATATATGGGGTATCAGCGTACTCAGTAAAAATAGCACAACAACTTTGGGGGTCTAATTTCTCCTGTTACTCTTGGGAAAAAAAATTGGGGACTAAAAAAATTATTTTTGTGGAAAAAAAATGATTTTTTATTTTCACAGCTCTGCGTTATAAACTTCTGTGAAGAACTTGGAGATTCAAAGTGCTCACCACACATCTAGAGGAGTTCCTTGGGGATCTAGTTTCCAAAATGTGGTCACTTGGGGGGTTTCTACTGTTTAGGCACATCATGGGCTCTGCAAACGTAACATGACGCCCGCAGACCATTCCATCAAGTCGGCATTTCAAAACGTCACTACTTCCCATCCGAGCCCCGACGTGAGCCCATACAGTCGTTTTCTCCCACATATGGGGTACCAGTGTACTCAGGACAAACTGTACAACAACTTTTGGGGTCCAATTTCTCCTGTTACCGTTGTGAAAATAAAAAATTGTGGGTTAAAAAAATCCGTTTTTGAGGAAAAAAATGATTTTTTGTTTTTACAGCTCTGCATTATAAACTTCTGTGAAGCACGTGGGGGTTCAAGGTGCTCACCACACATCTGGATAAGTTCCTTTGGGGGTCTAGTTTACAAAATGGGGTCACTTGTGGTTGGTTTCTACTGTTTGGGCACATCAGGGGCTCTGCAAACGTAACAAGATGCCCGCAGACCATTCCATCAAGTCGGCATTTCAAAGAGTCACTACATCCCTTCCGAGCACTGACATGTGCCCAAACAGTGGTTACTCCCCACATATGGGGTACCAGCGTACTCAGGGAAAACTGTACAACAACTTTTGGGGTCCAATTTCTCCTGTAACCATTGTGAAAATAAAAAATAGGGGGCTAAAAAAATGATTTTTTTGAGAAAAAAAAGGATTTTTTATTTTCAGGGCTGTGCGTTATAAACTTCTGTATAGCACCTGGGGGTTCAAAGTGCTCACTGTGCATCTAAATAAGTTCCTTAGGGGGTCTTGTTTCCAAAATCGGGTCATTTGTGGGGGAGCTCCAAAGTTTAGGCACACAGGGGCTCTCCAAATACGACATGGTGTCCGCTAACGATTGGAGCTAATTTTCCATTAAAGTCAAATGGCGCTCTTTCCCTTCTGAGCCCTGCTGTGCACCCAAACAGTGGTTCCCCCCTCATATGGGACACCAGCGTACTCAGGAAAAACTGGACAACAACTTTTGGTGTCCAATTTATCCTGTTACCCTTGGGAAAATAAAAAATAGGCTAAAAAATCATTTTTGAGAAACAAAAATGATTTATTTTCACTGCTCTGCATTTATAAACTTCTGTGAAGCACTTGGGGGTTCAAAGTGCTCACTACACATCTAGATAAGCTCCTTTGGGGGGTCTAGTTTCCAAAATGGGGTCACTTGTGGGGGGTTTCTACTGTTTAGGCACATCAGAGGCTCTGCAAGCGCAACATGATGCCTGCAGAACATTCCATCAAGTCTGCATTCCAAAATGGCGCTCCTTCCCTTCTGAGCTCTCCCATGTGCCAAAACAGTGGTTCCCCCCCCACATATGGGGTATTGGTGTACTCAGGACAAATTGCAGAACAACTTTTGTGGACCAATTTCTCCTGTTACCCTTGTGAAAATAAAGAATAGCGGGCTAAAAAAATCATTTTTGAGGAAAAAAATTATTTTTTTATTTTCACTGCTCTGCGTTATAAACTTCTGTGAAGCACTTGGGGGTTCAGAGTGCTCACAACACATCTAGATAAGTTCCATAAGAGGTCTACTTTCCAAAATGGTGTCACATGTGAGGTTTTTTTCATTGTTTAGGCACACAGGGGCTCTCCAAACGCGTCATGGTGTCCGCTAATGATTGGAGCTAATTTTCCATTCAAAAAGTCAAATGGCGCTCCTTCCCTTCTGCCGTGCGCCCAAACAGTGGTTTATGACCACATATGAGGTATCTGTGTACTCAGGAGAAATTGCCCAACAAATTTTAGGATCCATTTTATCCTGTTGCCCATGCAAAAAATGAAAAAAATTGATGCTAAAATAAAATTTTTGTTGGAAAAATTAAAATGTCCATTTTTTCCTTCCACGTTGCTTTAGTTCCTGTGAAGCACCTGAAGGGTTAATAATCTTCTTGAATGTAGTTTTGAGTAGCTTGAGGGGTGCAGTTTTTATAATGGTGTCACTTTGGGTATTTTCTACCATATAGACCCCTCACAGTGTCTTCAAATGTGAGGTGGTACCTAAAAAAATGGTTTTGTAAATTTTGCTGTAAAAATGAGAAATCGCTGGTCAACTTTTAACCCTTATAACTTCCTAAAAAAAAAAAATTTTGCTTCCAAAATTGTACTGATGCAAAGAAGACAAGTGGGAAATGTTATTTATTAACATTTTTGTGTCACATAACTCTCTGGTTTAACAGAATAAAAATTCAAAATTTGAAAATTGCAAAATTTTCAACAAATTTCCATTTTTTCACAAATAAATGCAAAAATTATCGACCTAAATTTACCACTAACATGAAGCCCAATATGTCACGAAAAAACAATCTCAGAATCGCTAGGATCCGTTGAAGCGTTCCTGAGTTATTACCTCATAAAGGGATACTGGTCAGAATTTAAAAAAAATGGCAAGGTCATGAAGGGGTTAAAAAGAGAAAACACAGTAGTTTGATAATAAATGGCTTCACTCAACCACTTACCATGAGTGGAGAAAAAGTTTTGGTGTTATCATTCATATTCTCTGAAAAAAGGCCAAGAAAGCAAAAATTCTGCCGGGATATGTAAACTTTTGAGCACAACTGTATACATGTTGCGCTTTTGCAGTATTTTTCAACCATTCAAATGAATGGGATAACGCATAAAAATGCATGGAACAACATGCATACCTCACATACCGTTTTTCCTTCCAACACTTCAGTATTTGCAGCAGATTTTTCCGCTGCAAATACTGAACGTGTGCACATATCCTAAATTGGGAATTAACTCTGAGCTGGTATGAGGAGACAAACTGCTGTAATCTCTGCCATGCACAGCGCATCACACAAAGCCAAATTCCTGATTTCATCCCTTAGGCCTCTTTCACACTTCAGTCGTGCGACGTCAGTCAAAATCCGTCAAAATGTGAAAAAAACGGATCCGCCATTTTTTTTTTGCGGATCCGTTTTTTTCCCATAGACTTGCATTAGTGACGGATTTTGACGGATCATTTCAAAAAAACGTCCAATGCAACGTTTTTTTTTGACCGCCAAAATGGCGGACAACGGCGGATCCGCCGCATCCGCCATTTTGTACAATGGCCGCCTATGGGCGGCGGATCCGCCAGCATCAGTTTTTTTACTTTTCTGACGGATCCGCCATTTTCACGGATGGGCGGACGTCACACAACGGAAGTGTGAAAGAGGCCTTAGTTAGCATAAAAGTTGAAGCAACAGCAGTATGGAGGAAATTATAAAGCAGTAATGAACAGAGTAGATGTGAATCCAGCTTTTAGGCAAATTAAATGTAACATGTCAGCAGATTCACGATGCCAAAACCACGTGAAGCATGAATTAGAGCCTGGCTACATGATTGCAACCCACGCATATTTTACAGTTCAGAGAAAATATAGCTAGAAGGTTCGGGGTGGTGCCGGGCTTGTATTGTCTCAAGTTATGGTCCTGGGCCGGATTTTCTAACTATACTTTCTCTAAAACGTAAAATATACCTTGGCTCTTCCCAGTGCTGCTCCAGATAATTGACAGGTCTCTCACTGCGGAAGCAGGGGAAGAAGCTGGCCGAGGCCAGTATCAGACTAGTCTTGTCTGCAGTTATGGTGTCCGTCAGGATCTCCTAATTATGTTTTCTGTGAAACAGAGATAGAAACCCTGTTTCCAGTGTTAGTTACCCTAGTCATCTTCTGCAGTACTAGCGCTCTGACCGTCCTCTAAGGACTGGCATTCATAAGCTGTGAAAAATATGTAAAAACTAGCTGAAGAGCCCGGCGCTGCCCGGTCATAGTAACTAACTATGGTTAGTTATAACAAATTATAATGATTATATCTCTATATATAAAGCTGAGTGTATAGCCCCACCCACTCCGCATAGCCACATTCACTATAATATCCCACACAATCCAGTCAGCCAGAGCCACCAGACTACTGCCCCTAATATCCCACATCGTCCTGTCAGCCAGACCCACCAGACTACTACCCCTAATATCCAACATTGTTCTGTCAGCCAGAGCCACCGGACTACTACCCCTAATATCCCACATTGTCCTGTCAGCCAGAGCCACCGGACTACTACCCCTAATATCCCACATTATCCTGTCAGCCAGAGCCACCGGACTACTAATATCCGACATCATCCCGTCAGAGCCACCGGACTACTACCACTAATATCTCACATCATCCCGTCAGCCAGAGCCACCGAACTACTAATATCCCACATCATCTCGTCAGCCAGAGCCACTGGACTACTACCCCTAATATCCCACATCATCCTGTCACAGCCGCCAGACTACTACCCCTAATATCCCACATCGTCCCGTCAGCCAGAGGCACCAAACTACTACCCCCAATATCCCACATCATCCCGTCAGCCAGAGCCACCGGACTACTACCCCTAATATCCAACATCGTCCCGTCAGCCAGAGCTACCAGACTACTAATATCCGACATCATCCCGTCAGAGCCACTGGACTACTACCACTAATATCTCACATCATCCCGTCAGCCAGAGCCACTGGACTACTCCCCCTAATATCCCACATCATCCCGTCAGCCAGAGCCACCGGACTACTCCCCCTAATATCCAACATCATCCCGTCAGCCAGAGCCACCGGACTACTCCCCCTAATATCCCACATCATCCCGTCAGCCAGAGCCACCGGACTACTACCCCTAATATCCAACATCGTCTCATCAGCCAGAGCCACCGGACTACTCCCCCTAATATCCCACATCATCCCGTCACAGCCGCCAGACTACTACCCCTAATATCCCACATCGTCCCGTCAGCCAGAGCCACCAGACTACTACCCCTAATATCCCACATCATCCTGTCAGCCAGAGCCACCAGACAACTCCCCCTAATATCCCACATCATCCCGTCAGCCAGAGCCACCGGACTACTACCCCTAATATCCAACATCGTCCCGTCAGCCAGAGCCACCGGACTACTCCCCCTAATATCCCACATCATCCCGTCACAGCCGCCAGACTACTACCCCTAATATCCCATATCGTCCTGTCAGCCAGAGCCACCAGACTACTCCCCCTAATATCCCACATCGTCCCGTCAGCCAGAGCCACCGGACTACTACCCCTAATATCCCACATCGTCCCGTCAGCCAGAGCCACCAGACTACTACCCCTAATATCCCACATCGTCCCATCAACCAGAGCCACCGGACTACTACCCCTAATATCCCACATCGTCCCTTCAGCCTGGGCAGAACCAGAGCGCTGAGTGGAATGGCCCTAACTTCCATACAAATTATCCCTTTAATAGAAGCCTGGGGTGAGAATCAGAGCGCTGAGGGATTTACCCTAACTTCTGTACCGGGGATCCCTTTAAGAGGCCCTGGGGTCAGAACCACAGCGCTGAGTGGAACGGTCCTAACTTCCATATTGGGGATCTCTTTAAGAGAGGCGTGGGGTCAGAATCAGAGCGCTGAGGGATTTGTCCTAACTTCCATACGGGAGATCCCTTTAAGAGGGGCCTGGGGTCAGAACCAGAGTGCTTAGTGGAATTGCCCTAACTTCCATACCAATGATCCCTTTAAAAGACCCTGGGGTCAGAACCACCCAGTCACTGTCTGATGAGGTGTTGTCGTGGAGTGAGAAAACTGTTACTCATAGCAACCAATCACAGCTCAGCTTCTTTTACACAGCTCTGGTGAAATGAAAGATGCTTCGTGATTGGTTGGTGATACACACACACACACACATTCAATTTTCTATACAGTACAGACCAAAAGTTTGGACACACCTTCTCAAAGATTTTTCTGTATTTTCATGACTATGAAAATTGTAGAATCACACTGAAGGCATCAAAACTATGAATTAACACATGTGGAATTATATACTTAACAAAAAAGTGTGAAACAACTGAAAATATGTCTTATATTCTAGATTCTTCAAAGTAGCCACCTTTTGCTTTGATGACTGCTTTGCACACTCTTGGCATTCTCTTGATGAGCTTCAAGAGGTAGTCACCGGAAATGGTTTTCACTTCACAGGTGTGCCCTGTCAGGTTTAATAAGTGTGATTTCTTGCCTTATAAATGGGTTGGGACCATCAGTTGTGTTGTGCAGAAGTCTGGTGGATACACAGCTGATAGTCCTACTGAATAGACTGTTAGAATATGTATAATGGCAAGAAAAAAGCAGCTAAGTAAAGAAAAACGAGTGGCCATCATTACTTTAAGAAATGATGGTCAGTCAGTCCGAAAAATTGGGAAAACTTTGAAAGTGTCTCCAAGTGCAGTTGCAAAAACCATCAAGCGCTACAAAGAAACTGGCTCACATGAGAACCGCCCCAGGAAAGGAAGACCAAGAGTCATCTCTGCTTCTGAGGATAAGTTTATCCGAGTCACCAGCCTCAGAAATCGCAGGTTTACAGCAGCTCAGATTAGAGACCAGGTCAATGCCACACAGAGTTCTAGCAGCAGACACATCTCTACAACAACTGTTAAGAGGAGACTTTGTGCAGCAGGCCTTCATGGTAAAATAGCTGCTAGGAAACCACTGCTAAGGACAGGCAACAAGCAGAAGAGACTTGTTTGGGCTAAAGAACACAAGGAATGGACATTAGTCCAGTGGAAATCTGTGCGTTGGTCTGATGAGTCCAAATTTGAGATCTTTGGTTCCAACCACTGTCTTTGTGCGACGCAGAAAAGGTGAACGGAGGGACTCTACATGCCTGGTTCCCACCATGAAGCATGGAGGAGGAGGTGTGATGGTGTGGGGGTGCTTTGCTGGTGACACTGTTGGGGATTTATTCAAAATTGAAGGCATACTGAACCAGCATGGCTACCACAGCATCTTGCAGGGACATGCTATTCCATCCGGTTTGCGTTTAGTTGGACCATCATTGTTTTTCAACAGGAAAATGACCCCAAATACACCTCCAGGCTGTGTAAGGGCTATTTGACCAAGAAGGAAAGTGATGGGTGCTAAACCAGATTACCTGGCCTCCACAGTCACCAGACCTGAACCCAATCGAGATGGTTTGGGGTGAGCTGGACCGCAGAGTGAAGGCAAAAGGGCCAATAAGTGCTAAGCATCTCTGGGAACTCCTTCAAGACTGTTGGAAGACCATTTCCGGTGACTACTTCTTGAAGCTCATCAAGAGAATGCCAAGAGTGTACAAAGCAGTAATCAAAGCAAAAGGTGGCTACTTTGAAGAACCTAGAATATAACACATATTTTCAGTTGTTTCACACTTTTTTGTTAAGTATATAATTCCACATGTGTTAATTCATAGTTTTGATGCCTTCAGTGTAAATGCACAATTTTCAGTCATGAATATGCAGAAAAATCTTTGAATGAGAAGGTGTGTCCAAACTTTTGGTCTGTACTGTATATAGACTAGCTGAAGAGCCCGGCGCTGCCCGGGCATAGTAACTAACTATCGTTAGTTATAAGAAATTATAATGATTATATCTCTACATATAAAGCTGAGTGTATAGCCCACTCCACATAATAACATTCACTATAATATCCCACACAATCCCGTCAGCCAGAGCCACCGGACTACTACCCCTAATATCCCACATAGTCCCGTCAGCCAGAGCCACCGGACAACTAATATCCCACATCATCCTGTCAAAGCCACCGGACTACTACCCCTAATATCCCACATCATCCCGTCAGCCAGAGCCACCGGACTACTACCCCTAATATCCCACATCGTCCTGTCAGCCAGAGCCACCGGACAACTAATATCCCACATCATCCTGTCAAAGCCACCGGACTACTACCCCTAATATCCCACATCATCCCGTCAGCCAGAGCCACCGGACTACTACCCCTAATATCCCACATCGTCCTGTCAGCCAGAGCCACCGGACAACTAATATCCCACATCATCCTGTCAAAGCCACCGGACTACTACCCCTAATATCCCACATCATCCCGTCAGCCAGAGCCACCGGACTACTACCCCTAATATCCCACATCATCCCGTCAGCCAGAGCCACTGGACTACTAAAATCCCACATCATCCTGTCAGAGCCACCGGACTACTACCCCTAATATCACACATCATCCCATCAGCCAGAGCCACCGGACTACTATTCCTAATATCCCGCATCATCCCGTCAGCCAGAGCCACCGGACTACTACCCCTAATATCCCACATCATCCTGTCAGCCAGAACTACCGGACTACTAATATCCCCCATCATCCCGTCAGAGCCACCGGACTACTAATATCCCGCATCATCCCATCAGAGCCACCGGACTACTACCCCTAATATCCTACATCATCCCGTCAGCCAGAGCCACCGGACTACTAGTATCCCACATCATCCCATCAGAGCCACCGGACTACTAATATCCCCCATCATCCCGTCAGAGCCACCGGACTACTACCCCTAATACCCCACATCCCGTCAGCCAGAGCCACCGGACTACTACCCCTAATATCCCACATCATCCCGTCACAGCCACCGGACTACTCCCCCTAATATCCCACATCATCCCGTCACAGCCACTGGACTACTACCCCTAATACCCCACATCCCGTCAGCCAGAGCCACCGGACTACTCCCCCTAATATCCCCCATCATCCCGTCACAGCCACCGGACTACTCCCCATAATATCTCACATCATCCCGTCACAGCCACCAAACTACTACCCCTAATATCCCACATCATTCCGTCAGCCTGGGGTCAGAACCAGAGCGCTGGATGGATTTGCCCTAACTTCCATACCGGGGAGTTCTTTAAGAGAGGCATGGGGTCAGAACCAGAGCGCTGAGTGGAATTGCTCTAACTTCCATACCAGTGATCCCTTTAAGAGGGGCCTGGAGTCAGAATCAGAGTGGATTTGCCCTGACTTCCATACCGGGGATTCCTTTAAGAGAGACCTGGGGTCAGTACCAAAGCGCAGAGTGGATTTGCCCTCACTTCCGTAACGGGGATCCCTTTAAGAGGGGCCTGGGGTCAGAACCAGAGCGCTTAGTGGAATTGCCCTAACTTCCATACCAATGATCCCTTTAAGAGACCCTGGGGTCAGAATCACCCAGTGTCACGCTGTATAGCAGATTATATATATGTGATGTCAGTAATCTATATCAAAAGGGCAACATACTATATAACATGCGCATAGATATATGATAACATAGAATTACCTGACAATGTCCAGTGGGTCCATACGGAATCCGTTATACACTGTCTCCGGCTAGAGGGTGACCGGGGTCTAAGCTGACCCTGAACTGGGGTCCTAACTAATCCCTCTACCTGGAGGTACTGTTAAAGGTACAGAGGTCCAGGCCACCAGCGTAAACCCTGTCTCCTATCAATCCCTGCCAACTGTATTCTAGTCCTAAGAAGGACCCTGAATACCACCAAAGGGAATGAACAGGTAACGGATAATGAACAGAAAGACAAACAAGAAAGAGAAGGAATAAAGTAAATAAAGTCTTACATACAACACTCACACACAGTAGGAACACCTAAGGTCTCAGAGATTAACTATAAGCTATAAGAGTAAAAACAACTAATGAACTCTTAGCTTAAATGTTCTCAGAACCGCTCCAGTCTGCTGAACTACATGAATGCTTTCACCGGCGTCTAACACCCAGACTGGCAGAAATATAAAGGAAACTAATTAGAACATAATCAAAAGCAGCCGGGCGAGGCTGCACCTAGCCTTAGCAAAGAGCTAGGAAAAATTAACTCTCACATTACCAAAAAACAAAGAAACAGAAGCTCAGCTGTGAGAAGTCAGAATGTGCAATCGCGACGATCTTCGTGGCGATGCACCCATGACAGTACCCCCCTTCTACGAGGGGCCTCCGGACCCTCATGACCAGGTCTGTCCGGGTGAGTTGTGTGAAAGGTCCGTCCACGTTATCATTGACCACCACTGAAGGAGGAGGTAGAGGTGACGGTATGACTGGTGCCACATACTTTTTAAGTAATGACTTGTGAAACACATTATGAATTTTAAACGTAGGAGGGAGGTCCAGACGAAATGCCACAGGATTAATTATGGAACTGATCCTGTACGGCCCGATGAATCTGGGACCCAACCTCCAGGAGGGAATTTTAAGTTTAATATTCCTGGTAGACAACCACACCAGATCATTCACCTTCAGATCTCGACCAGAAACTCTCCCCCTATCAGCCATCCGTTTGTAACGGTTCTCCGTAACCTTCAGTCTTAACCGATCTGGAACTATCAGTCTCTCTGGAAGTCCCACAGGGGCGTCCCCCTGAGCCCCCAATACCTCCCCCTCAAGCTCAGAGCATACAGCTGACACCACAACTCCCTCCTGAGGAATAGGAACCGGATCATCCATCCTCCCGGTCCCTGGGAAAGTACGAGATAAGGCATCAGGAAGCAACTTTATTGAGCAGTCATATGCGCGATGAGGAGGTAACTCTTTACACCCCTCCTCTGAGAACATCTCCCCAAAGTCCTCCAGAAAAGGAGGCAAAGTCCTAGGTACAACCGCACCGATGACCGTGCTCATGCAGTTATTCTTGCAAAATTCACCCCACTGGCTAATCTTTCTGGATTGCCAATCAATCACTGGGTTATGTTTAGCCAACCAAGGAAGTCCCAACACAATAGGAGTAGGTAGACCCTCCAACACATAACAAGACAATTGCTCTTTATGTATTGCCCCTACTCGAAGATCTATGTTATGAACAGCTTGAACCAAGCTACCTTGACCAAGAGGTCTAGAATCAATAGAGAGTATAGGGACCGGTTTGGCCAATACACTCAGTTGCATACCATGCACCTGGGCAAACCGAGCGTCCACAAGATTAGCCCCGGACCCACTATCAAGAAAAACAGAAATCCTCTCAGTTCTAGTACCAATCACCACCTCCGCAGGCACGATAAACTGAGAGGGATTTGGGGACGAAATACAGACTCCCAGGTTAACTCCTTGGGTCAAAGAGGTCCGGGATGGACAACCCCCAACAAAATGTCCCTCTCTCCCGCAAAAGAAACACCTTCTAGTCTTGCGGCGCACCGCCGATTCCCTCCTACAAAATGATGTCCCTCCCAACTGCATGGGTTCCTCAGAACAGACCAGGGGAACCTCAGTATAAGGGACTTTAGTAGTAGGTGGAGTCATCATGGGGGGCGGAGTTACCTCGCGTCTTCCCGAAGTCGTCTATCAATGCGAATAGCGAGGGCCATAGCAGCCTCCAGTGATGGAGGAGAATCATACTGAGCCAACACATCTTTTAATTTGTCAGACAACCCTTGACAAAACTGGCTCCTAAGAGCTGGGTCATTCCACTGAGTATCTGTTGCCCATCTACGGAACTCAGAAGAATATTCCTCCGCTGGACGATTTCCTTGCCGTATTTTACGTAACTTTGTTTCAGCAAGGGAAACTCGATCCGGATCATCATATACCAGACCCAGGGCAGTAAAAAATCGATCCACTGACTGGAGATCTGGGGAACCTGGAGGAATAGAGAACGCCCAAGATTGAGGGTCCCCTTGTAAGAGCGAGATAACAATTCCACCCTCTGCTCTTCACTCCCAGATGACCGAGGCCGCAGCCGAAAGTACAATTTACATGCCTCCCGGAAAGTAAAAAATTTGTCCCGCCCACCAGTGAACCTGTCCGGGAGAGCAACCTTAGGTTCAGATCTGGTTTGCTCTGGGAGGGACAAAACCTTGGACTTAATGTCTGCAAATTCCATGGACAACCCCTGCAACTGTCGGGCCAGCTGGGCTACTGGATCCATGACAGCTGGGGAGAATCTTTAGTTTGGGCCGGTGAAAATGTCACGCTGTATAGCAGATATATATATATGTGATGTCAGTAATCTATATCAAAAGGGCAACATACTATATAACATGCGCATAGATATATGATAACATAGAATTACCTGACAATGTCCAGTGGGTCCATACGGAATCCGTTATACACTGTCTCCGGCTAGAGGGTGACCGGGGTCTAAGCTGACCCTGAACTGGGGTCCTAACTAATCCCTCTACCTGGAGGTACTGTTAAAGGTACAGAGGTCCAGGCCACCAGCGTAAACCCTGTCTCCTATCAATCCCTGCCAACTGTATTCTAGTCCTAAGAAGGACCCTGAATACCACCAAAGGGAATGAACAGGTAACGGATAATGAACAGAAAGACAAACAAGAAAGAGAAGGAATAAAGTAAATAAAGTCTTACATACAACACTCACACACAGTAGGAACACCTAAGGTCTCAGAGATTAACTATAAGCTATAAGAGTAAAAACAACTAATGAACTCTTAGCTTAAATGTTCTCAGAACCGCTCCAGTCTGCTGAACTACATGAATGCTTTCACCGGCCTCTAACACCCAGACTGGCAGAAATATAAAGGAAACTAATTAGAACATAATCAAAAGCAGCCGGGCGAGGCTGCACCTAGCCTTAGCAAAGAGCTAGGAAAAATTAACTCTCACATTACCAAAAAACAAAGAAACAGAAGCTCAGCTGTGAGAAGTCAGAATGTGCAATCGCGACGATCTTCGTGGCGATGCACCCATGACACCCAGTCACTGTCTGCTGAGGTGTTGTCGTGGAGTGAGAAAACTGTTGATCATAGCAACCAATCACAGCTCAGCTTCTTTTAAACGGCTCTGGTGAAATGAAAGATGCTTCGTGATTGGTTGGTGATACACACACACACACATTCAGTTTTATATACAGTATATAGATTAGTGACGAGTGGGAGGTAGGAGCGACATCTCATGTATGGTCTCCATGCTAAAACAGATATATCCAGCATTTTTTTTTTGAAGTGCTAAAATAAGCAGAGTTCACAATACAGCACTGGAATCGTAGTCTCAGTCACCTTCTTACGCTGTCCTCGGATGGCACAGCATAAGAACAGATTTTCATTAAGTCTCATTTGAGCAACCTCAAACACTAGAAGCCAAAATTTGGTGTATGGTTCAATATCCCATTGCAGCAGGATGTGCTATTTTACTTGAAGATGGAAATCACAAGTTACAATTTAATTGATTGCCATTCATATAACCACTGTCACAACACTACCTCTGTAGTAATTTACAGAAATAATACTGGTAAAGTGATACCTATTTGAAATGAGACAATGTCACCAATTGGTGCTTAGGACTACAGACAGCATTGTATCTTTGTACACTGGGAATTTTTAGACATAGTTTAGACAAAGGCACAGTATAATATGTTGCTTTCAGGTTAAAACAAAACACACAGACGTGCCCTTACCAATGTCACAAAGGTATAGTCTTTAGCTAGGACATATTGCACTCCAACATCCAGTCCAAATCTAAATCAACGCCAGCACGTCGGGACCAAAAGTACGCAGTTTGCTTGAACAGTTAAATGCACAGAAATTTCAGCACATTGAAAAAAAAAAAAAAAAGGCTCGTCTTCCAATCTGATCACTGCACATTGTACCAATACTCAGACAAAAATGGCATCTCAGACAGAAACAGCTGCATCCAAGACATTACACAGCAGTACCGAGCTGTGTGGCTGTGAATCCTGTACTGAAGTGACACACATTTGTTAGAAGTTGCAGCTTGATTTGCCTGGTCTCTCGCTGTGCTGCGTGCTCCACTGAGTTCAATAGAAGCTATAAACATATTCCTCGCTGTGCTGACAGTCCATTGTGCTTTGAATAAGATGGCTTGGAGCTATTTTCCTGAGTGGAAGGAGGAGTTTAGGAGACAGGGAAAGTGGAAGAAGTGGCTCATAAGTGGATTAACATGTAAATTTCTAGAATGAGATTTCAAAGTTTCTCATATAAAATTGTACTGTTGATTTATGTAAACTTTGTTAATATAATAGCGGCCACTGAAGCCTGTGCTGGCATCTTGTGATTCAAAACATTAAATATTATAAATCCCCAAGACATTGTCAACAACAATTGTTTTAAGAAAAATCAAACATTTATTTAACAAAACGTGATACATTATAAGGCCGGAGTCACACTACCGTAGAATATGGCCGAGTGCTGTGCGATAAAACATGGCATAGCACTCGGCCCAGGGTTAATCTATGGGGCAGATCACATCAGCGTTTATTTTCTTATGCCGTATCGGCAGGCGAGAACACTCACAGCATGCTGCGACTGGCATAGAGACTTGGACGAGTCTCGCCTCACTCACACCCATATAAGTGTATAGGAGCACAGTAGCATGATACTCGGCTCCCGCACGCAGCAGAGCATTAGCATCTCGCATCCGATGTGACACAATAGTGACACCACACTTTGTTAACACTTATTGTTTTATTTCCTTCCCATTCCTTTCCTAGTATATTGAAAAAGAAAAGGAAAGTGATAGTTCCAGAATGACAGACCCAACAGAATTTTTGATGGAGCCTCCAATGTAGATGTTAACAGAGCCTTAATGGCCCTATAACACACAACTAAGAGGTGAAGAGTTTACTAAAAAATAGAAACCAGTAATTCCCAATAAATCGAATCTGGTAGGAAAGAATGAAACAAAACCCATCCAGCACAATCAGGTCACTCCAGTTGAAGCAAAAACATGAACATGTATAAGATGGTGTTTGACTTGCAGATACAAAAGTACATGGAAATTTATGGAAATCCGGAGCGGACTCCACCATGAATGTGTATGTTGTATTTGTATTACAGCCCAACAGAAGTGAATTGGATCCAACTCATCACAAATATCCATCCTAAATCACATAGCGGATAACACTGATCATTAGAAAACCGCTGCTGAACAAGCTGCATGAAAGAACCTCGAAGGTACCAGATAGCCGGTAAGAGCCATTTAGAGTCAGAACTCTGGTCTTTCTTCAAAACCGCCCATGTGAATTTGCACATTTAACCATTTGTCTGTTAGGAAAGCGAGGGCAGGGGGCACAGGCCTGTCTGGCATACAACAAAACGTTGCATTTCTAAAGTTACCATATACAGAGGGAATGAGATCTGTTCATTCCAATGGAATTGATGGACAGTGTGTATAAGGGTTCCCCTATACAATCAGGAGCTGGAGAGCAAAAAGGTGCAAACAGGGTCTTACCCAAAATAACAGTTACAAATTACATAATCACAACAATATAAAGGCATGAGATTACATCTGCAGCAGGTCCACAGGTCATCCGACCCACATAATGGATACAGGAGAAACGTGGATGCTCCGCGCTGCTGATCAGTAGATATTGAGATCCAGGATACAGATATGTAATTGCGCTTTTATTTATCGACATGTATCGAAATTTACATATTACTTCCTCAGGATATAACCACGTATCTTGAGTAACAAGTGTGCAAACTTCAAAACGCGTCAGTAAATAAAACCGCAATTACATATCTGTGTATCCTGGATCTCAAAATCTACTGATCAGAAGTGCGGACCATTCATATTTTTTTCCTTTATCCAAACCTTCCTCGACGGCAGCTGGTAAGGAGAATGAATGTACTTTCCTGATTTCAACACGCCTGACCATTGGCTTCTACTGAAACACATGCACACGTGATCAAGCCGCTTGGATTATAGTTTTGTAAAAATTGTAATCCTATATAAACTGTATGGTAGTGGTGTGAACTGCAGACACACAAACAAAAGTATAACATGGTTTCAATTTATAATCCACAGAATAAACAGTACCCCATTAATGATAATAAGGGTCATTTTAGGTTTTAATTATTATTTTGGTGAAGGAAAGTATGACCCTTTTTCAATCTGAAGTGCATGCCAGCCGCAAGATCTTATTAAAATGAACACAACGCTGCCTTTAGGCCATGAGTAGAAGGCTACACCATATCTGCTGTGAAGGTACAAAAATGTAGAGTGGGTTTCTCGAAAAGGCAAGCCCAAAATGTGACATTCTAGTCAATTTATGTGACCTTCATCAAACATCAGACTGCAGAAGATGGAATAATGCAGAGAGAAAGAGAGCTACACGTTATGGGAGATATGCTGGACATACAGAAGGAACTGACTTGATTTCCCATGGAAAATAAATTTTGAAAACTTAATGGAAGGCTATAAAAAAAAAAAAAAAAAAGGAAAGGCTGTGTAGGGGGATGGCATGGCTGCAGGAAGAAGTAGAGACTGGTGGGGAACCCAGGAAATATTTGAATTGGAGCAATAGGTGATCAGTAAAGTGAATAAGACTTATATAAAGTTGGACAAACTCCATGATCTGGAGTAAACATCTGGGTAAGAAGGATTGGACATGCTGATTTTCAACATGCCCTATACTTCGGGTCACCAAGTGGTAAGCTCTTTCCAGAGGGATCCAATAACCAACAATGAACCTCAAATTCTACGTATAAATTATAAAATTTAAGCATCATTCATACAGGGACAAATCTTCACATTCATTGCATATTTTCATCTATGGCGTGGAAATTCTCATGCACTTACCTCTTCTAGTAGACGTGTAACAGCATCTATATCATTGTATGTTTTAGTCATCTGGCCCACTCGTTCTGCACATAAAACTGCAAACAGAAAAAAGTAAGCCTCAGTACAATGAACTGTACACCAATATATACACTACACCATTATCTGCATAGAACGTTACCACACATGATATTTCAAGGTATACAAATTTGTCCTAAATATTTGATACAAGATTTGGGACAAGATACTGGAAGAGCCACCAATATCGTGAATACATCAAGCTATCCTGCGCCCCCGGCACACTGATCTGTTCGGCTCGTGCGGATATATTCATGTATGCTCGCTAATCGCTCTCGAAATTACAGAAGTTGGACAGATGGCTTGGCATGAGGTCAAAGCATAATGAGAAGGCTGCATGTACTAAACCGAGCCAAATCGAGACCGAGACTCCGCTCATCTCATCAATGACTCCACACACTAAATAACCCACAGTGGAAAATTTCTAGGTGTATCCTACAGGCAAAATGACTAAGTCCCACGATAATCAAGATAAATTTACCAATGTAAAAATCTGATAAACAAGAAAATAAAACTGTGGTTTGCAGAAAATAATTACAATACTCCAATTTCACACTTATACTAGAACATGAATGGATTCACAATATTTCACAAAAAGTTAATATTAAAGATAATAGGCTGAAAAAAACCAAAACACAAATATATATTTATAAGAGGCTGCTGCTACATGGAAAGAACATATAGCCCAGCCAGCATCAGCCCTGGACACTATTCTCAATGGAGCCGTTACACCCACATACTACACGTGAAAAGAAATCATATTTCCAGCTGCTTTATATAATATCCAGAGAAAGAATCAGAACTGAGCAATGGAGGCTTTGTGTTATCCACAGTACAGCGTAGGAAACGCTATATCCCGACCACTAGATACCGAACACTTAGTGGAAATGACTGATGGGGACAGAGAAACCTTACTACTCCCTCTGACCCCACAGCAGGGTTTCAACAAAATTACATTCTCCATGCTTCAAAACTGCAGCAATCATTAAAGTAAGTGACACATCGCTGGAATAATCGTCTCTGCCCGTACATTAGGCTGCTCACAGATTGTGAGGGGAGGGGGTGGGCAAAAACTGATCCACCACCCATATTGACCCGGAGCTGCTCTTTTATTGCATGCATTATTATAGTACATACAGCACTAGTATAAATGCCCACCATCGGCCCGTGAGATAAATCAGCCATGTGCAGAGGCGCACTGGCTACAGTGGGAACATTATTTACTTGTGAATCGCCATGTCGCTTACCTCATGCTCAGGGCATTGCAGTAGTTTAGGTATCCATGGTTACGACCAGTCATATAGTGACAGACAGCTCTTAGTGGTCGTAACCATGGACTCCCAAGTTACTGCAATGCCGTACATATGGGGTTAATCTGAAGAACTAAACTACATTTCAAATTTTAGGTATTTGCTTATATTAATGTTACATTACTACCTATTAGGATAGAATATTGGAGATGGGAATAACCCTTGAAGGAAAGATGATCTACAACATAAAACTCATTCTTACAATGACACACTGGTAAGATAAAAGTACTGTATCTCCATTGATTTGAGTTCTTATTTTATTGGTGAACTTTTCGTTACCATAACAGTGACTATACCCCAGCCGCCAACATTACAGAGCACTTCTGCACTCCTTTCTTTATGCCAAAAGACTACTATACGCAAGACTAAAGTGAGCTGTACCATCCCCATCCACAAAGCACGATCCTCTTCAGCAACAGCTCTGTCGATATTGCTGCAGGGGTCACAATTACAGATCGTGACTAGTGATGAGCGAGTATACTAATTGCTCGGTTTTCCAGAGCACGCTCAGGTTTCCTCCGAGTATTTTGGCGTGCCTGGAGATTTAGTTTCTGTTGACGCAGCTGCATGATTTGCGACTGCTAGACATCCTGAATACATGTGAGGATTTCCTAACAAACAGGCAATCCCCACATGTATTCAGGCTGTCTAATAGCCGCAAATCATGCAGCTGCGTCGACACAAACGAAATCTCTGAGCACGCCAAAATACTCGGAGGACACCCGAGCATGATAGAGAAAACCCGAGCAATGAGTATACTCGCTCATCACTAATCGTGACCAATGCAGTCAATTATTGGACTGATGATGCCAAAGTAGAGAGCATGAGACCGCTGAGCTTAGTGATTGGCTGCAGCAGTCATTACCTGTGGTTGCAACGTCACATCTGCAACCATTTCAACAAGGACCAGAGGCAGTAGTGGGGAGCTGGTGATACCCCCTTACTGATCCAAATTAACCTAAATTCGTTATTTTTATATACCACAAACCTCAGGCATTAAAAATGTAATTTAAACTAGAAAACCCTTTTAACTAATGCAACATTATTTTTAAATAAGAATGTAAAAACAGCCTATTAATGAGCAAGATGATTAATAGGTAAAAAAATAACACGAGATGAGATAAAGACCTATAAATAACAAAAGGGAACTGCCCAAGGCATCATTCTAATGAATAAAACTGCTCACACCCATAGAGTATGTACACATGTACTGTCTGCTGTCGGGTCATTTACAGCAGCAGACAGCGGTAGCATTGGGATAAGTGGGATTTAATAAGATCCTATTCACACAACTCAACCAGAAATAGAATTTAGGCTGCGAGTCCCACCCCCACACCACCCTTTTATAACTGCAGCATACTTGGTCCTCTGGCTGTTGTCACAGCACTACAGAATAGTTTTATTGGCTGATTATTAGAAACGTCCTATAATTATTACACAATTATACATGTTATTTGAAGACATTACCTACTAAAGAAAACATGCAGAAACATAATACATTTGCATAATAAAACTGTGCCCGGTTGTTTGGATTTGTAGCCCAGTCTCATTCAATTCAATGGAGCGGACCAGCAATAACAGACAGAACCCAAGGACAAGTGTGGTGCAGCTTCAAAAAAAAAAAAAAAATCAGACATGTTTCTTTAATTCTGCACAACTATTCTTAATATTATAAGTGTTTTCCAGCAAGACATTTATGCTACCAAAACATGCCCACAGGTATTAATAGTTGTATGGATCACTGAGGAGCGAGCACACTGCCACTCCATGCAAACTGTAGGTAAGATATAGAAACCACACCACGAGAGAGGGATTAATGGGGCTCAGTGGATAGGTGGTGATCGCTTATCACCAAGATACCTCTTTAAAAGGTGATTTTTACATTACAGTTTCCCTGGGTTACACCTGATAAAATCCAGCCCGGTGTTACAGAATAGGAGAGAGTGCACTGGATGATCATCTCCTTCCAGGCGGGTTTATTTTCAGCCTATTTTCAGGCAGATGCACATGGATTCATTTACTTAATGCAATAGAATAGCAGCAACTAACATTTGCTTTGTTAATTCAATAGCCCTATACAGCGACAGAGAGAGATGACATTACGGCCATGTCCCTTCAATAGCAGGATCAAAACTGAAGCCAAAGAGGTGCAGCATTTTGGATTCTGCAGTGTATAGACCACAGTCTCTATGTGAGCTTCACAATGTGCTCATGATACAGCAAACAACCTTATGAAGAACCTTATAAAGCCTCGTATGCTCCTACCCTTCATTATGCTCGATAAGCTGAGAGGTCGTACCAGGCTATGGAAACATTGAGCTTAGAAAGTGGAACACACCAGAACCAAATAAGCCACAAGGGCGACAACAAACACTACTGTGCATAAGACAAAGATTATAACGTGTGCCTTGCACAAAAGGGCAAAGATCAGGAGGCTTTATATAGATAACGTCTGGTCAAGGTTTGTGATCAAGGGTTCATGTAAAGCAGGTGTTCCTAACCGGTTCTGGAACGAGGGCCACATGGTCATATCAAGCCAATCCCAAGTAGTTCTTCAGAAATAGAAAAAAAATATGCCAGTAAAGCAAAAAATCCTAAAATATTTTTATTAAAAAAAAAAAATCAACAAATCACAATAGTTTTGTCAAGGGAGGTAATCATGATACAATAAAAATGACCGCTGCCTTTACACTAAGAAAAACTTGTCCTAGAATGTTTAGGACAGAGGCCTGCGAGCATGCACAGTAGGAAGCGCCTCCCCCTTAATGTGTAGGAAGCTTTGCTCATCTAATTCTGGAGATAAAGGGTGCTGAGGTAAAAGGCAGCAGATCACACTGCTGTCCACTAGATCTATCTGATCTACTACTGGAGAAATGAGGGGTGATGAGATAAGAAGAGGCCACACTGCTGTTCACACTCTCTATCTGACCTAATACTAGAGATACCAGGAGTGCCGAGGTAAGAAGAGGCTGCTCACACTGCTGTCCATTAGGTCTATCTGATTTACTATTGGATATATATGAGGTGCTGAGGTAAGAAGAGGCCACTTACACTGTTGTCCACCCTGACTTTCTGATCCAATATTGGAGATACCAGGGGTGCTGAGGTGAGAAGACAGAGCTGTCCACCATGTCTATCTGATCTAATACTGAAGATACGGGAGTGATGAGAAAAGAGAAGCTGCTCACACTGCTGTCCATCTGAGCCAATACAGAAAAAACAGGAGTGAGGAGGTGAGAAGACATCCTCACACTGCTGTCCACCCTGCTTATCTGATCCAATACTGGAGATACCAGGGGTGCTGAGATAAGAGGAGGGTTCTCACACTGCTCTCTACCTGGTCATCTACTACTGGAGATACCAGGGGTGCTGAGGTGAGAAGACAGAGCTGTCCACCATGTCTATCTGCTCTAATACTGAAGATACCGTGAGTGATGAGAAAAGAAGCTGCTCACACTGCTGTCCATCTGAGCCAATACAAGAAAAAACAGGGGTGAGGAGTGAGAAGACATCCCTCACACTGCTGTCCACCCTGTCTATCTGATCCAATACTGGAGATACCAGGGGTGCTGAGATAAGAGGAGGCTTCTCACACTGCTCTCTACCTGTCATCTACTACTGGAGATACCAGGGTGCTGAGGTGAGAAGACAGAGCTGTCCACCATGTCTATCTGCTCTAATACTGAAGATACCGGAGTGATGAGAAAAGAAGAAGCTGCTCACACTGCTGTCTATCTGAGCCAATACAGGAAAAAGCAGGGGTGCGGAGGTGAGAAGACATCCTCACACTGCTGTCCACACTGCCAATCTGATCTAATTCTGAAGATACCACAAGTGCCGAGGAAAGAAGAGGCTGCTCATATTGCTGTCATCCAGTACTCACTAAAGGGGTTCTCCATTATTAGGTTTTTCATCCCCTCGCCATGCTTTAAAATAAAAAAATAAATAAATCAACTTAACCCTGCAATTGGCTGCAGTATCCACGTGCAAGTTGGTCATGACGTCACCACGGCAGCCTCTGGACAATAACTTGGAGCAGTGGTAGAGAGGCATCGCTGGAGAAGCAGAGATTGAGCAACGCTGGGTTTTTTTTATCTTCAGAAAGCAATTGGGGGTGAGAAACTTTCATGGAAAACCGCTATAACGCTTAAAGCTATGTTCACATATTGCATTTTTGCAGCGTGGTTTTTTTTTTTTTGCTGCTTTTTTATGCAAATTTTCAAATGTGTTTCACAGTACCGGCAAAGTCTGAGATTTCAGACATCTCATGTACACAGCTGGCTTTCTTTTTTCCCTGACTTTTGTCAAAAAGCTACATTTTGGCAAAATGCAGCATGTCACTTTCAGCATTTTTGCAGCATTTTTCAACCATTGTGATGCAAAAAAAAACCCGCAGGTATCAGGCTTTACTGCATTTTTGATGCCAAAACCTGATGAAGTTGGACCTGATATATTTTATGCACTAAGCTTTATCAGCATGCACAAGAGACAAATAAATGTACCATGCCAAAAACACAGTAAAAAAACCGCAGCAATAAAAATGCAGCAAAAACTAAGCAAAACCTGCTTTTTGTAAGTCGCTTAAACTTTGCATAAGAAAAAAAAAGCAGCAAAAAAAGCAATGTCTGAACATAGCCTTATACAGCTCCATATTGAATGGTTTTTAAGAAGTCAATTCAAATGACAGAGCTTCCTTGTATTCATATTTCATGCATCGGGTGGGCCTGTGGGTAGGGTCTTCAGCTTTGTGCCGTCCCGTCCGCTGTGTCTGAGTATCATGTCTACTTTAAAGGGAATCTGTCACCCCATTTTGGCTATATCAGATAAAGATATGACTGAATAGTGCGTCCTATAAGTAACCTATCGGTATCTATCATATATCCTGACACCCCCGTTTTCATGCCCAAATACCTTTGTAAGTTCGGTTTTCTGTATGCTAATCTGGGCGGTCCGGTCCGGTAAGGCGTTGTTTTTTGCACAGACGGCGTAGTGTTCCCGCGATTGCGCGTTTTAAAATCCCCCCGCTGCGCAGGGGCTGCAGTGGGCAAAGCATAAAATCATTACAGCACATGCGCAACTATTTTCGGTCACTTTCCTTCCCCCGGAAGTCGTCCAAGGCAAGCAGTCATTTCCGGGGCAAGGAAAGTGACCGAAAATAGTTGCGCATGCGCCGTAATGATTTTATGCTTTGCCCACTGTTGAGCAAAGCACACAGCGCAGGCGCGGGGGGCTTTTAAAATGCGCAATCGCCTTCAGCAAAATGGCGCAGGCAGCTGCGCATGCGTAGATTGCTCAGTGTAACCAGCACCATTTTATTGAAGCCACCATTAGATTAACCTGGCAAGTGCTGACAGTTTGGACTAGATGGTCCTTCATTTTCCTGAAAACTTTCAAGAGCTCAATCTGCACAGGCGACGCCCAAGGGCAAGATGGCGCTAAATTTTAAAGTATAAGAAAAAAAAGACACCCAGACACAGTGGTGGGACGTAACAAAGCTGAAGACCCTACCCACAGTCTCGCCCCACTGCGCAAAATATGAACACAAGGAAACGTCAGATTAATGAAACTCTTACAAAACTGATTTCTTCACCTGAGGTATCATTTTAATCAGTATGACAGCACAAATATAGGCACAGCCTTACTTTACTTAGTAAAATGCTGCTGACAGGTTCTCGATTAAAGAGATTGTCTGCATAAAATAAAAGCTTTAGGGACCTGGATGTCTACCAAACTCCTTAATACTCACCTACCGGCAACGACCAGGTGTGTTATCAGAAAACATAGAAACGATATAGTCCTCAAATGACCTGACCGCTGCAGCCAATCACAAGGAGCAACATTCTGGATATTTGTTGAGCTGCGTAATCTCCATTTCTTGTATCGGTGCAGACCATGGAGCATAGGTAAGTATCAACAAGATTTTTCTCAGCTTTTATTTTGTCCAACCAATCCCTTTAATTTAAAGATGTCTGGGTGTGTTGAGTGAACATGACGGATTTAAATTCAGATTTTATATAAATACATATGTTATGATTTTGGGGCACAATACATAAACCAGTAAGAAAATACTAAGGCGGAGTCCATGCTAAATACTAAGCATGCAATCACACGGTGCAGCCCGAGATTCAGCCGTGTTGACAGATGCACAGTGCAGCATCAACTCGACATGGTTTGTGACAGAACAGTGGTTCCATAAAGAAAAAAAGCCAGACCAGAGAAGATCATTTTCCGAAGACCAGTTTTTCTGAGTTTGCATCAAGGAGATTATACTGCAGTACAGAGTTGGCTAAATGTGATTCCGGCTACAGGGAGAGGTAGAGATTTGTTAGAAAGCTCAGCAATATCTTTCTGTGTATCTCTGCTAGATTCATTCTGCTCCTTACTCCTCCTTCTTTGATTCCGTTACAGAGTATAACAAGAGATTTAAATCGGACACGTCAGTGTGCTCACGATCTGTCTGTAAGGCCTCTTTCACACATCAGTTTTTTTGTGTCAGGCATAATCCGTCAAATACCTGATAGGACGGGTCCGGCGCTGAAATAAAAAAAAAAACTGCAATGGATCAGTTTTTTTGCTGGATCCGACCTGAACTTTTGAACCCGGAAAAAGAAGTTTTGCAGGCAGAAAATGCAGGTACGCATGTCCGGAGAGAGTGGAAAATAAAGTAGTAGTAGTAGTATTCACAAAAGACTGATCCGGTTCCATAGACTTGTATTATTTCCGGCCGTCTGATGCGCCGATTCAGGCACTATCAGGCGGGTCCGGAAAAGAAAAAAAACGTTGCAGTGACCGTTTTGTCCGGCCACGGAATGTACATTTCCGCCGGATCCGGCAAAAACGGATGCAACGCAATGACATCAGGCACAATCCGGCGCTAATGAAAGTCAATGCCTAAAAAAACGTATCCTGGTACCGGATCCGTTTTTTTAAAAACACGCCGGATCGCACCTGAAAGTCAAAAAACTGATGTGTGAAAGCAGCCTAAGCTGGACAAACAACTATCAGGCAAACAAGCTTTCAGCTGATGGAATAGCTAATCTGACCAGTTCTAAAATACTGATAAGCCCCTCAGTTCTGTTGTATTGCCCCTACAACTCAAGAAAATATGCATCACATTCAACTCCATGACATTAGCTGCTAATGCCTCACTTGAATGTGTCAGGTCCTCCATAGCTGCTATCTACTACAACTATTTCATAAGGAGCCATTCTTGCAACATATTTCCAAATTTTTCTGTTTCCATAGAAACTATTTCTTTAGATCAGTAGTTTTGACAAATGAGATTCTAGGAAATAATCATCACTGTTACTATAGAAACAAAATGACTGCTCTGCGAAAGGGGCATGTGCCGAGAAGACACACAAGTGAGTAATAAATACGGTACTAAGTCAGTGAGCCAAACCTGCTCTAAGTGATAAAAGTTTCATTAGCAAAACAAGAAGACGTGCAGTATGTGACCGCTCCCTGGGGAGAAGCCAAACACTACTGCCCTTAATATTACTAATAATTACACTAAAGGACAATGGTTGTGGCTCCAAAGACTAAATCTATAATAAAACCGAAATATATATATACACACACACACATCACAATTATACAAACATATTATCATGAATTATATCAAATATAAAATGATTCTCTAGAATGTAATTTCCAAGAGCCGATCTTGGGATTTGGGCACTTATAACACAAGCTGCTCTCTCTATGGAGATATTAAACTATAATTATATATCAAATACAATCAGCTCTCTTGGACGAGGTTTTTCGCTTGCTTCATACATATTTTATTTCAGTTCTCTAGGCGCAGCCAAATGAGATGGTGCCATGATACCCGACTAGACATCCAAGTTGCATTGGGATCGCAATAGTTTTTTTTTAGCTCCAGAAAAGTAACACATATAAAAATATTTCCATATACGAATATTAATCATAAGACATTGTAATACTACAGTGAAAGTAAGAAGTAGTGCGGTCTCTTGCACATAAACATTCCTTTTACCCCACTGACGTCCATGTAGCTTAGTACTGTGTATCTAATGGAGCACGCTAGAACATTTTTTTGAGCGGCTCCACAGCATGGACCGTGCACAGTGGTCTCCTGGAGCAATAGAGTCTACACTATAAACCATCCTCCTAGGGGAGAGTCATTGCATAGCTTGGCACAGGCTGGAACATGCCATAACAGTTTTTTTATGGATTCCTATAAAACACCTCTGTGTGCCCGTTTTCCATATAAAGGGTGATTCACTCGCTACTTTAAAAAATTGCTGTAATTTCTAATTGAACTGAAATTTGGACTGTGCATACCTTGGTTCATGAGAAGCTGATGTTTTAAAGCAGGTGTTGAAAATGTCCACTGTTCGTAACCAAGCACACCTCATTCCCTATTGCTAAATGTATTCCGCAGGACGTATGGACATTTCTGTATGTTCGTGGCTTGTTACTGTACACTTGACCCTTCATACAGCCCAAAGGAAAAAAATCCAGTGACGTTAAATCAGTACAGTGACTCTGTATGGGCAAACATGACCTTTCTTGGCCGCTCGTTGACATGTGGAATACGACATGCCTGTCTCCTGGGGAAGCCTGTGCAACGATTTACATGGAGATTCCAGAAGGCACCGTTTCACATCTTGTACCTTTTCCTTAGACATATTCGGACATTCTCCATCATGCCTATTCAGCAATGTTCTGGTACGTTCCAGCTTATTCACCAATGACAGAATAAACCGCCTGGACGGTGGATTTCCACCTCCAAACTTCTTTAGAAACTCACTTGGCACCTCTTTAACCCCTTTCCGAGGTTGAGCATAATAGTACACCCACGCCGAAATCCCTCCTTTTGATTTGGGCTCTGGCGAAGAGCCCACATCTTTCCCAGCACATGTCAGCTGTTTTGAACAGCTGACATGTGCCTCTTACAGCCATGGCTGTTAACATGTTAAATGCCGCTGTCAATCTCCAGAATACCGCCCATCAGTGACACAGTCATGTGATCGCAGGTGAACAATGGGTTGGCATGACAACCAGAGGTCTCCAGCAGACCTCTTTGATTGTCATAGCCGGATTGCTATGAGCACCGCTTGGTGGTCGGTGCTCATAGCAAGTGAGCATTTCTGATCATCGCCTGTATCTAACAAAGGCGATCAGACAACTGCAGCTTCTAGCCTCCCATGGAAACTATTTGAAGCATGCAAAAATTAAAAAAAGAATGCTTTTAAAAAATATAAAAAAAAAAATAAGTTAAAATCGCCCCTCTTTCGCCCCATTCAAAACAAAAAAAATAAAAAAATCAAACAACACATATTTGGTATCGCCACATTCAGAATCACCCAATCGATCAATATAAAAAAAGAACCTGATTGCTAAACGGCATGAGAAAAAAATTCAAAATGCCATAATTAGGTTTTTTTGGACGCCGCAACACTGCAATAAAATGCAATAACGGGCGATCAAAAAATCGTACATACAACAAAATGATATCAATAAAAATGTTATCTCAGTGCGCAAAAAATAAGCCCTCACCCAGCCCAAATCCTGAAAAATGGAGACGTTACAGATCTCGGAAAATAGCGACTTTTTTTTTTTTTTTTTTTACCAAACTTTTGATTTTTTTTTTCACCACTTAAATAAAAAAAGAACCTAGACATGTTTGGTGTCTATGAACTTGTTATGACCTGGAGAATCATAATGGTAGGTCAGATTTAGCATTAAGTGAACAGGGTAAAAAAAAAAAAGTGTGGAATTGCATTTTTTTTGCAGTTTCACCGCTCTTGGAATTTGTGTCCCGTTTTCCAGTACACGATATGTTAAAACCAATTGTGTTGTTCAAAAGTACAACTTGTCCCACCAAAAAAAAAGCCCTCACATGGCCATTTTGACAAAAAAAAAAAAAAAAGTTACGGGTCTCGGAAAAAGGGAGCAAAATACTAAAACACCTCGGGTCGTTATGGGGTTAAAGTACTCAGTTTTCCAATAAAAAAAACATGCTCCTCCAAACTGTACTTGTTAAATGCAGAAGGAATTCGACAGGAATGAAATGCAAACACCACACAGACTACCGACATGCAGAAAGTTGTGCAACAAGTCTCCCTTGTAGTGGAGACAAGACGGCGAGACAACTCAGCGCAAGGATGTTCTAGTCGCTGTGGCCGACGTTCATTGCGTGCTCACTTCTCATCAACCAAAGTATGTACAGACCAAATTTCAATACGGTCAACTGTCTTTTAGAAGTTACAGCGATTTTTCCAGGTAAAGTAGTGAGTGAATCACCCTGTACAATAGGAGGAGCGCAGAAGTACATTATAGAGCCATAGCTGCCAATAGTCACTGCATTACAGCTCCATAATAAGGCCATGTGCACAAGGCTTTAGGTAGAATTCATGTAGTCTGTGTATTGGAGGTCATATATGGACCGTGAAACAGACAACTTCAATTCTGCCTAAAGCCTCATTCACATTTAAGTTTCTAAAGTATTTATCTGTCAGTGTTTTTAGCTGTTTCACCGACATTCTGGTTTTTTTTTTTTTTTTTTTTTTAAAAGTAAACACCTATTGGAGATCTGTCTTATGCTCTGATTTTCAGACCAAAAAGAGTCAAGTGAATTAAAAAAAAACTAATTGGACCTGCATGCCATTTAAAAATGGACATGTGGCTCCAAAAATAATAAAAATCGAATCCAGCACACTGATGAAGCCTGTCAGTACCCCCCCTCGAGTATGAGGCAAAAAATAAAAACCTACCTCTTACAATACTGTGATCTATCCAATGCCATGGAATAACCAATGTCTTGCATGGCCAGATAGCCCCTCCGCAGAGGAAGAGACTGACACCACCTATGGGAAGTAACAATGCTAGGATTCTCAAGGGTCTTGTCCTTAGACTGCTCTTCTTAGGCCGGGATCACACATGCGAGTAAGTCGTCTGACACTCGCATGTGAAATCCCAGCTCTGGCGCCGGCACTCAGGAGTGGAGCGAGCGGCTGCATGTAGTTCTATGCAGCCGCGCGCTCCACTCCCGAGTGCCGGCGCCAGAGCTGGGATTTCACATGCGAGTGTCGGACGACTTACTCGCATGTGTGATCCCGGCCTTACTCTGTGAGCAGTGCCCCCTTGATAAAAAGCATAAATCTTAGTACTGAATAAAAATGCTGATATCGCTGGAATTGTATGGCTTATTGAAAAAATAAGGTGAGCTGCAGGAATTAAATAAGTACAAAAACTGGCCCCTTTAGACCTGGTGACAGGTCTGCTATAAAAAGTCCTCCTCTATGATTTAAGATATAAGTCAAACCAGAATCTCCTTCAAATATAAAAATAACTCAGTTTGCAGATACCTGTTTCTGGGTTCTTGCCTCTCATCAGTGTAAAGTAGAAGAATGGTTGGCTGGGTGATGAGCATGGCCTATTCGTATTCTTACACTAGCTTGTTGGTCCTCTTAAAGAGTTTTACCCCTTAGACACCACTACCCTCTTCTTGTTAGATTTTTATAATTCAGACATAACTAAGAGATGCCTGCAATGTGATAGAAAGCTCCACTTTGAAACTTCAGGTTCTGTTCAATGCCATAGGCCTTGGGCTGAGCGATCACTGCACAAAGCTATCAGTTAAGCGAGGAGCTAAACAAAAATCATAATGTTACAGAAGACAATTATTAATTGTGACTCATGTTTGGGATATTAATTTGTAAAACACATTTTAACTGTGTTCCCTGAAAGCGCATCCTGTAAGACCGCATGGAGACTATTTTAGTACAATCTCAAGAAGGAGTTTTTCTTTAATGAGGTGGAAGATCTTCAGTCCCTGGAAGCCTGGCACATATTCTGCAGCAAGGAGTAAGGCCTCTTTCATACATCCGTTTTTTTACAATCAGTCACAATCTGTCAAAGTTCCAAAAAAACGGATCCAGTGCAAATTGTAAAAAAAACTGATGCGACGGATCCTTCATGGCGCTGAGGTGAACTTTTGAACCTCCTGACATGCGCTTCGATCGAGAGAGAGATAGATTTTTTTTATGTGCCAGAACGGATGAGGGTTAAATTAAAGGAAAAGAACTGAAAAATGGATCCGTCGCAGGAATCTGTCTTGTGATGGATCCCACGCCCAAAGGCTCTCCATTATAGCCTACGACGGATGGTGCTGGATCCGTCGCTGTCCGACTTTTCGACGTACAGAAAAAAACGTTCCTTTGTCCGTTGCCTCGGTCCGACGGACAAAGGTTTTTTCGACGGATCCATCAAAAGACGGATGAAACGTGCGGCCATCTGTCACGAATACAACTCTATGAGAAAAAAACGGATCCTGCTGCATCAATTTCAGAATCTGTTTTTTTTTTTTTTTACAAAACGATGGATTGTGACTGATGTTAAAAAACTGGAGCGTGAAAGAGGCCTTAGATTACTATTAATTCAGAGCAGAGTATCCTGGGCGAGAGCAGAGTATCCTGGGCGAGAGCAGAGTATCCTGGGCGTGCTCAGATAATATGTTTGAGTCCCTGTGGCTGCATGATTTGCGGCTGTTAGACAGCCTGAACACATGAGAGGATAGCCTGTTTGTTAGATGTAACAGCCGCGAATCATGCTGCTGCGGGACTCGAACATATCATTCAAGCGCGCCCAATATACTTGGACAACACCGAAGTGTGCTCGGATAACAAGATAGCCGAGCACATTCGCTCATCACTAGTAATGAGAACAAAAATAGCAGAAATTAAAGTCTCATAATTGTTGCAGAGCTGTATGTATATTTTGGTTGCGGTAAGTGGCTTTTCTGCGCAGACTTACTAAAGCATTAGGCTACAGGCACACAAAGTATCAGTCCCTCCCTATTCACTTGAAGCATAAAAGAGTGTACTTTATGCAAATTTATGCCTTTAAATGGCTTGTCCAGTTGAAAGAAGTCATCACATATCCACACAAGTTCCAAGCACAATAATTACTGATCAGTTGCAGCACCGTTCCCCCTCTTAGAATGGAGCGGTAATGCACATGTCCGACTCCTGCTCCATTCAGTCCATAAGGGGCGGTTGGGTGCTGTGCTTAGCTTTTTCTGGCAGCCCCATAGCAAATTAGTTGTGTGGAGGACGGGCATCTGACCTGCTGCATTTTGAAAAGGGGTTAAAAGTGCCACATATAGGATAAAAATTCCCCATTCTGTTAATTACGATTGTTCCCAGTGGTTCGATGCCCAAAGGTTATCAAATTATCATCTATTCAGTGGAGCGGTGATACAGGGGTTGTCTGATAAATATAGTATTAGTTGTCTAATGGTCCTTTTGCTGTTGAAAATAACATGTTCAAATACTACAAACTAATGGATGACAATGAGGAGCATGAACAGATGCACTGTACTGAAGAGCTGACCTGCAGCTACTGAACCCGAAGCTGTAGGTAACAGAATGCTACTGCTCTAATGAAAGTAATACCTGCTGCGGTGATGAGCGGACAACACGTGGGCAAACATTTCAGTGATAGCACAAATTGTCAAGTTTCCTACAAAAATCTGACACCTCAAAAATTCTGTTCCCTAGTTAAAGGGGTTGTCCAGGACTTTTATATTGATGGCTTATCAATGTAGCCGGAGAGCTCAGCTGCAGAGCTCCATCAACTGGACAGTGGCCATGGCTGAGTACTGCATATCTACTCCCTATTGATTTGGATAGGGCAGAAGTGCAGTACCTTGCTATGGCCACTATGCAGTTGATGGCACATTGCAGCTCCACAACTCCGCACATTCCTCCATGACCAGCTGATCCTTGGGGGTCAGATATTCATGACCTATCCTAAAAATAGGCTATCAATGTAAAGATCCTGGACAACACCTTTCAGTTATTACCAGGTTAGTTAGTTCAGGAAATTAACAAAGGCTTGTTCACACATTGCATTTTTTATAGGGCAGGGGTTCCAGTGTGGAAAAAAGCAGAGCATTACAGTAACAAATTTATTAAAATGTCACACATGATTCATCTTTTCCCATGTGGTTTCTGAAGTTTAGTGTTTTTTTTTGTTTTAAAGCAATGTATGTCAACCTTTCAGCGTTATTACTGAAGTTTTTACCTGTAATTAAAATGGGTTAACAGTAAGCAAACATGAAAAATGCATATTATAAAAAAAAAAAAACACCAAAATTGTGTGCATCTTTCATGCTTAAAAAAAGCAGCATTAAAAATGCTGTGTGTGAACAGATCCAAAAAAAGTGCCAAAATTAATTGCAGAACTACAGGGAGGGCTTAGGTGGTTATTATACGCCTTAAATGGAATTTTATCAGCAGCTGGCAGCCCTTTAAATTATTCACTTATCCCGCAACAGGACAAATGATCCGCATGATGAAGTCCGATATGCACAATCCTACTTTCCATTCCCACCTCCCAAATATCTGCTGTTTGGAGAAGACTCCCATTCACATTACAAGGTGGACAACTCTGCAAATGTTCATCCAAAACCTTAGCATAAAAGCATCATGAATATAGCAACGTCATGTGCACAGGAGCTATACAGTTCTGTGCCATGTTACACTGGGCACTCTGCCATCATGTTGCCTCCATAAACATGGCTTCCTGGGAGAATACAGCTATTCACTTTGTAAGGCCACGTTCACACGTTCAGTATTTTACATCAGTATTTCTAAGCCAAAATCAAGAGTAGAACAATGAGAGGAAAATTATAACAGAAACACATCACAACTTCGGTATTTATCACCCACTCCTGGTTCGGCTGACAAATACTGATGTAAAATACTGACCAAATACCGAATGTGTGAACATGACCTAAAAAGAATAACTCTGGGACAAAAACACCTTTTTTTTTTAGGTTATTACATAGACAAAATGTTGCAGGCAAAAAGATTCTTTAATAAAATATTTCCAAATAATTTAGCTTAATAAACAATTCCATCAGGAAGCAGAGCCCTACCATATAGTATATGTATGGTCGAGCAAGAAATTCTACACATGCTGGTGGGAAACAAGTTCTGCAGTACTACAAATTGTAGACGTGACTAAGACTAAACCAAGCATGTGAGATGGGTGGAAAATATATAGCAAGTGAAGATCCTTTTAAGAAAAAATACACTAGACCTTTAAAAACAGCGGGATACAAAGTTGTAGTTTTTGTTAAGTGACAAAAACAAAAGAAAGTGTGAACATCGCCTATACAGATTCAGCTGCAAGAGATCGTGGTCATACACTTATATTAGTGGGAAATGATGCTTATAAGGATGGGCTTAAAATTTTAGTAACTTTCGGGCTATATTCACACATCAGATGCAAGTGCATAGACTTCTGTAAGGCTCATTTAGGGAATTACAGAAACTTCAACAAATTGGCCGCCGGTAAATATCCGATATGTCTCCGTTCATATTGGTTTCCATTTCAGCCATAATGGGTTTGGTACATTTGTTATGACTAATGATGAGCAAATGTGCACATATAGGGTGTTATCAGAGCATGCTCGTGTGCTAACAGAGTGTCTTCTGCGTGCTCAAAAAATGTTAGAGTCCCCGCGGCTGATCGACAGCTGCAACGCATGGGGGACTGCTTCACAAACAGGAAATCCGTGCATGTGTTGCGGCTGTCGATCAGCGGCAGGGACTCTGACATTTTTCGAGCACGCTGAAGACTCGTTAGAACACTCTGATAACACCTTATCTGAGCACGTATCGCTAGTTATGACTTTTTACTGGACACTGCAGGAATACACCTTTCTAGAGAAGGGTCTTCAACTGCTCCATTTATTGTTTCCACCAATATACAGTCCTGAAGGAGCACAAAGCCATGCAAAAAAGAGCGAAATATCCAGACAAGGGGAAATGGCAGCAAATAAAGTAGAGCAGAATGTAATATATAGAAAATAAAATAAATAAAATACAGAATAATATAGAAGTATGTAGAAAATAAAGTAAATAAAGAAATAATGTAGAAAAAGTAAGAGATGTAAAAAAAAAAAGAAAATAAAGTAAATAAAATAATGTAGAAAAGAAAGTAAATAGAGACTAATGTAGAAATAATGTAGAAATAGAGTATATATGACAGCGGTAACGTTCCACTATTCAGCCACCCCAGGCGATCAGAAGATGACGCTGCAGACATCCGCCAATCCTGGACACAGCATACAGTACAGTATCAGGTCTCGCAGCCCCCATACGTTACCTTCCTCCATGAACTCCAGCTGATCGGCGGAGTCATCGTACAGGATCTCCGGGTCATTCTCACAGTCGCACTCATAGCTTTCCTCTTCAATCAGCGGCTCGATAAAGGACATCATTAGCACCTGTTATTTCCAAGGGTTGGGGACAATCCGCTCTTAATAGGTAAAGGCACTTGTGGGGTGGCCCCTTAGGGCCTCATGTGTGGCACAGGGAAAGGACAGCGGGAGCCCCATTTGTGGGGCAGCATCCCTGATCACTCACATACTTGTGGCAGAGGAGTGTGGTTACACCTGAGCACTCTCTCCGCTGACACACAGGTAACCAGCAGGGACTGGGATCCACCCAAGTGATCCGCAGCACCTGCAGTGTCTCTGAGCAGACAAGGGCTAGGTGGAAGGATCAGAAGCAGCTGGACAGAAACATTTTATAAGAAACTGCTCGGAAACAGAAACACTGGTGAAAAGATACAAAGGAAAAAGAAGGATTTATAGTCCTGTCACTCCCCCATTGTGTTGTAAATGGTATGTTCCCAGCAAGTTTCATAGCAACTGCAGCAAGGAAGTGCTGGATGATACTACACCTAGGAGAGGGTGGGACAACAGGTTACCTGTCAATGATTCATTAACCCTACAAATGACGCAAACATTTCTCCACACAAGCGTCCAGACTGACAGATGCGTTATATATAGGTAATGAGCTCCCTCAACTACGCGGAGGAAAGCGACAAGAATGTGGGGCTAAAATCTAATATTAATTTACAGCAGATTTTCTTTAATTTCTCTCAAAATTAAGAACAATGATGGAATAAGAGCGTCCATAAAAAATAAAACACCTCAGGCAGGATGTGGCAGAATACCGAACAATAAATGTAACGGTTGCTTGTTTTGTGTCAGTATAGCCCTGTACACACACTGATTAGAAACTGCTAAGGAAGTTCTACCACATGTATAAGGCTGTGTTCACACATGAACACACTCACCTCATGCGATACTTTCATTATTGCCAGATATACCCCAAGTGCCCAAGAATCAAAAAAAAGTTGTATGCTGCAGTGCGTTGTGTAAGGCCACGATCACACTATCAGTATTTGGTCAGTATTTTACCTCAGTATTAGTAAACCAAAACCAGGAGAGGAACAATCAGAGGGAAAGTATAATAGGAACACGTCACCACTTCTGTATTTATCACCCACTCCTAGTTTTGGCTTACAAATACTGAGGTAAAAAACTGACCAAATACTGAATGTGGCCTAAATCAGACGTTTGTGATTTTTCTTGTGTGAAAAAGATATACATTGATATATATTCACCAGTGTTTCGTCCTTGTCTCAGTTATTACCAGTGTTTCACTCGTTTTTCTTGTAAGAAGAAAAAAAAACAAAAACTGATGGGTGTGCAGACAGATTCCTGAACTGTGCACAAAATCAAAACTGCTCTTTAAGGCTATGGTTCCACGGTCCGGAACCATAGCGCTTTTGACGGAGCGGAAATTCCGCTCCGTCTAAGCCCCGCCCCCTTTCTGACGCGCGCTCTTTCCGGAGGTGTTCAGGACACCTCCGGAACACCTCCGGAAAGAGCGCAGGGCTACATAGCCCTGTGTTAATTATGTTGCGGCGACGCACCGTCGCCGCAATACGCGAGGACATGCTGCGGTCTAAAAAGACGCGCCGCATGTCCGTTTACGCAGGTTTGCCACCTGCGTATTGTTACGCATAGTGGAGACGGGATTTCTTGAAATCCCCTCCACTATGCTGTAACATCTGGACGCTGCGTGTTTGGCGCTGCGCCAGCGCACAGCGCCAAACACGCAGCGTTTCCTGACCGTGGAAACTCACCCTAATACAGACAGACATGACCTTGTCTTGAGCTGTGACCTCCGGCTCTCCCCAACAAACACTGAAGCGATCAGGCAGGTCACAAATTACCAGCGACTTAAGGGAGCAGTGGTGACAGAAAGGGAAGATGGCGGCTGGTAAGTGTCTCACTAGGCCATGTTCACATGTTCAGTATTTTACCTCAGTATTTGGTCAGTTTTTAGCCTCAGTATGTGTAAGCCAAAACCAGGAGTAGGTGATAAATCCAGAAGTGGTGACATGTTTCTATTAGGCTGTGGTTCCACGGTCCGGAACCACAGCGCTTTGGACGGAGCGGAAATTCCGCTCCGTCTAAGCCCCGCCCCCTTTATGACGCGCAATCTTTCCGGAGGTGTTCAGGACACCTCCGGAACACCTCCGGAAAGAACGCAGGGCTACATAGCCCTGTGTGAAATTCTGTTGCGGCGACGCAGCGTCGCCGCAACACGCGAGGACATGCTGCGGTCTGAAAAGACGCGCCGCATGTCCGTTTACGCAGGTCTGCCACCTGCGTGTTGTTACGCATAGTGGAGACGGGATTTCTTTAAATCCCCTCCACTATGCTGTAACATCTGGACGCTGCGTGTTTGGCACTGCGCCAGCGCACAGCGCCAAACACGCAGCGTTTACTGATCGTAGAAACTCACCCTTATACTTTTCCACTGATTGCTCCACTCCTGGCTTGGCTTACACATACTGAGGTAAAACACTGACCAAATACTGAACATGTGAACGTGACCTCAATTTGTGACCTGCCAGATCGCTCCAGTGTTAGGCTATGGTTCCACGGTCCGGAACCATAGCGCTTTGGACGGAGCGGAAATTCCGCTCCGTCTAAGCCCCGCCCCCTTTATGACGCGCGTTCTTTCCGGAGGTGTTCAGGACACCTCCGGAAAGAGCGCAGGGCTACATAGCCCTGTGTTAATTCTGTTGCGGCGACGCACCGTCGCCGCAATACGCGAGGACATGCTGCGGTCTAAAAAGACGCGCCGCATGTCCGTTTACGCAGGTCTGCCACCTGCGTATTGTTACGCATAGTGGAGACGGGATTTCTTGAAATCCCCTCCACTATGCTGTAACATCTGGACGCTGCGTGTTTGGCGCTGCGCCAGCGCACAGCGCCAAACACGCAGCGTTTCCTGACCGTGGAAACTCACCCTTAGGGAGAGCCACAGCTCAATACAAGGCCATATACGAGTGTCTGCAATGTAGAGCAGTTTTGATTTTGTGCACAATTCATGAATGAGTCTGCACCGTTTTTAAGTATTTGGTGCTAAAAAAAATTAAATGATTACAAGACAAAGAAAATAAAATTGACTTAAAAAATAAAGCAAATGAAGAATCAGGCCCTGTGGGTCCATGGTAATTTCTGGTGCCACTGCAGTCGTATGCGAGGGCCTTTTCATGTTTATTTCATAGCAGCTAGAAACGTTCATCAGTTTTGTTTTTGTTTTTTTTATTTCTGCTTACAAGAAAAATTAATGCAACACTGGTAAAAACTGAGACACGGACCAAACACTGATGAATATATATCAATGTATAGCTGGGTTTTCACACAAGAAAAAACAATGTCTGAGGCCTTAGGTGAGTTTTTTACCTGATTGTAAGCCAAAACCAGGAGTGGGACAAATACTGAGGTAAAATATTGAGCAAACACTGATAGGCCATGTTCACACTAAGTGAAGAAACCTTAAATTAGAAGCACCACTTCATGGGTAAAATGTAAAAAAAAAAACCTGCTGGAGTGGTGCTTTAAAGTAGGAAAAACTAGACAAATGCAATAAACAATCATCCGTTGTTCAGGTGTCGTCCCAGTTGCTTCTGTTACTTTTTCACCACTTTATTTTTTTATTTTTTTTCACTGAAGCTGGCGGACTGTCTGAACTTTTTTATCCACTGACTTTTAACAATGTTTCAATTAAAAAACGGATGAAACACGGATGGAAAACTGAGGTACAAAGCCTCCCTTCTGTATCATCGGTAAGGCCGAGATCACACTTGCGAGAAACTAGCACGATTCTCGTGCAAATTTCTCGCATCAACACCCGGCGCTGCCGCCGGCACTTGGACCGGAGTGTGTGGCTGCATAGAAATACATGTAGCCGCATGCTCCGGTACAAGTGACGGCGGGCTGCACCGGGTGTTTATGCGAGAGACTCACACGAGAATCGTGCGAGTTTCTTGCAAGTGTGATCCTGGCCTTATAAGGATCCCAGAGACTTTAATGTCCAAGTTTAAAAACAGGTGAGTATAACAGATGCCAAAGCCTCGCATTGATCTGGTTTTAGAACTGGTGTGTGTATGGCTCCGACTCTATGGATCAGCATGATGCCCAAGAAAAAAAAATAGACACTGCTAAAATGTGTCACATAGATGCGTGAATGCAGCCTTATGGCTCATTCGGCCGTCCAGTTTTCACATACAAGTGATATCCATGTTTTTCACGGATTGCACTCATAACTATAAGTTTATTGGGCCGTTCACATGTCTGTGATTTTTTGTGGACGGAGTGGTTCATCCATAATCGTGAATAAATACAGATCAAGCTTGGCAATGAAAGTCTACCAGCCAGAAAACAAAAAATGCATAGCACTTGGATGCCATGTGAGTGCAGCCATTTTTCATGGACTGATAAATAGAAGGTATAAAGGCTTTTTTTTCTCAGTGAAAAAAACAGAGGAAACTCTGGTCAAAATCACTGATGAAATGCAGTCCATTTTTCTCATATGTGAAAAAAAAACCTGTTTAATAAGCTCTTAGGCTACGGTCACACTAGTAGTATTTGGTCTGTATTTTACATCAATATTTGTTCTTCACCTGGTTTTGGCTTACAATGAGAGAAAAAATATAATAGAAACTTGTCACCACTTCTGCATTTTTCACCCACTCCTGGTTTTGGCTTGCAAATACTGAACTTGTGAACATGGCCTTAATCAGATATTCTACTTAAAGGGCACTTTCACACATCAGTATGTGGTCAGTATTTTACATCAGTATTTGCAAAGTGTGAAGAAAAAGTAGATCAGAAATAAAAGCACCACTTTGGCATTTTTCACCCATTGCTGGTTTAGCTTACAAACACTGATGTGAAATTCTGGCCAAAATACTGCAGTGTGAACATGGCCTGAAGCATACATTTTGGGGAAGAATATGGTATCTCAAAAAGTGCCTAGATGTAGATATTACAGACCCATAGTGACTCCATTTGCAGCCGTACACGTGGCCAGAGCTATGTTCTGTCTGGATCACCGGCACTTATACTACCACTGTATACATTACATGCACAGACAGTGTGATGAATGATACCGGAAATCATTAGCAGCTGAGGAGTGTCAGGCATCACAATATACATATGGGAGGATTTGGGTAGAAAACACCCAGCACTGTGTAATTAGGAATTGTGTTCATTTCAGATTATAGAACAAAAGTGGCTCTGCAAGTGGAAAAGCTCATCACATAATGTTGTTGTAGGGCCTGTAGCATGGAAACGAGAGGTGCGGACAGTGCAGCAATTAACACAAAATTACATACTACACGCTAACCAGTTTTAACCAGGGGAGGAGAGGATGCGGAATAAAAATATACATGTTAATACTGTACTCTGCCTTTCCCAGAGTAAGCAAAATGATAAACCAGCGGGTTATCTCCAATGTGTGCAAATCAGAAACCAGAATAACATGTCAATTATGTATCTTGTTACCTAAAGCATTCTTGGACAAATTTTTTTTTTTTTCTGCTCCTGTAAAGGGAGTCTGTCAGCACAAAATGACTGTTCAAACCAAGCACAGCAGAGATAGTCTTAATAAAAAAAAATGGTACCTATTGTGTCCAAATCCATTGCTGTATTTGCCTGAAATGCTTCTTTATTCAAAGGTGCAATCTGGGCGTGGGCAAACAGTGCTGGGCGTCTTCCTAACTATTTGTTTCCCATTTATCTTTGCCCTTCTCTGACTCCTCTAAAGTCTGAGCAGTCAATCAAGAAAAAGGCCAACAAAGATGGGAAACAATTAGGTGGGAAAGTGCAGTAAATTACATCTCATGAGCATACTTAAATAAAGAACAATGTCTGGCAAATACAGCAAGTCTGACACTAAATTTGTCTTTTTATTAGGCGGTGTTCAAACCTTGTGGCCTGGTACTTTTTTTTTTTGCTGAGATCGTGGAAAGACTGCAACACTTGTGCCCTGATTTTTGAAAATCTGGAGACAACTATGCGATTTTGCTGCAATTGTGGCAAAAATAAGAAACGTAACACCTTAGTGCTGTCCCCCCTACAAGATAATGTGCTGTGCTGGGTTTTCAGAGAAACACTGCTCACCGCTTGGTGTGTGTGTTTTTTTTTGTTACTCACATAGTAACAATTTAAGCTTACTTTACCATTCTAAAACACATCAAGCCCAGTACCCCATTAATTCTTCTCCTAGGTAGGAAATCACTTCCTGACTTACCGTATTCTAAATTTCCCCATACACATTAGATGAAATCTGATGCGTATGGACGAATACCATTTCTCCCCGAAACATGATAGATTAGGCCATAAGAATTTTAACTAACAATCCTTTTATCTTCTAGGAAGATAATGTAGTATATTATAGCAGTGGCTTTCTCCTCTTCCCCCCCCCCATCCCATCACATCAAAAACAGATGATCTCTTGGCCAAACCAAGCGCTCATGTGCAAGGGGAGTTGGGAGGAATAGCAGTTAGCAGAATGAACACTCATCTGACCGTTATCTCAGTTATATGACCAGTTTAAGCCAAAACAATACAACTCCATAGAATGCACAGTGGCCATTCTCACACAGCACAATGCGCAGTGGCCATTCTCACGCAGCACACGCAGTACAATGCGCAGTGGCCATTCTCACGCAGCACACGCAGTACAATGCGCAGTGGCCATTCTCACGCAGCACACGCAGTACAATGCGCAGTGGCATTCTCACGCAGCACAATTGCGCAGTGCCATTCACGCAGCACAATGCGCAGTGCCCATTCTCAAGCAGCACAATGCGCAGTGGCTATTCTCAAGCAGCACAATGCGCAGTGGCCATTCTCAAGCAGCACAATGCGCAGTGGTCATTCTCAAGCAGCACAATGCGCAGTGGCCATTCTCACGCAGCACAATGCGCAGTGGCCATTCTCACGCAGCACAATGCGCAGTGGCCATTCTCACGCAGCACAATGCGCAGTGGCCATTCTCACGCAGCACAATGCGCAGTGGCCATTCTCACGCAGCACAATGCGCAGTGGCCATTCTCACGCAGCACAATGCGCAGTGGCCATTCTCAAGCAGCACAATGCGCAGTGGCCATACTCACGCAGCACAATGCGCAGTGGCCATTCTCACGCAGCACAATGCGCAGTGGCCATTCTCACGCAGCATAATGCGCAGTGGCCATTCTCACGCAGCACAATGCGCAGTGGCCATTCTCAAGCAGCACAATGCGCAGTGGCCATTCTCACGCAGCACAATGCGCAGTGGCCATTCTCACGCAGCACAATGCGCAGTGGCCATTCTCACGCAGTACAATGCGCAGTGGCCATTCTCACGCAGTACAATGCGCAGTGGCCATTCTCACGCAGCACAATGCGCAGTGGCCATTCTCAGCAGCACACGCATACAATGCGCAGTGGCCATTCTCACGCAGCACACGCAGTACAATGCGCAGTGGCCATTCTCACGCAGCACAATGCGCAGTGGCCATTCTCAAGCAGCACAATGCGCAGTGGCCATTCTCAAGCAGCACAATGCGCAGTGGCCATTCTCAAGCAGCACAATGCGCAGTGGCCATTCTCACGCAGCACAATGCGCAGTGGCCATTCTCACGCAGCACAATGCGCAGTGGCCATTCTCACGCAGCACAATGCGCAGTGGCCATTCTCAAGCAGACAATGCGCAGTGGCCATTCTCACGCAGTACAATGCGCAGTGGCCATTCTCACGCAGCACAATGCGCAGTGGCCATTCTCACGCAGCACAACGCAGTGGCCATTTCACGAGACAATGCGCAGTGGCCATTCTCACGCAGCACAATGCGCAGTGGCCATTCTCAAGCAGCACAATGCGCAGTGGCCATTCTCAAGCAGCACAATGCGCAGTGGCCATTCTCAAGCAGCACAATGCGCAGTGGCCATTCTCAAGCAGCACAATGCGCAGTGGCCATTCTCAAGCAGCACAATGCGCAGTGGCCATTCTCACGCAGCACAATGCGCAGTGGCCATTCTCACGCAGTACAATGCGCAGTGGCCATTCTCACGCAGTACAATGCGCAGTGGCCATTCTCACGCAGTACAATACGCAGTGGCCATTCTCACGCAGTACAATGCGCAGTGGCCATTCTCACGCATCACAATGCGCAGTGGCCATTCTCACGCAGTACAATGTGCACTGGTCATTCACAAGTACTGCAGCTCAGCTCCTTTTAAAGTGAATGGGTGGTCAATATAAAGAAGCATGTCCATCTAAATTTCTACCCTTTTAATATATTGCAATCATCATATTATATAGCAGTGTGTAACATTAGATCTATGACATCACATGATTAAAAACTGACTAGTTGACTCACTCTAAGCTCTATGTAGAAACAAGAGGTCAATTTTCCCTGTTGGACTCATCAGTCACTGCAAAAGTCCTTGGCAGGGTGCGGGGCAGAGCAGACGGGCCAGAAGTTGAAGAGAGGAATGATAAATGTAGGAACAAGAGACTTCCTGCTTCTACAAGGAGCAGAGAAAAGAGAAGAATTAACTGGGTAGAAAGGCAACATGAGGAATTGTAAGTACACAGTGCTATAATATGATGATTGCAATTAGAGATGGGCGGACAGTTAAAAAAAAGTTTGGGTACCAAAACCCTGACCCCATTCACTTGAATGGGAGACCTGAACATCCAGTGTATGCCACGCTGTTATGTGCATGACAGTGCGGCAAACACTTTTCTGATCGGCGATAAAATCATTACCGCTGGTCAGATAGCCGCAACTGTGATCGGATTAAGATAAAAAACACTTCCATGAAAGGTTTTAAGTACCCAAGAATGGCCACTACACTGAACAGAGCAGCAGTGCCCCAGCACCTTACACCATTTACAACTAGCCATAGGACTTGCTAACAGCGGTGGGAGTGCCGGGTGATGGAGCCCCACAGATCTGATATCGATGACTTATCCAAAGGTTAGGACAACAATATCTTCCTGGACAACCACGTTAAGGGATGCTACTTATCTAATAAGCATCAGGTCATAGAAAACTATGCCAGGCATTTTCCTGAGTCATTGAAATTGAAGAACTAACTATTAGGAAGTACCATGTGCTCAAGAATAGAGTTGAGCGAATTTGTTCGGGTTCCCTCTTATTCTGCAAGCTATAGCGCTTACCAAAGAAGCTGCAGAGGGAACCTGGCTTCCTGGATTGCGCCGGATGGTCAGCTGAACGGCGCCGCAGCTGCATGTGTCGCGGCTGTGTCACAGCACATGCATGGAGAGCCTGTTTGTTGGGCTCTCCATGCATGTGCTGTGACTGTGAAACAGCCTCAACACATGCATCTGCAGCGCTGATCGTCCGGCGCAATCCAGGAAGCCGGTTCCCTCTGCAGCTTATTCAGTAAGTGCTATAGCTTGCCGAATAGAGGGTACCCGAACAAATTCGCTCAACTCTACTCAAGAGATGTTGATTAGTGATGAGTGAACATGCTCGGATAACGTCTTATCCGAGTATGCTCGGGTGTTATCCAAGCTTCTGGGAGTGCTTGTACAGTCATGGCCAAAAGTTTTGAGAATGATACAAATATTAATTTTTACAAAGTCTACTGCTTCACTTTTTCTAATGGCAATTTGCATATATTCCAGAATGTTATAAAGAGTGATCAGCTTAACAGCAATTACTTGCAAAGTCAATATTTGGCTAGAAAATTAACTTTATCCCCCAAAACACATTTCAACATCATTGCAGCCCTGCCTTAAAAGGACCAGCTAACCTCTTTTCCGTGATTGCTCCATTAACACAGGTGTGGGTGTTGATGAGGACATGGCTGGAGATCAATCTGTCATGATTAAGTAAGAATGACACCACTGGACACTTTAAAAGGAGGCTGGTGCTTGGCATCATTGTTTCTCTTCTGTTAACCATGGTTATCTCTAAAGAAACATGTGCAGTCATCATTGCAATGCACAAAAATGGCCTAACAGGGAAGAGTATCGCAGCTAGAAAGATTGCACCTCAGTCAACAATCTATCGCATCATCAAGAACTTCAAGGAGAGAGGTTCTATTGTTGCCAAAAAGGCTTCAGGGCGCCCAAGAAAGACCAGCAAGCGCCAGGACCGTCTCTTAAAAGTGTTCCAGCTGCGGGATCGGGCTACCAGCAGTGCAGAGCTTGCTCAGGAATGGCAGCAGGCAGGTGTGAGTGCATCTGCACGCACTGTGAGGCGGAGACTCTTGGAGCAAGGCCTGGTCTCAAGGAGGGCAGCAAAGAAGCCACTTCTCTCCAGAAAAAACATCATGGACAGACTGATATTCTGCAAAACGTACAGGCAGTGGACTGCTGAGGACTGGGGTAAAGTTATTTTCTCTGATGAATCCCCTTTTCGATTGTTTGGGACATCAGGAAAACGCCTCATTCGGAGAAGACAAGGTGAGCGCTACCACCAGTCTTGTCTCATGCCAACTGTTAAGCATCCTGAAACCATTCATGTGTGGGGTTGCTTCTTAGCCAAGGGAATCGGCTCTCTCACAGTCTTGCCTAAAAACACAGCCATGAATAAAGAATGGTACCAGAATGTCCTCCAAGAGCAACTTCTCCCAACCCTCCAAGAGCAGTTTGGAGATCAACAATGCCTTTTCCAGCATGATGGAGCACCTTGCCATAAAGCAAAGGTGATAACTAAATGGCTCAGGAACAAAACATAGAGATTTTGGGTCCATGGCCTGGAAACTCCCCAGATCTTAATCCCATTGAGAACTTGTGGTCAATCATCAAGAGACGGGTGGACAAACAAAAACCTAAAAATTCTGACAAAATGAAAGCATTGATTGTACAAGAATGGACTGCTATCAGTCAGGATTTGGTCCAGAAGTTGATTGAGAGCATGCCAGGGAGAATTGCAGAGGTCCTGAGAGAAGGGTCAACACTGCAAATATTGACTTGCTGCATTAACTCATTCTAACTGTCAATATAAGCTTTTGTTACTCATATGTTTGCAATTATTATATTTCTGTCTGTGATAAAAACATCTGTCAAACACACATAAAAACCAGAGGGTAGCAGATCATGTGAAAATATAATATTTGTGTCATTCTCAAAACTTTTGGCCATGACTGTATATTATGTTTGAGTCTCCGTGGCTGCAGACAGCCTCAACACATATGGGGATTTCCTATTTGTCAGGGAATACCCACATGTGTTGAGGCTTTGTAACAGCCACAAATCATACAGCCCTGGAGACTGGAACATAATATAGGAGCTCTCCCAGATAAGACATTATCCTAGCACGGTCGCTCATCACTAATGTTAAGGTCAGTGGAATCCACACATCCTGCCATGTAAGTACTATGTGAAGCTTCTCAACACAGAGCTAAGTAGTATGTAACCCAGATCTTGGAGGATCATACACAGGTTAATTGATCTGGCAATTCCCTGTGTAATGTTCGTTCTGGATCTGATCGTGGATTAGGAAAGGGATTTTTATTTGCAAATAAAACAAACATTTTAGATGAATAGATAGATTTATTTCTATTATAGAGTAAAGTTAGCTGGTAACTTGTAATACCACCTCGCAACACTGGTGGATGAGAGTGAAAAGCAAGGCACATACAAACCTAGGAAATGTGCATGTGGAGGACAGCCAGAAATGAAGTGAGGGCAATCCTGGTGAAAGACACCACAGGAAACCTAGATGCAGTGTGAGAAGTGAAGAAGCTTACAATGGATTGGTGGGATGGTCAATAATGTAGTGAGAAAAGAAGGGTGGAGGTCCAATCACTGCAGAGGTCCAAGCACAATGGCCTCATGTGTCATTCACAACTGTGTTGTGCAAGACAGTTAATGACAAACTCCATGAAGCGAAGGAAAATCATATAATTGTATACTTAACTAAATACATAAACACATGTCTAAAATATATACCTCAAACAAAAAGGAGGTTAATAAATAACCTTGGGCGAGATTACCAGATCAGCCATGTATATACTGTCTTCTTGATCCCCCCTCTTATATGGTTATGCAGCTCTTCAAAAGATAAGCCAATCTATGTCTTCATATATACCATAATACCTTCCACTCTATACCTGAAAAATGATCATGACAGATTCCTGAGGCTGGTTTCACATTTGCGTATCTGTGCACAGCGTATTATAAGCAGGGATCCGCATGCGTCTTGTGTACCTACTTTAACATGGTGTACGTAGGGACATGCGTTTGCATCAGTTCGCATGCATCTGCGTACGCATGCGTCGTTTCTTGGTGTGCAGCGGGGTCCGGCGAACGCAACATGTTGCATTTTTTGAAGCGGCAAAAATCCGTAAAATATGCGCAGTCATGCGCATGCGTGCGTCAAAAAACGCATTACGGTCTATGGGAACACATTGGCACACAAGGACATGGATGGTTCGATGCGGACTTCAGACTGCGCATGTTCAGGAACTGATTACAGCACCTGGAAATATTGAACGCATGCGCATAAACAACGCAAACGCATGCCAAAACACATGCACATGCGTTTTTATGCGTCATGTGTAAGATGATGCGGATAAAAACTGCTGTGTTTTTGCATGCGTTTGCAGATGATACGCTGTGCGCAGAAACGCTAATCTGAACATAGCCTTACACTGGAAACTGTGAATTCTTCATTTGTGTAATTCCAGCAGACGCAATATTCAGCCTCATTCTAAACTCCGTATATAAATCTGCATCAGTCTTTTTTCAGTAATAATAATAAAAAAAACTTTACTTGACTGCTTACATATCTCAAATACTTACATTAACTTAAGGGTTCTCTGGTGAAAAGTTATCATCTATCCACAGGATCGGATTGGTGAAGGTCCGACCACTGGGGCCTTTGATATCCAGTAGAAAGGAGCCCCGATGCCCATGTTCCATTATCTGTGGGGGCGTCTGAAAAAAGTGAAGTGCTGCACTCGGCAGCACCACAGAGAATGAATGGAGCAGCTGCAGGGAATAGGCACCAACAGTCTATTCTAAGAAGGATAAAAGTACGCTGTTGTGCAGATCGGTGTGGCTCCAGGTGTTCGGACCCGCTCCTATCACTACCTTCCAAAGGAGATTAATTGTTTTCACCAGACAACCCCTTTTATACAGGGATCATATTGCTGGAGATGTCTCTTAAGGTACCGTATTCTGAAAAGCCACACAACACATTCATCATTACAACTTCAGAGACTGAACTAATTCCGTGTTTCCATAGCTACAGGATCTGACACTGCATATATATCTGTGACCAAATTACAAGGAGTACTGGGATGTAACTAGGCTGAGGGTTACATAAGCCTGTGTAAAGACATAATAAAATAATACCATCAACCATAGGCCGCCATTACAGCTTCTAATCAGACGGCTGCCTGCAGCACAGAATTCATTCTACCTAATTTTCAGCACTGGCCAGACACAATTCTTTTTAGATTTTGTCACAGGTCCTGATGTGCCTAAGTTATGGATTTCACCCCATCTAGGGTAAAAGCTGCCGTTCTGTGGATTTCAATTCTGCATTGCAGGTCACTTTCTGCTGCCCACTAGCACACTATGGCTAGTATTATAAAGTACAGGTGTCTTCTTAGCAGAAAACGCCTGAACAATGGTCTGCTCACTCCTTTTAACCGCATGGGGTTTTTAGAAGACCTAAGCAGTTAAAAGATGCTCATAAACCTGAACATATGAGCAGCAGGTCTATTTTTATAAAGAAATGCATATTTCCATTGTTGTGGGCGTTTTCACCTGATAAAGACGCTGTGTGCACATTTTCTCCACCATATCTACATGACCCGCGTTTGGCATGATGAGACCTGGGAGGCAACAGCATGGGAGACGGCCTTTTACCAAGCAATCCAGATAAGCCATGTCCTACCTTGAGGACGAATCCTGCCCATTCAAGGTCAGTGAAAAAAAAAAAAAAAAAAGATAGCAGAATAATGACATCCATATGTTGTCCATTTTTCCATGGCTGATCACTTGGAGAAATTTGGGAAACCTCATTATCTTTTTTCAAAAGGGTGAAACACTGATGGTAAAAATGGACCCATGAACAAAAAACGGATAAAAAAACCTCCTGTACTAGTGCAGAAATGGAAAAATGCTTTAGTGCGGAATTTGCAAAACCTTGTCCTCCTGTGTCATCTACTATCTAAGACTCTGTACACACTTGCTTTACCTTATCTTTGTTCAGTTGTTATTACTTTATAGTAAGGCTATTTTCACATCTGTTTTGGTGGATCGATTACAGAATGTGTGAAAAAAAAAATTCCAGATAAAATCATACTGCACTATATTTAATGGTTAAAACACAGCCCGATTACAGCAAATTGGTTCTACCGGACGTTGCTGGTGTGTATTGTCAAGGGTCTGTCACTTCCTATGCCAGAATCTGTGACGGAGCCTTAGGCCGGTGTCACACTACCGTAGAATATGGCCGAGTGCTATGCAATAAAACATCGCATAGCACTCAGCCCAGGGTTAATCTATGGGGCAGCTGTCACCAGAAGTTTATTTTCTTATGCCGAATCGATATGCGAAAACATGCAAGAGTCTTGGCTCACTCACACCCATATAAGTCTATGAGTGCGAGTGACACAGCGCACAGCACTCGGATACTGAGTGCGGTGTGATATACGCAGACGTCAACAGCAGAGTTCTGAAATATTTCTGACTTTAAAGCCACTTTTTCTTACTGGTAGTTTAGAGGCGAAAAATACACTTTGAAGAAAAGTATTGGGACACATTGTGTGAACAATGAATTAAATTTTACATTTTATTTAATTCAGTTCAGTCCCATACAGTAGGTGTGTAAAATCCAGCCCCTTGCCATGCAGTCTGCCTTTACTAACCAAGGATGTTACTGCTGTAATAAGGCAGTTTGTGATAGGTCTTCCCTCCTAAATACTCCACAATGTATTATGAGTGGTATTATCCAAAAGTGGAAGCATTTAGGAACCACAGTCATGAAGTGGAGACCATCGAAAGTTACAGACCAGTATCTGTGAGTGATGAGGCGCATAAAAGTCACCAATGCTCTCATGACTCAATGACTGCAAAGATGCAAACCTCCTCTGGCACTGAAACCACATTCCCATGATGAGTATTTGATGAGTTGTTGATGTTGCAGATCTCTTGCAGCATTTTTTCACCTATTAGCTAAATTACCGTAGGTTACTTGTGTCTTTTTTTACTATTGCGTTTTTGAGTGCAGTTTTTAAGCTATGTGTACAAGTTGAGTATTTTCATCAAAAATTTCTGCACCAAAAATGCGTCTCTTAGTAGGTAAAATTCTGCTTAAAATGCGCACAATTTTGATCCTTTTTTTTTTTTTTTTCATTTGAACAAGTAAAAATGCTGCAGATTTGGACCCGCTTCAAAATTTGCAAAAAACACATTCACTTTGCAGCCACTGTCAACTACTGTGTTTTGGTGCAACAATTTCTGCTGCTGACACTTAGGGCCTCGTCTCACATAGCGAGATCGCTACAGAGATCGCTGCTAAACAGCGATCTCAGCAGCGATCTCGCTATGTCTGACATGTACCAGCGATCAGGTCCTTGCTGTGAATCGCTGGTCGTGTCAGAAATGTCAGGACATTTTTTTTTATTCGCTGGTCTCCCGATGGCAGGCACGCATCGCTGCGTATGACAGGCAGGAGACCAGAATTCTCCTGGTAACCAAGGTGAACATTGGGTTTCCAGGCGCGCAGCGCCTGGAAACCCGACGTGTATCTTGGTTACCAGCTCTCTGCATCAGTGCGCTGGTATCCAACGTACACTGCGGGTAACTAAGCGACGTTACCCGCAGTGTCGCTGTCCTGATCGCTGCCTGAGCTGCCTGTTTGGCAGCTCAGCAGCGATCATGTAGCGACACACCAGCGATCCTGATCGTTGTCGGGATCGCTGGTGTGTCGCTATATGAGACGGGGCCCTTAAAGGGAATCTGTCACCCCATTTTAAGCATATAAGATGCGGCCATCGCCATCAGGGGCTTATCTACAGCATTCTGTAATGCTGTAGATAAGCCCCCAATGTAACTTGAAAGATAAGAAAAACGAGTTGTCTCACCGGGGTTGTTCTGGTCCGATGGGTGTCGCAGGTCTGGGTCCTTCACCTCCCATCTTCTGGAAATGACGTCCTCCTCCTTGCTTCTGTCGCGCTCCTGCACAGGCGTACTGTTGAGGGCAGAGCAAGTACTGCAGTGCGCATGTCCGGGAAAGGTCAGGGAGGCAAAGCGCCTGCGCACTGCAGTACTTTGCTCTGCCTCAACAGAACGCTGCGCAGGAGCACGACAGAAGCAAGAGGAGGACGTCATTGCCAGAAGATGGGAGGTGACGGACTCGGACCTGCAACACTCATCGACCAGACCGCCCCTCGGGTGAGTATAATATAACTTGTTTTTTCTTCTCTTTCAGGTAACATCGGGGGCTAATCTACAGCATTACAGTGGCTACATCTTATATACGAAAAATGGGGTGACAGATTCCCTTTAATTACAGTATGTGTACACGTTCCATTTTTTTCTGCATGTTTGTAATAGAAAAAAAATGTAGCATTTTATAGTACCAGCAAAGTGAATGTAGTTTCTGAAATCTCATGCACACGCTGTTTACTTTTCCCTTTGTAAATCTGAAGCCGGTCAATTCTTAAAGGGAACCTGTCACATCGTTTTTCAGCTATAAGCTGCTGCCACTGCCTTTCGGGCTTATCTGCAGCATTCTGTAATGCTGTAGATAAGCCTCCGATCAAACCTGAAAGAGAAGAAAAACAAGTTATATTATACTCACCTGGGGGTGGTCCGGTCCGATGGGCGTCGCGGTTCTGGTGCCTCCCATCTTCATGTGATGACGTCCTCCTCCTTGCTTCGTGTCCCGGCTCCTGCGCAGGCGTACTGATCGGCCCTGTTGAGGGCAGAGCAAAGTACTGCAGTGCGCAGGTGCCGGGAAAGGTCAGAGAGGTCTATCTGAATTGGTATCAAATTGAGGGTAGACTCATATGAAACGTTTTAATACACAGTAGAATAAACTGGTTGCCGAGCATGCTCAAAGAAGCATGTCAATTATGTTGTGGGTCAGCAAGGCATGATTCAATTAAAGCAAATCTTGTTCAATGCAAGACAACTGGGAGAAAACGCATGGGAGACATTTGGTGGACACATGATATTTGTCATAGGATCAATGCTTCGCAGTGTAACAGAAAGAGAATGACCAACTGTGATACAGATAACATGGGTAGGTAATTCTTTTAATGCTACAATTTTTAGTACAACTTAAAGCAGATTCCTTTCCGACAACAGCATCTTGGAAACCACAAAAAAAAAAAAAAAAGTACCATTGTGTTTAAACAGCAGGAACATGGCACAAGACTTGCTGGCATTGTCTGTGCCCACTCATTCAGTCAGAGTTCATGGAAAGCACTGCAGATACCATGCATACTAATAACCTACCACACAATCCAAGGGAAATAACACAGAAAACCACAATCATACATTTTATGCTGCCATTATTCTGACACATCAGGCATCATAGCCCAATCCTGCAACTCGCAAAGATATTACATCAGGGCAGAGAATGCAGGGTGGCAGCACGAGGGCGGCTGCATTATACAGCAAGCTAGAATTTTCAGCTCAGCATTTTGAAAAATATTAATTATAATTTGCTGCAAACCATGTTGATAATGAAGGGGATGAATCAGCAGTAGAATGATAACATATTGAATATGAGCTCCCAATTCCACTTTTCCCTTCTTGCAAATGATCACATAGGTTCAAAATAGATCGACAAGCCACCACGCAGATCAATCAATCGTTGCACCCTTTCACTGCCAGAACACATTTTACTCCACGCGGATGCAGGCTGCTTTAATCCACATGCTCCTTATGTGTACACCGATAGCTGCAACTGCCTTTGTTATAGTAGCTGAATATGTGGCATCCATTCCTACAAATCCCTTACAAAGCATGCATTACAGAAAAGCCTCATTACCATCAGCACAATCCTCGTACCACCAGTCCAGCTGATAATAATCCTCTTCTATAAATTTCTGCATAGTCAGTGCTCCTCACTGCATCAAGGAATCGACTGTCCACTGCCTTTCGGAGGTCAGGTGAACCTCAGCCAGGCCGCTGTGCTGGGATCATCACATGGCGTACACAAGGATATACAGGATTGTGACATCACAGAAAGCATCTTCTGAGGAAGCAGCCAGAGGTGAGAGAGAGGAGGGGGAATATGGGGAAATAAAGGGATGGCTTCAGAAGCCTGCAGCAGGTCTCGCTGGCAGCATGCTGCAATAAAGATGCAATGTAGAAGCATCCTGGATGGGAGTAGACATGATTGTCCTATCAATACGCAGCGATGGTGACGTCAGAGGCACACACCACCACTGGCCTGCTATACAGCTTTCCTTCCGCCTGGGTCCTGCACATCTTAACTTAGTGGTTTCCATAGAGACTGAATGGCTGGGAAATGATGCGGATGTTACTGGCTGAGATTTAGAGCAAGCTTATGGGAAATCAGATGGATGTCTGACCTTATAAGAAAGTATCCGAGTTTGAAACACTTAAAGGGTTTGTCCGGGCAAAAAGAAAAGCTCCCCATTTGCTTGGAGCTGTAAAAAATAAATTAAATGTTTCTCACCTATCTGCACTCACATAGATCCAACGCAGATCCTTGTGAGCTCTGCACCGCCACAGTAAGGGGAGACATCATCGTTCCATCCGAAAAACAACTGATGACATGCTGTTCAAGTTACCTGACCGCTGCGCCAATCACAGGCCAAATCAGTTCTGCAGCTAGTGTAAAAGTAAGTGCAGACAGAGGAGAGGTCTGCACTGGATCCAGGTGAGTGCCGCTAGGAGAAAATCAATTACAGCTCCAAGCCAAAGGGGACATTTTCTTTTTGGTAAGGTTAACCTCTTTAATATCCTCTTTTTAGTCTTCTGGTTGATCCTGAATGCTCGACCTCCACTTCATTTATTGTCAATGGGACTGCTGAAAATCCCATAGACAATGATTAGAGCTTCATTCAACACTGGGCTCTACAAAGCCTGGTTTTTGGGGTTGCAGAACCTCAAGTAGTCACACCGTAGCAATCAGCATTATCCCCTACACCATGAATATGGGATAATTTGCTATTTTGGGAAATTCCCTTCAAGCAGTTTTTTGAGAACTTACACTGTGTGCTGAACTTGCTGCAATATAAGGAGTGCAGGGGTTTAACAATTTAACAAATCACTTCCAACCACCGCTGGTGCTAGTAATGACTGATTGATGGGGATGCTGGGCTTTGGATTCTAAACAATCTGATATTAGTTATCTATCTAAGGGCTGGAAGAACCAGTACCGGAGATGTCTGTGTGTACAATACGTGTCCAAGAAATATCGTCACTCCTTGCGGAGATCAACATGCTAAGCATGCAGATGAGGAGACTTAAAGCCGCAATGCTCCTCTGGGAAATATGCTAATTATGCAAATTGTCTCTTCAGAGAGGAAGAGAGCTAGAACTCTAGTGCCACCTTTTGGAAGGTAGCAATCCTACAAGTCAATGTCGACCCTTTAACGAGCCTTATCACATGACCTAGGATAATAGCCAAACCAGAATCTCAATTTGCAGACACTGTGTTTCGGGTTCAGCCCTCGTCAGTGCAAAGCGGAGATCTGGTTTGGCTGTGTGAGAGGCGTCAGACCATTGTCCAAGAAATATCGTCACTCCTTGCGGAGATCAACATGCTAAGCATGCAGATGATCTCCGCAAGGAGTGACGATATTTCTTGGACAATGGTCTGACGCCTCTCACACAGCCAAACCAGATCTCCGCTTTGCACTGACGAGGGGCTGAACCCCGAAACACAGTGTCTGCAAATTGAGATTCTGGTTTGGCTATTATCCTAGGTCATGTGATAAGGCTCGTTAAAGGGTCGACATTGACTTGTAGGATTGCTACCTTCCAAAAGGTGGCACTAGAGTTCTAGCTCTCTTCCTCTCTGAAGAGACAATTTGCATAATTAGTACAATACGTGTGACGCATCAGTATCACACGTACCGGCGCCTGGGAATCAGCAGTTCTGTATGAACAAACAAGAAATCCCTGCATTTGTTGCGGCTGTCTACTGCCACAAACATGCAGTGCAGGGACTCTAAGGGCCCCGTCACACAGTGACACACCAGCGATCCCGACAACGATATGCACTTGTCAGGATCGCTGGTGTATCGCTACATGATCACTGGTGAGCTGCCAAACAGGCAGCTCAGGCAGCGATCAGGACAGCGACACTGCGGGTAACGTCGCTTAGTTACCCACAGTGTACGTTGGATACCAGCCTGCTGGTGCAGGGAGCTGGTAACCAAGGTACACATCGGGTTTCCAGACGCTGCGCGGCGCCTGGAAATCCGATGTGTACCTTGGTTACCAGCTGATCGCTGGTCTCCTGCCTGCCACACGCAGCGATGCACGCTGGCCAGCGGGAGACCAGCGATCAAAAAAAAGTCCAGGACATTCAGCGACGATCAGCGATACCCAGCAGTGGGGCTGATCGTCGCTGAATGTCACACACAGCGATATCGCTGGGGAGACCGCTGTTGCGTCACAAAACTAGTAACTCAGCAGCGATCTCGCTAGCGAGATTGCTGTGTGTGACGAGGGCTTAATATATTATCCAAGCACGCACAAGATACTCGGATAACACTTGAGCGTGCTCGCTCATCACTAGTCTAGAACAATAAATCACCAGTGTTGGATCTGACGTTACTAGATAATTGGTCAAATAAAGTCACATATTGTGTTTGAGTTAGGCTCCATTACCACAATGAGTTTTGATGATTGTTTTTAAGCTGTGTATTTTCAAAAAAAAAATGCAAATAACATTTTATTGGGTGTAGAAATGCTGCAGGGAATCTGCAACATCAAAAACCCACCAAAAGCTCATTGTGGGTACACGGCCTTACAAACAAGTGACCTTGTCAGCGCTTATGTCTGAAGCCCTAAAACACCGGACTCAGGTGAAACTTCCGAGGGGGCTTTTCTCATTAATAGGGCAGACAAAGTCACTTTGTTCTCTGGCTAGCCTCTCCCAGCAATTTCTGCCTTCTTGAGGCCGGCACAAAATCGCAGTCGAACACACTTTTGTGTACTCCTCAAGAAAGTGGACATTGCCGAAACAGAGAACAGGCAAGGCACAAAGTGTCTCCATCTGCCTCAAAGTGAATGGCACCATAGCGGGTTCCGTCCAAATTCGTTTTTTTCAGGGCTTCTGACAAAAGCCCCGAACAAGGCCCTGAGGGAGGAACTGATGTGTGGCCCAAACGCAATGTGAACATAACCTTACATCGCCATGCTAGACTTTCGACACAGTGATGAGTAAAAGAGAAGCTGATGCTGGTAGCATTGTATGGACTACATAGGGGCAGCACGGTGGCTCAGTGGATAGCACTGCAGAGTCCTGGGTTCGTGTGGAGTCCTGGGTTCGAGTCCCACCAAGGACAACATCTGCAAGGAGTTTGCATGTTCTCCCCGTGTTTGCGTGGGTTTCCTCCGGGTATTCCGGTTTCCTCCCACACTCCAAAAAAAAAAAACAAAACATACTGATAGGGAATCTAGATTGTGAGCCCCTTCGGGGACAGCGATGATAATGTGTGCAAACTGTAAATGGAATATGTTAGCGCTATATAAAAATAAAGATTATTATTATATAAAAATAAAAATTATTATTATTATTAGATACGTAATCATTCCAGATAAAAGGACCCGGAATATGTATTTCAAGGATATTTCTACCATATGGTAAAATGATAAGAAGTATGAACAATCCTTAGGTTACATTCCCACAATGAGCTTTTGACGAGTTTTTGATGTTGCAGATTTTCTGCACCTATTAGATAAATCAGATTACTCGCGTTTTTTTCATTGCATTTTTTACATGTGTTTTTGTAGCATTTTTTCATGCTGAATCTCTCACTCTTGTTGGTGGGTCATGGTTTAAATAAAGCTGATTTGTTTTTTATACTCCCCGGAATTTGGCTTTGACAAAACTTTATTCATACATTTGTGATGCATTTCCGCTGCCGGGCAGCACGGTGGCTCGGTAGTTAGCATTGTTACTTTGCAGCGCTGGGGTTCTGGGTTCATATCACACCAAGAACAACACCTGCAAGGAGTCCGTATGTTCTCCCCATGTTTGCGTGTGTTTCCTCCAGGTATAAAATCATGGAGTTTAAAGATGACCTGTAAGCACTCTTGATATTGCTCTCCTGATTACTTCCCCATAAACAATTCTGGTGTCTTTTTGTTAATCTCTGTATTGGGCAGTTCCTCTCTTATCCTTATTGTTTAGGATTAAGTAGACAACTGGGTGATGGAAACTCCCAAAATGTCCAATCAGCGCAGAAAGTACAGGAACACAACCCTTTGATAAGGATAACGGAAATTCCCTGTTGTCAACTAATTCATACATTTCTTTGCGTAGTAACAGAGGAATGGCACAAAGCTCTAAAAATCCATAGAAATATTTTGTTTTTCAAAGGGAATAAAATAAACACTGGTCAGGAGAACGACAGAGACTTAACAAAGAACAGGTTTGGATGGTTTAGTTTGGATGGCTTAATTTGGCTGTTTTTCTGGGGAGGTGTCACAATGACACTGTCTCCATCCTATTTCACAGAACACAATACTATTCCCAGATAAGTGTTTCTCAAGGCCAGTCTTCTAGTATCCACAGCAGTTCAAGCATCCAGGATTTCCCCAGCATTGTAAAGGTGATCTAACTATTGTCTGGGATTGTCACAGGTCTTCTCCTGTACACTCGATGACTGGATTCAAGAAACTGGGAGCTACAAGAGTAAAGGGAATGAGTCATCTGAAAATCACCTAATGTTTAAATCAGGTTTTTGTGTTAACTGTAATTTTTTTTACATTTTGACATTTTTTTTCACATCACAATGTGTACTAAAAAGAAAAAAAAATCTTGTAATTTTCATACTGGCCACTAGGGTTTTGAGACTTCAACGTCCTATTCTTTCAGGAAATTACTCACATGCACATTTGCCACAATGGTCTGATCCCAACCCAATCTTTTTATATTCATAGGTTTTATGTTGAAGCTAAACATAAATCCACCAAGTTGAACCTGTAGCTTGTTGATCTCGAGGAAGGCTAATTCCCATGAGGCAAGTGCTGATTGCCCAATATTAAGGGAAAAATTCCCTACCGACCCCACATATGACAGTCAGACTAGTTTCCTGGATCAACGTCCCATCACAAAATCTAGTGCCTATGACATGTAATATTATATTTATCAAGAAAGGCATCCAAGCACTTCTAAAACGTTTGTAGTGAATCAACCATTACGACATCATGTGGTAGAGAATTCCATACTCACTGCTCTTACAGTAAATCTGAGTTTATAATTAAACTTTATTTCCTCTAGATATAGAGTATGCCCTTGTGTCCCCATCGCAGACCTAGGTGTAAAAAGATCATTAGAATGATTTCTGCATTGTCCCCTCATATCTGTACACTGTGATAAGATCGCCACTAAGCATTTGTTTTTCCTGAATAACCACAACCTGTCTGTATTGCAGTTCACCCATTCCCTTAATAGCCTTGGCTCATCTTCTCTGCACTCGCTCTAGTTCAGCTGTGTACTTCTTATATATTGAAAACCAACATTGTGGCCGCACTAGTGTCCTCTGCCCTGATCGTGTCATCTGTGATGATCTATGGAATACTCTTGTGTTTTCAAGTGTATAATGAGCCCGTGCAAAGGTCTTTGTGAAGGGAGGGGAGAGAAGGGCCAGCTGTGACATCACCGATTGTGATCCGTGGATCCTGTGTTATCAGCGGTGATACCTGTCATTGCATTCCTGCCTCTGATGCAGCCTTGCTGAAAACTATTCCTCAGGAACATGAGTTGTGAGTCTAAGAAGCCCCAATGGCCAGTGTGAGAATTGCACAAATTTATAGAAGTACTCCTTCCATTAAAATTTTTATCTTATTAATATATTGTAATCATCATATTCTATAGAACTGTGTACTTACTCACTTTACCCTCCTACAGACTTATGGTAATACTTCTGTTTTCCGTTACGTCTACGACATCACGTGATTAATAACTGACTAGCTGAATCTTTCTAAGCTCTATGTAGAAACAGGAGGTCAATTTTCCCTGTATGACTGATCAGTCACTGCAAAAGTTAATGGCTTGGGAGAGGGGTGAAGCAGCTGGGTCAGGAGTTGCAGAAGAGAATGATTTTTGAAGGGAAAAGACTTCATGTTTCTGCAGAGAGCAGAGAAAAGAGAAGAATTAGCTGTGTAGAAAGGCAAAATGAGCAGTTGTAAGTACACAGTGCTATATAATATGATGACTGTAATATATTAAAAAAGAAAAACTTTGATGGGAGAGCTTCTTTAAATAACAGTTTATTTTCCAGATTATATACTCCCGTTAAATCGAATGTGTCATTAGCAAATACAAAAGGTTAAGGACCAGATTCATTATTGCATTTGCACCTGTCTTTTTTTTGTGTTTTCAGTGTTTTCTGAATGGTTTTTATTTGCACCATAGTCATCCTTCCATTTGCACCTCTCTTGAAAATTATTGTCACCGGTTTACCTTGTCAGAGAGGAGCCAGAACACCGCAACATCTGATTTCTCCTTCTTCTCCACTGGTTAGAAGCACTTCACCTTCATATTAAACGGTGTACATTTATTTTTGCAGTGCAGGGGTTAATCTGCTCAGTTGCGCGCACTCCTGGAGTGTTAAGGCTCTCAGCTGTGCACTGTTAGCCACTCCATCTCCTACATAAATTAGGCCCTGGCTAGCACTCATTGTCAGAGCTAGGTTATGCTGCATGGCTGGAGGTTGTTATCATTGGAGAAGGCGTTTGGTGGATTTTCTGTGACAGTTGCTAGGTTTTGAGTGTGTGATAATTCCCCTTCTTCTCCTACTTTGGTTTAACCCATCCTCCACTCCGCGGTGCATTCCTCTTATGTGTGAGTACAGTCATGGCCAAAAGTTTTGAGAATGACACAAATATTAATTTTTACAAAGTCTACTGCTTCACTTTTTCTAATGGCAATTTGCATATATTCCAGAATGTTATAAAGAGTGGTCAGCTTAACAGCAATTACTTGCAAAGTCAATATTTAGCTAGAAAATGAACTTTATCCCCCAAAACACATTTCAACATCATTGCAGCCCTGCCTTAAAAGGACCAGCTAACCTCTTTTCAGTGATTGCTCCATTAACACAGGTGTGGGTGTTGATGAGGACATGGCTGGAGATCAATCTGTCATGATTAAGTAAGAATGACACCACTGGACACTTTAAAAGGAGGCTGGTGCTTGGCATCATTGTTTCTCTTCTGTTAACCATGGTTATCTCTAAAGAAACACGTGCAGTCATCATTGCAATGCACAAAAATGGCCTAACAGGGAAGAGTATCGCAGCTAGAAAGATTGCACCTCAGTCAACAATCTATCGCATCAAGAACTTCAAGGAGAGAGGTTCCATTGTTGCCAAAAAGGCTCCAGGGCACCCAAGAAAGACCAGCAAGCGCCAGGACCGTCTCTTAAAAGTGTTTCAGCTGCGGGATCAGGCTACCAGCAGTGCAGAGCTTGCTCAGGAATGGCAGCAGGCAGGTGTGAGTGCATCTGCACGCACTGTGAGGCGGAGACTCTTAGAGCAAGGCCTGGTCTCAAGGAGGGCAGCAAAGAAGCCACTTCTCTCCAGAAAAAAACATCATGGACAGACTGATATTCTGCAAAAGGTACAGGCAGTGGACTGCTGAGGACTGGGGTAGAGTTATTTTCTCTGATGAATCCCCTTTTCGATTGTTTGGGACATCAGGAAAACGCCTCATTCGGAGAAGACAAGGTGAGCGCTACCACCAGTCTTGTCTCATGCCAACTGTTAAGCATCCTGAAACCATTCATGTGTGGGGTTGCTTCTCAGCCAAGGGAATCGGCTCTCTCAC
>JARQOD010000006.1:100902650-101015698 GCA_033576555.1 Oophaga sylvatica
TTTCCCTCCCTAAATTTAAAGGGGGCATAGGAATCCCTGACCCACAAAAATACCACGCTGCGCCAACCTTGTCGCTGTTAATTGACTGGACGAGAGATAACAACCACAAGTTATGGACAGGGATTGCAAACGAGTCACTGACAGTTCCAATTTCCACTATTCTCCATTCGTCCACAGACTTTGCGAAGAAAATTCTTACTCCAAACGCAATATCAAAAAACTTGATCAAGACTTGGGTCAGATTCTCCTCCTCACTAATTCCACTTCCATCAGCTTTGATAAAAGTAAAGGACCTACACGGCCTTTATTTAGACCGTCCTTTTATTAAAGGCACAGATTCTCTACATAGGATAAACGAAAGTCTAGATGCTTTCATGGAAGATGGTGTAATCCTCCCATTAGATGATCTACAAACTAAATTCCCACACTACCATATTAACTTCCTTCATTACAACAGGCTCAAAAACTCGATGAGGTCGTATTTGCAACCTGGACTCCCGCTCAGAGAGTTGACTGCTTTTGAAAAGCTAGTGACTCAGAGGAATAAACCAAAGGGCATGTTGTGCAAGCTCTACCAGATGCTCCTAGCCCACTCAACCTCTGTCAAACGAGAGTTTATACTGAAGTGGGAAAAAGACATCGAAGTTAAATTACAAGACTGGGAAGTTGAACATATCTATAAAAACTCGCATGGACCATCAGCTGAGTAAGGGTTCAAGAAAATTCATACAAGGTCCTTACTAGGTGGTATGCCACCCCTGTCACAAGAAAGCTGTGGCAGCCCAATGCATCCTCTAATTGTTGGAGATGCTCCGGCGAAAAGGGATCATTCTTACACATATGGTGGCAATACGACAAAACCATTCTGGAAAAAAGTGCTCAAAATTTCAACAAAACTTTGCCAGCTCCCAAACCCCCCATCCTTGAAATTAATCTTCCTAAACTACACAAAAGCTTCTCATGTTCTTGATAGCAGCAGCTAAAATGCTCATCCCCCTACATTGGCTATCCCAGAGCTGTCCTACCCTGTCAGAATGGTTACACAAAGTAAATCAACTATATCACATAGAAGAAATAATAGCTAGCACGAATTTCAAGCTAGGAAAATTTAGATCGACCTGGGAACCGTGGACACTCTTTAGAGAAAAAGACGAATACTTAGACCTATTAAATTCTCAGTAAAATATATCAATTTGCCCTAGGATCACCCATATCTAAAGCAACACCTGCTGATTAGCCATACAAATAGGGCAGAACTCCTGCCAATTTGACATCCCCCCTGACTGGAATACCGACCCCACCCCGAGCCCTCCCCCTCTCTCTACCCTCTTTTTCTTTCCTACTTCTACCCTTTTACTTCAGTAAAAGGCTCAAACTTAGATGCGACTGATATATACGTATCTATCAATGATCTACGTCAAGGATCTCTTCATGGACTCACGATTTTAATTATTAAAACTCGACTGGATTTCGTCCGGCTTGCTCTATAGCAAAATAAAAAAAGGGGGGGAAGCCAGCGCAGCACATGATCAGCATGAAATAATTTAAGTGCATCTGCACATAATTCTAACTGTTTTTTTAAATTGAGACATTTAGCAAATAATTGATCAATTCTTTGAGCTACCCCGCCACGACAAGGCATTCTCATATGGGGCAGTACCTACTCTACGTTTTTCATTTTCAATGTGCCATTACGGCCTCCTGAAATTATTAAAAGCATAACTGCAAAAAAACTGCAGAAGCAAGACTGCAAAAACTGCAAAAGTACCTGAAGCATTGCTGAATCACCCCCATGGTGCCAGTAAGACAGATGCAGGTAAAGGCCGACCAGGTCCAGGGATGGACATGTCAGATCAGACCTCCACATTCGCCAAACCAGCACCCACAGATAAAGAGTGAAACAGGCACAGGCACAGGTGCACAATTACATATAGCCTGGGGCAGGGCAGGGCTGCTGTATGTGTGTACAGCAGCCTAAATCAATTATAAGAAAGAAAAAAAACAGATAAAATAGCATGCATAACCCGGCGCGCACGGCAACTAGTCTGGGCCTGTTTCACCCTTTATCTGTGGTTGCTGGTTTGGCAAGTGTGGAGGTCAGACCTGAAATGTCCATCTCTGGACCTGGTCGGTTTTTATCTGCGCTTGCCTTACTGGCACCATGGGAGTGATTCAGCAATGCTTCAGGTACTTGTGCAGTATTTTTGCAGTTTTTTTTTTGCAGTCTTGCTTTTAATATATATTCAGGAGGCCGTAATGGCACAGCGAAAATAAAAAACATAGAGTAGGACTGCCCCATATGAGAATGCCTTGTAGTGGCGGGGTGGCTCAAAAAATTGATCAATTATTTGCCAAATGTCTCATTTTTAAGAAAACAGTTAGAAACTAATATGTGCAGATGCACTTAATGTATTTCATGCTGATCACGTGCGGCGCTGGCTTCTCTTTTTTTCTGCTCTATAGCAAAATGTTACAAGTAATACTATATAAGATGTTAATACATTGTGGTATAATGACTAATGTGGCACCTAGGGGGCGCTGTATAAGTTGCTCAAATTATGCCTGGAGGCATGAGAGAGATGGGAAACCAGTCCCTGGTATGGGGCTAAACGGAAAGTATGTGTCGCAGAGCTATTCTGTGCTGTAGGTCAGTAAAGTTGTTCTGGGACTTATAGTCCCATAAGAGTTCTAATTCTTGTTAAGGGTGAACCTACAGGGTTAGCTTGTGAGCTGGGTGGGACATGCTAACCACACATACACCGCCCACTGGTGGTGGGAGAATGAATGGTACATACTGGTGATTGTATGTGGTAAAGGACCTGTGATGAAGTCATGAACACGTGACCAGACCATGTGCTTCATGCCTGGTTCTCGGGGAGTGGCTACAGGTATGAAAGGAAGTGCTGGGCACATGGAGTTGAGAACGCGGTGGAGACTGGGAAGTGTCTCAAGGGAGTCTGGCTGAGACAAGTGGAGAGTGTGTCCTGCACAGGGCTGCCTGGAAGGTTCCTGGAAGGTCTGTCGGTGTTGGATCGTATTCCTGGAAGCACGTGGTGAGACTTGGAACTTGGTAGCCGGGGTTTTGGACTGGGGTCCTGAATAGCACCCGGCCAGGACACATGTGTGTGCGGAGCCTGTGACGGTCCCACACTGAGAACCAGGCGGTTCTATTGAGGAGTTTGGCTGGAGTTAGCCTGGAAGTGACTTTCTGTTACAATGTGTCAGTGAGCACTGGAAGCGAGTCCAGATCACCCGGGAAGGCACCTGGCGGTCCCTGCTGGCTTGCAGCGGCTTAGTCAAGCCCGTCCCATGCAAGGGTGAGTCTGGGACCAGTAGTTGCAAAGATAGAATGCGTTTATGTTTTGGTCATATTGTTGTTACCTGGTCTTAAAGAGACAGTAAAACGTTATTTTTGGACTTAATGCCTGTGTGTTGCCTCATTACTGCGTGCCCGGCCTCGGCCTACCAGAGCGAATCCCTACAATATATATAGCAATGCTCGGTCGGAAATTCATGAAACTATTGATGCTTGATCTATCTCGTTGCATGTGATGTTACACTTTTTGTTAAAACAATAAAAATATGTTTAAAAGAAAGAAATAAGTGTTCCTCCACACTTTCCCTGGTTCAACAATTTATTTAAAAAAACATTCCCACGCAGGTCCACCAGGTGACACCTTCCTCTGAAGAAAGATGACATCAGTAACATCACTGATCCTCAAATGTTCCTGAGCTATAGACTACGACGGATTCGGAGGACTACATCGGACCTACGTTGAAACTTTTATTTTTAATAAATTGTTGAACGAGCGACAGTGTCTTGTGTTTTTATTTCTCTCCGTTTGTTTTTTAGGTTTCCATTTCCACTACACAGGATTTGGTGGACTACTGTGGACCTGCGTGGAACATTTTTTTTTTTTTATATAAATTGGTGAACGAAGGATAGTGTCGGGGTCGTGTTTATTTCAATAAAGTATTTTTTTGTGTGTGTTTTTATTTTTTCTTATTGAGCTAGTAACAGGGGTGTCTGACATCAATTGCCAAAGAACCAGGGCAATCAGGAAGGGCTAGAAGAGTCAGAATTTGTGCATTTAATGCGATGCGCCACTTCTGGCGAGGCTGTGGGGTGGTATTTTTAAGCTGGAAATAGCACAATAACCATGAACCTTCCAAGCGTGATAATATCAGCTCTCAGCAGTCTGCTTTACCTTTGCTGGTTGCAAAAAATGGGGGGATGCCACGTCGTTTTTTTCATTCATTAATTTAATCATAAAAAGCTGTCCAATAAGCTCCACAGGGTGCAAGTTGTCTAATTTGCCTGTCTGTATGTCTATATCTATCTCTAAAGCATTCACTGCTGTCTAAAGACACTATGCAGCAAATCCAAAATTTCTATACCTGTGTTTTTATAGCGTTTTTGACTGACGTCATTGAAGTCAATGGGTGAAAAAAACGCTGAAGGAATTGACAGGCTGCAGATTTGAATCTGCACCAAATGTGCAAGTCACAAATAAGCAAGGTTTTCATGACACTTTAGGATTCTCACTCACTTTGCTGGCATTAGGATTTTTGGAAATGATAGCGATACCCTGTCTGCAAAAAGGGCAACTGATACATGAGCTTAGTCCTGTGCCCGGTGACCTGAAGTATTACTCAACATGTCACACTTTCCTTTCATGTCAAAGGTCAAATCTTGCACAGTCATGGTGGCTTCATCACAAGAACGCCAGCTTTCAAGGAAACAGACCACGGCACAACTGCACTAATGGACAAACCAAAAAGAGGAGTTCTGAAAAAGGACACCTCCAAACGGCCGGAATACCAATTATGAACGGATTAGTATTGTACATATACAATATATATCAATCACCACAGCATGAAAAATCCAGCAAACGCCTCCTGAATATTTCCTAAAGACCCGAAAACCTGCAGTGACACCTGAATTTCCATGTTCTGAGTAGGGATAATATGGAGACGCTCAGTGGCTCAGTGGTTAGCATTGTAGCCTTGCAGCCCTGGGAGGAGTTTGTATGTTCTCCCCGTGTTCGTGTGGGATTCCTCCGGGTACTCAGTTTTCTTCCAATGACATACTGACAGGGAATTTAGATTGTGAGCCCCAATGGGGACAGAGATGGTGATGTCGGTAAAGTGCTGAGCAAAACGATGGTGTTACATAAGTAAAATAAATAACAGACATTGGATGGTCATCACTCTCCGCTATTAGCTCTACTAATTTTGGATCCAACACAGACTAGACTGAGAATCATAGACCCAGGTCAGCCTTTTAATACACATTTGGCTGTGGTAACACAGGTGGTATCGAATGCATGCTGCCCATGGTTCAGGCAGTATGAATCAGCATTCAGGCTTCCTTTCAAGGGGTTCTCAGGTCTAAAATAAAAAGTCTGCAGTCACTGTGTGGCTGCAGACTTATCAATTTTCCCAGCACACGCACTGCAAGATTCGGCAGTTTCTGAGCGGGGAAGGAATAGCAATAAATGCAACATGCGTATTCCAGGCCAGAGCCTGTCTACTGGGTGCGGACTTGCTCCATACACTTGTATCGAGCAAGGTTGCACCCAATAGACGTCCATGCCCACTGAAAGGGTTCTGCCCGGAGTATGCCTAACGCATACATCACCGTCGTCCCAGGCTCAGAAGCCAGCAAATCCTCGCAGTGCACAGTGCATGAGCTGGGGGATTCAGAGGTCTGCAGTCACTCAGAGCGATTGCAGACTTAGCAATTTAGATAGGATAACCCCTTTATGACTGGGCTCACACAATGCATATTTGGTGCAGATTTTTCAAAGGAGATTACTGAATAGAAATCCTCAGAATATCTGCATCTATATTCTGTCCTTGAGCACGTTTGTGTTTTTTTTTATGTCAAAACCCACAAAAAAAAAACACAAAAAAGCTACAAAACAATGAATGCCATGCGGAGTCCCCACTGAAATGAGGTACATTGAAAAGGACAGAAATTAAGAGTTTAAAATAATTAAAAACAAAAACTCTACAAAAGTCAAATTCCATGTTCATTCAGCACAAAAAAAAACACAGCACATGGATGAGATCAAGTTAAAACTCTTCTGTTTTACCGGTATAGTAACATGCTGTGAATTTTCTGTACTTAAAAACCACATCAAATACTCAACGTGTGAACGTAGCCTAAATGGAGGCATGCTGCAGTTCCCATACAGTACATGCTAGAAACTAATACAGCAAAGAGAACTACCGCTGTTCCTGACCCTTCGATCTCAGCTAAGGGTTGCAAAATGAGACCCCCGCTGATCATGAAATTATCACATATCCTCCCAGCATTTCATTTACCATGACACATTAATCTTCAGTTCCGGGCTCCATTTATTATTAATGGTTAATATTAATAATGGATTATTTATACATTTGCTTAATAAATAGAAACATGCCATCAGACTCATGTATATTTCATACGACTGAAGACGTAACGATTTTTCTTTATACAGCCAAACTGCTGATCTATGTCCATTTAACCTAAGTTTTATCATTTTAAAATAAAAATAAAAATATGACCAAAGAAGAATCATGATGAAACTAATATACTACAGTAGAGCGGACTTTTATAAGGGGATAGGTGTAATGTAAATGATTTACTGTGACAATTTCTGGAGAATGTCTCTTGCAACAGTAGCCAAAAAGAAGTTAATACTAGGAAGATGGGGGGATTCGCCGGTTTTTGACCCGGGAATGGAGGGTATGTTTGAGTTATACATCCTCCCGGTCAGTGGGCGTGGCCTTGCTCTCCATACACTTGCATGGAACGAGGCCGCACCCTCTAGTCAGACACACCCACTGGCCATCCGCGTCACTGGTCAGGACGCGGCCTTGGCCCAATACAGAGGTCACGCACACTGGCCCGGGTATAAAACCGGTAAATCCCCGCAGCGCATAGTGCGTGTGCTAAGGGAATTCATAAAGTTGCGGTCACACAGAGTGGCTGCAGACTTATCGCTTTGGACCGGAGAACCCCTTTAAATTCTTTTTCTTGAAAATCGGGAAAATTAAAGCTGTGTAAATTGCGGTGAACAAAAAAACAGACTGCATGATACGTGGAAAAAAGTGAAATCTGCATACATATCAGGTCGGATGGACAAATAGTGGGAGAAATAAGTATTGCACACTAGTGATGCGCGAGGGTGTAAGGTGTATATCCGTGTATAAGTGTTTTCCGAGCACGCTCAAGTGCTAATAGAGTATGTTTGGCGTGCTCGAAAACTGTGCTCGAGTCCCCGCGGCTGCATGTCTCGAGGCTGTTCGACAGCCGCAACACATGCAGGGACTGCCTAACAAGCAGACACCACGGCGACTCAAGCACAGTTTATACATCTTACATGTTCGCTCATCACTATTGAACATGTCACCAATTTTCTAAGTAAATCTATTTCTAAAGGTGCTATTCACATGAAATTCTCACCAGATGTCGATAACAACCCATCCAATCCACACAGGCGAAGAAAGCAAACACTAAGTGGCAGGATTGCTTTCTAATTACTGATAGATTTCAGCTGGTGTCGTGACTTTCCATGACTTTTTGCTCCTCTTTTTCTTTATGTGTTCAATACTTTGTGTTATTTCTCATCCTATGCATCAATTTACAGGAGAACATGTTTCATAGTAAGTGTGCATAGGTGGATACGTTTTATTATCAGGGTTGGTGTTCTGGTGCTTTGTGTTACTTTTATGCACTGCATCAAGTACTTGCCTGCAGCGGTCTCCTGATGGTGCTCAGGCTGAGTGTGTGAAGATGTGGCTGAAAGAGTGGGAGGGGTTTAGGATGATTGACAGGTCAGCCCAGCACAGGTGATCATGGGAAATGTTGCAAGAATGAAGCAAAGGTGGAGCTGAATATGAATCTGTCCCGTTAATTGAAGTGCTGGGATAATACACTTTGTGGCTGATATTATGATGCGTTGGTGGCTCTTAAAAACCCTGAGAGCACTTAGTGGTCACGTCTGGTGACAACATGTCCTAGCATAAGAATCTGATTACACCAGCCGATGTGCAGAACAAAACCAATGCTCATGAAAAAACAAATGTAAAATTGCCTAAAGAAGCTTCAGATACTACTGAAATATCTGTAATAGTCAGTGCAGTGCATAGGCTGCCATTGTTCTCAGCAGTGCAAGTACTGTATACATAGGATGATATGCTGCCGAAAACAACGTGCAGCACAAAAGGTCATTTCACCCGACGAGTGAACAGTGTTCTTGTTCATCGGGAGATCGGCAACTTGTTTAGACTAAGATTTTTGTGAAATGAGCATTCATAATTTTCTTGCAGTGTAAATGATGGTCTATAATTTACCTAACAAAAAAAATAAAATCAAATGGCAGTATAGTAGTATTAGTACCAGAAGTGAGGCATCTGGGGAGGAATTTTTAGGGAATTGTGACAATATGGTTTCCTAATATAGAACAGCTAAACAATGTCTATATGGAAGGACGGTATAGCTAATGCAAGACGGAACTACAAGGCAGATAATCAGGCAGTTCATTTTTATTCTCCTTTCTCTATCAGATACGAACTCATAAGTTGAGTAATCACCAATGATTTTTGCACATTTCCATATAAAAAGTCTTTTCACTGTCATGACAAGGGCATGTGGCAAACGCTGTCCCAATCTTGAGGTCTCAGACAAGTTACACACCTGTAATGGTGCCGGCATCTCTGTATTTTCTCGGACCCAGAGCATCTTCAGGTCCCGCGGCTTCGCTTACATAGTGCTCCTCATCAATGCCTGCAGCACAGGCTAGGTCTGCATTGTCGCTTACTAGTGGAATGGGCGCGATGACGGCCGAGGTGTCGTGTTGCACAGCTGTGGGGTCCAGCTTGGCAGGTTTCACGAAAATGTGCAAACTGCCATCGATTGTCGCAGTGTTGGTGCCGTGGTCTAGTAGTCCATAGGTTTTCCCACTGTGTGATTACTAATGTCATAGACAGAGAGCTGCAGAGAAAAAAAAGCATTTGTTAAAGTAGAAATGTTTCCCATTTGTTACACGTAACAGAAAAGTAAACTTTTATTTTTTTTTTTTTTAGTCATTTGTTCAACATGGAAATTTATGAAACTTTACAAAACACTTTGTTAGGGTATTTTTCTTCATTCCTGAAAAAAACAGCTTGAAAGTGGCTACTATATCCCTGCTTTTCCTCAGTCTATTTACCTGCCTTCAGCTGCTGTAATATCAGAATGTACTTATCTGGAGTACAGACGATGGCAGTAAAGGGGCCAGCGCCTGTGTCTCACTAAGGCTCACTAATGGATCCAAGCAACTCTATGTCCCCGATTCATCAAGCGGGGTGGAGTGAGAGGTGCACAACCCACCAAGAGGCTCACGCCCCATCACACCCCAGATCTGTTCTTGTCAAAACTTGGTGAAAATGACAAAAGTCGCTACAATTTTGCACATCCTGGTTGTGTAAAAAATACTTTTCAAAGCAGTAATGAATTGGGACCTATGAGACTGTGCGCTATCAGAGGCCACACAGGGCTCACACAGGCGCCACACCGGGTTCACACCAGGCTCACACAGACGTCACACAGGCGCCACACCGGGCTCACACCAGGCACCACACCGGGCTCACACAGACCTCACATACACATCACACCAGGCTCATACTGAACCCACACAGACGCCACACCAGGCTCACTCAGACCTCACACAGGTGCCACACCGGGCTCACTCAGACCTCACACAGGTGCCACACCGGGCTCACTCAGACCTCACACAGACCCCACCCACACCGGGCTCACACAGACGCCACACCAAGCTCACACAGGCGCCACACCAGGCTCACACCAGGCTCACACAGGCGCCAACACCAGGCTCGCACAGAACCCACCCACATCAGGCTCACACAGACGTCACACCAAGCTCACACAGGCGCCACACCAGGCTCACACAGACCCCACCCACATCGGGCTCACACAGACGCCACACCGGGCTCACAGACGCCACACCAAGCTCACACAGGCGCCACACCAGGCTCACAAAGATCCCATCCACATCGGGCTCACACAGACACCACACCAAGCTCACACAGGCCCCACCCACACCGGGCTCACACAGACGCCACACCAAGCTCACACAGGCGCCACACCAGGCTCACACAGGCGCCACACCAAGCTCACACAGACCCCACCCACATTGGGCTCACACAGACCCCACCCACATCGGGCTCACACAGACGCCACACCGGGCTCACACAGTCGCCACACCAAGCTCACATAGGCGCCACACCAGGCTCACACAGAGCCCATCCACATCGGGCTCACACAGACACCACACCAAGCTCACACAGGCGCCACACAGGCTCACACAGACCCCACCCACATCGGGCTCACACAGACGCCACACCGGGCTCACACAGACGCCACACCGGGCTCACACAGACATCACACCGGGCTCATAGATGCCATACAGGGCTCACACAGACGCCACACCGGGCTCACATAGGCGCCACACAGGCTCACACAGACCCCACCCACATCGGGCTCACACAGACCCCACCCACATCGGGCTCACACAGACGCCACACCGGGCTCACACAGACATCACACCGGGCTCATAGATGCCATACAGGGCTCACACAGACGCCACACCGGGCTCACATAGGCGCCACACAGGCTCACACAGACCCCACCCACATCGGGCTCACACAGACCCCACCCACATCGGGCTCACACAGACGCCACACCGGGCTCACATAGGCGCCACACAGGCTCACACAGACCCCACCCACATCGGGCTCACACAGACCCCACCCACATCGGGCTCACACAGACGCCACACCGGGCTCACACAGACGCCACACCGGGCTCACACAGACGCCACACCGGGCTCACACAGACATCACACCGGGCTCATAGATGCCATACAGGGCTCACACAGACGCCACACCGGCCTCACACAGACGCCACACCGGGCTCACACAGACATCACACCGGGCTCACACAGACATCACACCGGGCTCACACAGACGCCTCACAGGGCTCACATAGAACCTGTGGATCTCACTCCAATTGCAGAAAGCAATGCATGGAATGGCTGCAGGCTTCCCAACCGGTGCGTGACAAAGTCAATGAAATACACAAAGAGATCATGCTCTCGTGGTCAGTCCATGTGTTAGAGGTGCGCGCTCGGAAGTAGTGTGTCCTAACACAGCGGATAAGATGTTGGAGGAGAGTGTTGAGATAAGCACATCACTCAGAGGAGAAGACAGGAGCCGACCTTTTTTTTTTTTGTTACTTGCAGCTGAAAGAAAATAAATAGACTTGAAAAGCAGGGCTGTGGAAGCCACTTACATACAGTTTTTTTTTTATTTTTACAACAATTAAAACAAATTCCCTAATAAAATAATTTGTAAAGTTTCATACATCTTCACGATAGACAAAATTATTATAAATTATTATTATACAAAATAACAGTACAGCTAAAAGAAATATCGGGTGACCAAAGGTGGGCTGTCACCTGAAACGCGTTGATGTTGCATTTCTATTTGCTGCTGATCTTGTCCTCTATTATGCACTTTGTGTGAAATAAAGCTTATTCACAGTTTGTTGAGCTGGACTATCTTCATGTTACAGTTATCTTAGGCTAGGTTCACACTGCATTTAACCAGCCCGTTCAACACATAGCGTTGACGGGCTGGTAACTGTATAGCATAACGCGATCGCATTATGCTATAACCGCTAGCGCAGTGTGCTAGCACAGATGACTCCGTCACTAAATGACGGCACGGCATGCGTCACGATGCGCCCGACAATGGGGGTGAATGGCAGCGTTAACGGACTGCGTTACACCGTGTTATACCGTGGTGTAACGCAGTCCATCTAACGGACTGCCTAAACGCAATGTGAACCCAGGTGCCAACCTCCACACTGAGGCAGGGACAGACCAGGGTCAGAGAAGGGTTTTTCCTAGTCTAAACAGGGACCTGTAAGGTTCAGGTATTTGTCTTCTGGTTTGTACATTACTCATGTGAATGTGTTTTGGCAGTCAGAACACAGATTTTAAGCTTGTTTGTGTCGATTTTAGCACAAAATATGCGCCAAAAACCACATAAAAAAAAACCTCTGTATGAACATTCACAGATGCAGCTTTAAAAGGGAACCTGTCAGCAGGAATCACATTCAGTAATTTACCTCAGTATTTGTAAGCTAAAACCACGAGTGGAACAGTCAGAGGAAAAGTATAATAGAAACACGTCACCACTTCTGTATTTATCACCCACTCCTGGTTTTGGCTTAAAAATACTGAGGTAAAATACTGACCAAATACTGAACATGTGAACGTGGCCTAAAACCTTCCAAGATCCTAACAAAATAAATGGACATTTTACAAATGATGCTGACATGAGATAAATGTTATTTATTAACCGTTTTGTGTGGTGTGACTACTGTATCTGGATGAAAGGAATACTCAATCAAAATTTGAAAATTGCTAATTTACGTTTTTGTAAAATGTTGGATATTTTTATAATTAAATGCAAAATATAATGACTTAAATTTACGAATAACAGAAATCATATTGTCACAAAAAAAAACTAAAAATCACTGGGATATGTAAGCGCGTTCCAGAGTTATTACCATATAAAGTGACACATCAGATTTGAAACATTTGGCCCGGTCACTAAGGGGGTTAAGGCAGAAAGTAGAATTGAAAAAGAAAAGCGAGATTTCCCCACTGATCGCTGCATCCAGATTCTTCTAGATACACAGGAAATGCAACTCCAATGATTATTCATTGCCTAAGAGCTCTGTCAGACGTCGGTGTGTCCGGCACATGTGGTGACAGTTTTCACCTGTACCGGAGACACTTACACACGTAGACGCATTCTAGTGAATGGGTCTGTGCACTTGTCTGTGGGTTTCCAAGGAACGTGTGTCCGTGGGCAAAATACACTGACATGACCGTTTTTTTTTTAAACAGCAGCATGGGCCGCAAAACATCTCACACATATACACACATAAGTCATCAGTGTGACATGTACCAGCGCCTGGGAGGGAACGGTACTGTTAGCGCTGTTCCCCAGCGCTGGGTGCTGAAGACAGCTCTCATCATTCTCCCCTGCTCTGCCGGTGATCAGCGTGAGCAGGGGAGAATGTTTAGAGTTGTAATCAACTGATAACAGTAAGAGCAAGTGGCCGCTTATGGGTCTACTACCCCATCAACCTACATCTGTTGCCAGCAATAGTGAGAGCAGGCGCAGGCTGATGGGAGAACACAGCATCAGCCGCCGCCTGAGCTATAAATCTGCGCTATAAATAAGCTGTCAGCTTCAGCAAGGCTGGTTATCAAGCATACATGGGTCCCAACGCTGCAGTGTTCTCACTGAGCTCAACTGCGGTGAACTCAGTGACTTTTTCTCACGATGCTGAAGTCACTGCAGTTCAACGCAGTTGGGAACGCAGCCTTAGTGACCTGCGGTAACCTCGATGACGTCACCGCTTGCAGCACCTCATTCATTCATCAGTGGTTTTCAGCCTGGACGGTCACATCTTGGCACTGTCCAGGTTGAAAACTATGGTATTTATCACCCAGACATGGATTACGACATGGGACAGAACGACAGACAGGTGAGGGACATTGTTGTTTTTTTATTTTATTACAGGAGACAAGGGCTTCAATGGAAAAGGCGTTAGGCAAGTATAACTGTGGTTGTTATTTTAAATAAAAATTTAAAGTGTGTTTTGTTTTTATTTCAAATAAAAGACTTCATACTTGCTGTGTGTTTATTTACCATACAACTATAGGATTAGTAATGGATATGTGTTTTATTAGACGCCTCTCCATTACTAACCCGTGGGCTTGATGTCACCAGACAATACAAAGGGGACATCAACCCCACAAATGTTATTCCACTTGCCACTGCCAAAATGGGTGAATTTAATAGATATGCCTTTTCTGAGCAGCTGTGGGCTGCTATTATTAGTCTGGGGAGGAGGTGGGGGGTGGGGGGGCAGTCAATTTCCATGGCCCCTTACCAGCTTGAGAGTACCGACTCCCAGGTGTCTGCTTTGGCAAGGCTGGTTGTCAAAAATTGGGGGACCGCACGCCGTTTTTTTAAATTATGCTTGATAACCAGCCTTGCTAATGCTGACAGATGAGGGTTGCAGCTGTTATGGGGGTGGGAGTCAACATCCATGGCCACTTACCAGCCTGAGAGTACCAGTCCCCAGGTGTCTGCTTTAGCAAGGCTGGTTGTCAAAAATTGGGGGGACCCCATGCTGTTTTTTTTAAATTATTCTTGATAACCTGCCTTGCTAATGCTGACAGATGAATGTTGTAACTTTGTCTAGCTGGTTATCAAAAATACAACCCACGTAGTAATAGTCCCACCAGCCATCACCTACTCTCGCTGTTATCAGTTGATTACAACTCTCAACATTCTCCTCTGCTTGTGGGCAGAGCAGAGGAGATGATGGGAACCGTCTTCAGTACTTGGCGCCGGCGAAAAATGCTAACAGTACCGCTGCTTCCCAGTCGCCGGTACGTGTGGTACTGATGCGGCACACGGTTGCCACATGTATGTCACAAGTATTACACACGTACACAGATATCTCTGGTACTGGTTTTTACGATAACAGAGATATCAAGACGTCTGAAAAAGAGGCCTAAGGCTGGTTTGTGTCTGTACCCGCAGCATTTGATCCGCATGCGTCATGCATACATATCTTTAACATGGTGTACGCAGTGACATGCGTTTGCGTACGCATGTGTCGTTTCGTGGTGTGCGGCGGCGTCTGGCAAACATAACAGGTTGCATTTGTTTCTAGCGTCAAAATCCGTCAAATATGCGCATGCGGAGGAGTGCGTAAAAAAAACGCATTACTGTCTATGGGAACGCATTGGTACGCAAGGACATGGGCATGGATGCGTTCGATGCACATGTGGACTTCAGACTGCGTATGTTCAGGAACTGATTACAGCACCTGGAAATATCGAACGCATGTGCATAAACAACGCAAACAAAAACGCATGCAAAACGCATACACGCAGCGGTTTTTGGACGTCATGTGTAAGATGATGCGGATAAAAAACGATGGGTAAATATGCGTTTGCGCATGCAGATGATAAGCTGTGCACATATACGCAAATGTAAACTTAGCCTAAGGCCTCTTTCACACTTCAGTCGTGCGACGTCAGTCAAAATCCGCCAAAGTGTGAAAAAAGCGGATCCGCCATTTTTTTTTGGGCGGATCCGCTTTTTTCCCATTGACTTGCGTTAGTGACGGATTTTGATGGATGGTCGTCAGTTAGGTCCGTTTTTTGACGGATCCGCCAAAAATTTGGCGTCCGCCTTTTTTGAAAAACGTCCAATGCAACATTTTTTGTATCCGCCAAAATGGCAGACTATGGCGGATCCGCCGGGTCCGCCATTTTGTGTAATGGTCGCCTATGGGTGGCGGATCCGCTGGCATCCGTTTTTGACGGAATCAGCCAGTGGATCCATTCCTTCCATAGAAAATCCTTTCAAAATGCCCAGAACACTGTCCGGTCTCTCTCTCTCTCCGTGGCAGACATACGTACCTGCATTTTCCGGGTTGAAAAGTTCATGGCGGATCCGTCAGAAAACGGATCTGTTTACATCCGTTTTTGCAATCTTCTGGCGGATCCGCTATTTTCATGCTTTGGCGGATTTTAACTGACGTCGCACGACTGAAGTGTGAAAGAGGCCTAAGACAGGTCCTCACTAAAGCAAGTCATTGGCTGAATGGACATTTCCTGTGTATGGAGATGGGACCAGGAAGTGGAGACCTGTGGCAGCCAAGTATGCAAGCGTTGAAGAATCAATAGTGGCGAGTTTGGCTTCTATTTTCTTGTTTTATTTCAAATAGTGCCTTTAAAAAAATAATAATTATTTATCGTCATCTGTACAAGCCCTTTATTGTAAATATGTGAAACAAAAAGGGAACCAGTCACGTGAAAACGTGAAAACCTGTAGGGGTTAATAGTGTTCTGAACCTGCCCGGCGACAGCACTTAGACCCCGTTACAATGAGGAAATTAACTTTATTCCTCCCGGTAGTGTTTCGGTTTCAGTCATGGTGGATTCGGTGCTGGTGTAGTCACCACTCTGTGTATAGAGAGCGGAGGCTGTAGCAGCACCCCCGGCACTGATTGACACCTGGCTCAGCATTAGACCATATTTGCAAGTTAACAGTTGTTTTCTTTCACTTGACAGGTTTCCTTTAATTGCCAAAGTCATCAAAATGATGATTCAGTTCAAGAATTCAAAAAAAATCTTCATTTTAATTCAAAATTTGGAACAAATTTTGAGATTCTTCAAAAAGTTACAAATAAAAAAAAATCTGGAAACCTTAATCTTTGCTCACAGTGGTGTACTACAAAAAAAAAACACAGACAAACTCATAAAGTAACTTTAACAGAGTACAAATAGAAAGATAAATATGGCGCCAAAAAAAAAAGTTAGAACACAAGAACTGAAAAAACAAAAACAAGCAAAGATGCACAAATCCAATAATGAATCAGGCTCAAAGTCTAAGCTATATTCTTCCGATGACTTTCCACTGAGACTGTCCTTTTTCCAGGCTGTGGATTCAGTCAGATCATCATCCCCTTATCTGTAGTTGTTAGGACAGCATAGGGAAGGGTCTACACAACCCACTTAAAATGGACATAGAATAATAGTTCATCTTGGATTGTAATCGTGAATCGTCTGATTGACAGCCGACACGTCTCGCTATCTGGACCCTCCACGTGTTCTGTGACCTGGGCATTCAGTTAGTAGCACTGTTACACGACATAGGATATGCCGAGTCACAGGAGACATCCAGGGGTTAACTTAAGAGAACTAAATATGGCGCCGATCATGTGATCTGTACATGTCATGTGAAGTGGGGTCTTCTGGTCATCAATACATACTAGTAAGGGCTGTAAAGTAATATCAGATAATTTTTAATGAATGATCAGTGTTGTAGAAAACTGTGTGTTTCCAAAAGAAAACCTTGAAGTAAACCAGTTCTTATTCTTCCATCTGTAATTTTGTGGTATGTAGATATAATTCTCAACAAAAAAAAAAAAAAAAGCGAATACTAAACCGGCTGTTTGATGCTCATTAAGAGAAATGAAGTGAACATTTGTAGCCGAGCTGGGAGGAAGCCAGTGGTGATGGGTCACATTGTATCTGGCACAGGATGTGAGGCTGTTCAGTGCCAATATATTGCTCCCAGCAAACAATCCACAGGCAGAATTTAGCTTTTTAACATCAACTCTACTAAAGCAAATATTGAAATAACCACATGATGAGAAGAATAATGGGCTATACCGCGTGTCCTGCACGCCTGACCCATCGCAACTACATGGATCAACCACCAAAATAAACACAAAAGAGGAAAAAAGGAAATTAAAGGGATCTTCCCATCTCGTACATAACCGCAGGATATACCATAAATACCGGTATATACCGTATATACTCATGTATAAGCCGACCCGTGTATAAGCCGACCCCCCTAATTTTGCCACAAAAAACTGGGAAAACTTATTGACTCGCGTATAAGCCTAGGGTGAAAAATGATTATGCCCCCATATGATGCTCCACAGATTATGCCCCCATATGCTGCACAGATTATGCCCAATATGCTCCACAGATTATGCCTCCATATGCTCCAGATTATGCCCAATATGCTTCAGAGATCATGCCCCCATATTCTCCGGAGTATGATTCGACACCCCCGCTACCCCTCCCCGCCGACCCCCGTATATGACCCGCGTATAAGCCGAGAGGGGGACTTTCAGCCCTAAAAAATGGGCTGAAAATCTCGGCTTATACATGGGTATATATGGTAATAGATGTCCAATGGGACCTTTTTTGACTATGGGGCCCTGATGAAGCCACGGAGAGGTGGTCATTCATCAGTCTTTTTTTTTTCTTTATAGATTAGATCAGATAGCAGGAAAAAAAAAGCGAGAACACAAGTATATAAGTCACAGCGATCAGATACAAAAGGAAACATTGTGTGATGAACACAGAACTCCTAAAGGGAGTTGTCAGCCCAAACTGATAGTATAAGATAAGCACACACTCTTGTAAGGGATATAATAATCCCTATAAAAATCACAACTTTAGTGAATCGCTGCCTCTGATATGTAGAAACCAAAGCTTAATGAAAGACGCTAATGAGAGTGCTGGGAATACCCTTGGCGCACTGTTCTGCCACTGGTTTAGCATGCCCCCGCCTCCCTCCCTGGTGATGGATATCGACGGCTCATCTGAGCTTTCTCTGCAGACACTCCTTACTTCAATCACCAGTGAGAGAGGGGGCATGCCAAATTAGTGAGAGGAGCCGTGCACTGAGCCTCTTGACAACAAGGGTGCACCAGTCACCCCGATTTCCATATTTGATTGGTCTTCAGTTTCTGCAGGAAGGGGGCAGTGAGTGAACACTTATTTGCACACAATCGTTTTCAGATGGATTCTGGTTGAAACCTGCCTGAAAAAGTACCGCAACCCCGCCAAAGAAAATGAACATAATGCACAAAAATGATATTGCTGTACACATGTTGTGTCTTTTGTCACTTCTTTTAACTATTTCATGGTTTGGAAACCGTGAAGTGGTTAAAAGAAGTAGTATGTTAAATGTCTGGGCTCGCCATTATTGTGGAAAGCTCAGAGAAAACCCACCAGGGAGAAAACCACAGGAGCCATATATCACTTGGATTTTTTGGGTTTCAGCTATCTAATACTAATATGATTGAACATAACCTGATTTATTTCTAAGTGGTTGAAAACCTACAAAACAGTTGGGGACCTCGGCAGTAGTCTACGCTCCGGCAATATGGTATAGGATTTGTCTCTCTCTCGGGCTATGTTCACATGTTGCATTTTTGCTGCATTTTAGTCAAATTAAAAGCTGCTTTTTACAGTACCAGCAAAAGCTGAGATTTCAGAAATTTAATACTCACACTTTGTTTTGTTTTTTCCTGACTGAATTGGAAAACTGCTGCTTTTTTGAAAACTGCAGAATGTCAATTCTTTCAGTATTTATGAAGTGTTTTTTCACCCATGGAAAGCAATGGGAGAGTGTAAAAAAAAAAGCAACAAAAACATTGCCATTAGTTTTTGGTGCATTTTAAGTGAAAAAAAAGAAGATATAGCAGGATGTGAAATCTATTAATTTGTGGGACTTTCTCGGGTTTAAACCAAAATGTCTTGGTCTCCTCACCTGAAAATGGCAGTTAGGATTAGTACAGTTTAATTAAATTAATGATATGTGTAAATTAAACATTGCCTGACCAATGTGTAAAATTGAACAATGCCTGACCAACTCAAGGGCCGACCAATGTGTGAAGTAAACAGTGTCTGACCTACGAAATGCACTGCCAGCGTCTTAGGTAAACTATTCCCAACCAATTCAGCTCCTCACACTGTTTTTACGTTAGCAGTTGTGTATGTTTTCATGAACTCATGTACTTTTTTGTTCAGAATAGTCATTATTTTCTCAGGCATAAAAATCTATTCCACTTAGTAATTTGATCAAGTGTTTTATGGTGTCACATATGTCTTGACCGGGTGGCCTTGTGTTGTTCATGTTTGTATGGTTGAAGCAAAGCTGGACTTTGGGATCCTGAAAAAAAGCAGCAATAAAAGCCAACAAAAGCTTGTGTTAGTCTGCAGGTGTTTTACTTCTAATAGATCAGGTTTTGGCTGTAGAAAAAAAAGCACCAAAAAAAGCAACATGTAAACATAGACTTACATTGGTATTCCTTTACATCCACAGGCAAATATGCTCTTGCGCTAATGTATGTCGGTTGTGAAGGTGTATATGGCCTTAATCTCATGAATCCTGCATGTGCCAATGGAGTTTCCTGTTCTCTTTATCAACACAATACGTCAGTTAACTCAACAGCGTAACCAGACAAGGAGTTCACGATGGGAGGCTATGGAGAGCCGTCTATGCTCATCAAGTCCATGTTCCCTGTAAATTGTGTGGATGACATCACGAAAACATGGATAGGTCAGACTTTATCCTACTGTCTCCGTGTAAAATAAGCTGTGCCTTATACATCAATCAGTTACTTATGTGCCCAGAAACCACAGCAGACAACATTTCTGGCGACGCTTAACAACGCAGCCTCCTCTCCTCCCTGCAACACCCAGAGAAGCACGTTTGGGTGGGGTTTACCCACATTTCAGCCCAGGAGTCCAAGGAAATTGGGGTAAGCTTGCACCTATGCTAAAGCACACTGAATTATGGAGGGTTGAGGATGACATGTTTGACAAAATAGCAGTTTGTCTGGAAGTGATTTTCTGTTATTCTAAGGGTGCAATTATCCAAGCCTATAATTGGGAACGAGCATGAGCCAGTATTAAAAGGCTGCTTGACTAAAGATTAAATTATTTTTACGCTTAAAAATCATAGTTCTCAGCTGCACATCCTCCTGTGTAACCGGTATGTGCAATACAAAAGCAGCGATATTCTATGTACACAGAACCATTTATCACGATCGTTCGGCGTGTGCCTGGAGCGTGCGGTTGGCCTCTCTAAGCAGGTTGGTAAATGATTGCTGATCCACGAATATGTAGCTGATTGGGTCATTTAACACCGCAGCTCGACTAGTTTGAATGCACCCAAACTAAATTATCAGCATGTTGTCAAGACACAGCCTCCAACGGAGTAATGAAATGATGATGATGGTGGCTCAATGATTCGTGTATGGTCATAAAGTGGATCTTTGGCCTTATACTGCATTCACTCCATTAAGATCTAATCTTTGTGTACGCTTCTTGTAAATGCAACATCTTCCACCCATATCTTGTTGGTTAGGAGCCAAGGAGACGAAGTATCCGCATACAATGACACAATAAGTCCTGTCTATATTTAGCAGCATTGTTTCCTGAGCAGAAAGAATAGGGCAGAAAATGCAACAAAAAATGTTTCCCCATGGTAAATGTAGCAGAGATGAAGTATACAGATCGTGTTCCTGCAGAGGATTTTGCAAATAACGGTGTACAAACATATACAGGTATCATTGCAGAGATAAATGGAGCACAGTAAGGCCTCATTCAGAAGTCTGGAAAAAAGTTTTTTTCCATCAGTGTTTATCCGTGATTTTCACTGATCGAATACATACTCATTAAAGTCTATGGGCTGTTCACACATCCGTGTTTTTTTTGTGTGACAGTGTTTCCGTGCAAAAATCAAGGAGACATGTCCGTTTTTTAGTAGCATCAGAGATAAAGAGCTCCAATACACGTGTATAGTAGTTTGGTCATTTATTTATCCATACGTGAAAATCACTGACGGTAAAACCTGACACAGAGACCAAACACGGAAGAATGAATCTGAAATCACTTATTTGCGTATGTGAAGAAAAATGGACGTCTTAAAGAGGCTTAAAGAGGACGAGGAGGAGATTTCTGCTGAGAAAAACTATTAGGCCGGGGTCAGACGTGCGAGAAACTCGCACGAATCTCGCAGCTCAATACCCGGCACTTGGACAGGAGTGTGCGGCTGCATGTATTTCTATGCACCTGCACGCTCCGGTCCCGAGTGCCGGCGGCAGCACCGGGTATTGACGTGCAAGACTCATGCGAGTTTCTTGCACGTCTGACCCGGTCTTAGGATATGTTCATACAGGTTTTTTTATGGTAATGTTTCAGGCAGAAAAATCCACATCTAAAACCCGATACCAATAGACATGTTCTTTTGAAGTGGTTTTGCAAGAATATTGTAAAAAAGAACTTTGTCTTGATGCCATTTTAGTCACATTTTATGATACTTTTTATTTTACAAAGTCTACAAATAGAGTGGTAGTTTTGCGCAGTTACACACAAAAAGCTCATCAAAAACTAGAGTAAAAGGAAAAAAAGACAAAAAAATGTGCATTTTACTACAATTCAATGGGAAAACACACCAAAAAATTTAGATGAGGCTTTTTCTAATACAAGTTAAAAATAGTGCGGTTACATTTTTTTCACATTCATTCAAAAGTCAATATATAGATAACAGTCAATGACTCCTGGTTTACTGAAAATAGACATCTGGTTAATTAAGATAAAATGCAGTGTCGTAAACCAATCAATAGGAAAAGTCATCAATATCAGATCTGTGAAGAGTTCTGACACCCAGCACGATCACCGCATGGCTGTTACAAGCTCCGGCGATGGCCATGCTTTTCAATACAAGCGGATCTGCAGTACCTGGTGTAGACAGCCACACAATGAATGGAGGCAGCTCTCTTAAATGTGCTTACATCCATCCATTGGAAACAGCTAATCAGGGATGGTGCCGGGTGTCGCACCCCCACTTATCTTGATATCGATACGTCATCAAAGTTTTCTGACCAGACAACTCATTCATTATCTAGTCCCTGCAGCAGACTGCTGAGGGTCTGGGTCCTTAGGGCCGCGTCTCACATAGCAACACACCAGTGATCCCGACAACGATATGAACTTGTCAGGATCGCTGGTGTGTCGCTACATGATCGCTGCTGAGCTGCCAAACAGGCAGCTCAGGCAGCGATCAGGAAAGCGACACAGCGGGTAACGTCGCTTAGTAACCCACAGTGTACGTTGGATACTAGCCCGCTGATGCAGGGAGCTGGTAACCAAGGTACACATCGGGTTTCCAGGCGCTGCGCGGTGCCTGGAAACCCGATGTGTACCTTGGTTACCAGCTGATCACTGGTCTCCTGCCTGCCACACGCAGCGATGCGTGCTGGCCAGAGGGAGACCAGCGATAAAAAAAAAGTCCAGGCATTTCTGACACGACCAGCGACTCACAGCAGGGGCCTGATCGCTGGTACGTGTCAGACATAGCGATCTCGTTAGCGATCTCGCTATGTGAGACGGGGCCCTTAGACCCCAAGCAATTGATGAAACTGCTGTGCAACTTGCTGCTCAGCAGGAAGAAGCACTAAGCTCCTTCATGAGGGCTTACACAAAATGCACATTCAGTTGCACATACCTCTTCACTTCACTGTTGCTGGAGGGTGCGCACTCCTTTTTGAGTGACAGTTCTGGTCAGTAGGTCTCTGCTACTGTGCACACTCCGGTTTTGTCAGTGTGCTTAGCCTGAAGTCTACACAGTTATCACTATATTATCTGTCACTATGTTATCCCTTTACTAGGAGAACTGCTCTGAAGTAGCGACAGGTGCTGGTGGATTATGCTTTTGCAGGACTGATCACAAACTCCAGGTCAGAAATTAATAGGCTGCTGAGAGGTGAATGGGATCTTAAGAGTTAACTCCTCAGCCTGCTACTGCACATACTTGGGTGGCCAGTCTCCTTGACCACAAGTTGTAAACTATAAAATACAAAACCTATCATAGCAACAGAATGAAAGCAGGTAGAAAAAGCAAGTCCATTGCAATCTTGTTTATTTCCATGCAATCTAACTATACCAATTTGATAAGATAAGAAAAATCTTTTAAACCAAATCCATCAGATCGTATTGTTAGAATCTGCTTTGTTTTGACCATCCACCATCTTGTTGTGGTTTTCTGGCTGCTGGTCTTTTTCCCCTGTAGCTGGGCTTGTCATTGGTCAGGTGATTGTATCACCCTTTATTACCCAGCACCTGCCTCCCAGTGGCTGGGTGCTTTGATAGCTTTCTGTGTTTGATATTGTGCAGTTCTGGGATCTCTAGTTCTGCCTGCTTTGTTTTTTGGTTTTCCTTTTGTTCCTGCATCTTCCTCTATTTTTCTACTAGGAGGTTACCCGTTTTTTGTTCCCAGTCCCTATATCGTTAAGGGATACCCTTCCCCCTACCTTTTAGGTCTTTGTTTGAGTTTAGCCTAGGAAACGTCAGTGGGTCTTTTCACAAGGAATAGGTCGCCCACTCCATCGTAGGGTTTCAGCCTAATTCTAGTACAGGGTCAGCTTCTCCCCCTTCTGCCCTAGTCTTGAGTTGCAGATCCGTAACCCGTATGACTGTTTAAAACCTTTACTACACTGTACATATGCCAAATCCTACATTTTTATGTATTCTTTTAAAGGGGGTTGTCCCTCAGAATAGAAGACCTGAATGGGGTTTGAGCTTTTCGGCACTAGGCAGAGGATGGCTCGGGAGAAGTAGATACCAGCATGCAGCTGAAACTAAGGACACGTCTGACAGATGCCACTACCGATGCTGCAATGGGAGCTAAATGAGTAGAAGTCACAGGACTGTTGGCCACAGGGAAGGAATCAAGGCAACCGGGCTACATAAGGAGGAAACCCATTGTAACAATACAGCCAGATTGAAGGAAATGCCAGGTATAAAGCTGAAAGGGGACAGCCGTATTAAGTGGACAGTAAAACTGCTATGGTTTAAAAATGAGCTGATTGGTTGGTTCTTTTGGGTTTTCTTAATTTGCTACATGGCCAATTTCATATCATACATATTGCATTGCAAATTGCCAATGTTTGCAATTGACAAGAAGAAAGATAACCATTGGCACACGTACAGGCACGGAAATACTGAACGGACGCCTATTCTTTTCAGCTGTCATAAAGCACATAGTACAGGAGAATGTATGTGGACAGATACAAGAAGAAAGTGCTCATCTCTAATATGGCTCCCCAAGGGAAGTTTTAAAAGATAATAATAAAAATAAATTGCTGGGAGCCTAAAACAAATTCAACACATTATTTCTATTCATCTAGTTTGTTAAACTGGCGATTTGAAGTGACCATTTACAGGAAATATTGGACAAAAGAGTTTAGAAGAAAAGTGAAATAATGGAAAGCGCTCTCGGCAAGTTCAGCAGACATCCATCGTAACCGTATTTACTACAATTCAGTGCACGCTATAGAAGCACCTCGTAACTGAAGCCTGCATTCAAAGCACTAACAATGATCTTTTCAGAGGGCGAGCTTCTCGGCAAGAACTGGTCTAGGCGGAAAATTATCCAACTATTGGAACAACATGGGAAATACAAGGAAAAGGACAAAGAAAAGCAACATCAGATTGCGAAGAACAGAGACAAGATGAAAACATCATCATAAATGTAGTACCGGGACGGACAGATAAGCGTGCATTACTCAGGAGCGTGAATATGATTTATTAGAGATACCAAAACCCTGCAAAAACTACTCCACTGCCAACACCATGTCAAGCGCAGGAGAGGGAAGAAGTCATTAGTGCTTGATGTTTCAGGCCAGCAGCTTCCGCGTTGGGACTTCTCGTGACTGAGCTTCCTGCTCTGCTATCTCTCACGTTGCTGTGTGTTCCCCCCAGGATGCGCACGGAGGCGTATTGAGGCCATGAGAGTGCATTGCAGTCACTGGCATAACTGTGATTGCAATTCAAGGTAAAAGTAAGTGTGGGTCTTGGGCATGCTATTTGTCCAAGGCAGATTTAGGGAAAACCTGCTCTAGGCTCTTGTGTTTTAAAACAGACTACAGATGGTAGTGATGACATCCGTTTCATTTGCGGCCCGGGTTTTCCCATGTGGTCTACGGCCACAGATTCCAGTTAAAAGCCATGCAGTGAAGGGTTTGGGTGTGTCAGGGTCAGTTTGGTGTCTGTAAGAGTGCAGAGCAGAAGGCTCTGCAGAGCTCCACCTGTGTGAGGCAATACAGGCAAGCGGAGCCAAACAGCCAAGGTAGCTTAAAGGCCTGGCACACACAGCGTACACAGTGGTGCAGTCACCCACGGCAACTTGTCTCGGAGGTGGACTGGCAAGTTTACTGGCGGCAATCTGACGGACTGTCTTGTTTCCTGGCTGCGATCTGGAGGATATCCTTTTGTTTCCTACTTTGTGAATACGCTGAACGTTGAAGAGACTTTTGTTTTGGAATTTTACTGTGGTCACTGCCTGTCTATCACACTGCATCAACCCCACTGTACTACAGCGCAGACACACACACATGGACACACACTGTGACTTGTAACATTTAAGGGGTTGTCCATTACTGGAAAACACTTTCTCAAATGCTATGGTGCCTCACATAAAATGGAAATACATACTAATATCCTGTGTTGATGTGGTCTCCCAGCACTCACGTCACATTGCTGAAAGGAAACCAGAATAGAAGGCAAGGATATGTTTCTTTTTCTCTTTTTCTTTTATATGGGGAATTGTATTAATTACAAAAATGTCCAGCAGTGGACAAACCCTTTAAGGCCTCATTCAGACATCCATGTTGCACTTGCATATTCTATCCATCCAGGTTTTCCACAGATATAAGACGTACCCATTCGTTTATGGGGCTGTCCACACGTCCATTTTTACTGGCAGCACAGAAGTACCAATGCAAGTCTATGGGTCTGTGAAAAACACATATAGCACATGGACTGCATTAGTGCGCCATTTGTGTGCTGTCCATATTTAACAAAGGATAGGAGACTTGTAATTTCTTTATTTATCCATACATGAAAATCATTGACCAAACTTCTAACACTAATTACATAATTTGCATATGTGAAAAACATTGATATCTGAATGAGGCCTAAGCAAGGGTTAAATAATGATGTCTGGTGCCCGCAGCATTAGTGAAAAGTGCTGCTATTGCAGGTAATGTGCAATTTTCCCCTTTTATGTTTTTTTTTTTTTTTTTATATATAATAATGCTGGCCATGTGTTAATATAATAAAATAACTATAAATGAGCAAATGGTTGGCCCAACCTCAGTCTAAGTCGGTGATGTCTGGCTGTGTTAGGAGCTGCGCGAATTTCCTGATATTCTGAGTTCCCCGGGGTGGCGTTTAATTGCTGTCCTGGTGTGAGGCAAACAGGTAACGACACGCCAGTACAGCAAATCATAAGCGGAGCCCAGGATCCAGGAAGGTCCGGAAATTTGTGCAACTCCTGTCCAGAGAGCACCAACCTGGGTTGGGTTTGCAAGAAGCAATCCACTCATCTCTGAAAATAACCACTACTTATTTGCCACTTTAATGGTATTTTCTCATATAGTCTCTGCTCCTTTGGTCCTGTAGCAACGACTGCATGTCCATCATTCATGTGACTGCTGCAGCCAATCACTGGTCATGGCGGTGACGTTTGAATAGATGGCATATGACTGCTGACATCAGGGAAGAGGTTGCAGTAGACGTGGTGGATAGTATCAGGTAAGTAATAGTTATTTGAATATACAACACACATGTCCAGCTAGTAGCCAGTTTCTTTATAAAATAACGGATAACCCCTTTAATATAACTTTACCTGTTTATCTGTAGTTCATACCATTATAAAAGGGAATCTGAATCACCAAGATCATGCCACCCCCACTGAGCCCAATACAGAATGAGAAGGCTGCGAATTATAGTGGGCCTAGATCCAGTGCTACAGCTATGTTACCTGTAAAACACGCCAGCATTCTAGGGTTAAACACAGCAAATTATTATTGTAAGACCAAGCACTAATTGACACCTTGTTAGGACAGGATGATCCAGGTGACAGGTTCCCATTATTGCACTAACTTTTACGGAGCTTATGCTTATACAAAGGCAGAGCAGCAGTATAAAGACATAGGGAAAGCAGAGCGGCAGCCTGGCCCCAGCATCCCATAATCCAAGATGGCTGCAGTACCCAAAAATTATCAACTTTCTGCACTGGTGATGACATAATAAAATGAGAGCAGCAGCCTGGCCCCAGCATCCAATAATAATCCAAGGTGGCTGCAGTACCCAAAAATTATCAACTTTCTACATTTATTATGACATAATAAAGTGACAGCAGCAGCCAATAATAATCCAAGGAGTCTTCAGTACCCAAAAATGATCAACGTTCTGCATTGGTGATGACCGCAACATTCCGACCCGAAGTACAGATCTGGGTTTTCATCATGCCAATACAATAATGTACAGCCCTCCTACTTTAAACCCTTTTAACCAATCAAATCATCTGTACATGTCCACCAACAGATACATTCCTACAAAAGAATAACAATAACAAGCAAGCGTCAGGTCCTTGTACACTAGGTGATGATTAACAACAAATGTGCATCCAAACTCCTCGCCCCGTGTAATTCTCTGAAGGTCAGAATGAAACATAACCCAATATTTCTCTTTTTTAATATTTAATATTTTTTCACTGGTCTGATAGAGTTTCAGACTCTCCTTAGCAGTTCTATATTAGAATGTGTTAGAAAGGTTTCAGGGTGACCTTACTTAAAACTACCGGTACCTTATTTCATACCAGTAAAGCCCAGACACATACACAGAGCGCTTTAATCAAAAGGAAGACCCTAGCACAATAAATATTCATGTAGTAACTAATGCAAGTAACTTTTCAAACTATGAAAAAGCCAGAAGCTCCACGGGCACTCTCATAAGTGTATTAGAAATAAAAGAAAGGAAAAAAAAGATGAGCGGCACTCTCAAAAGCAACATTCATGATCTTATAGCTCACCCGGACAAATGCAAAGTCTTAAATGAGTAAGCCTCCTTTAGCCCCGGCTGTCCGAGCAGAATGCTCCCAATGAGAAGGCTGGGCCAGACCACCCTTGCATGTGACCTTGAATGTCTGTGTGGGAGTAGCTCAGCAGATTTCTCAGAGAGCGGCTCCGCTCATTGGGACTCCTTCCATAGCTTTCTCCGAGCATCTATAAATAGGGCCTCCTTGTTTTTAAGTGAGAGGGACAGAACGGTGCTGAACACGGCGGGCAGCCATGGATGCTCATGGATCAGGCACATACAGCTTCATACAACAGAATGATTATTAAAGGTGCGCCAAGCCGAAGATCAAAGAAAAGTGGCGTGGATACCATGACGAGCGGCTCAGGATGATGCGCTTCATCACCTTGATGTCCGCAGCACTTTTACAACTGGCACCTACGGAATGGCATTTCACAAGCCTGTCCCTGCCCATAATAAAAGCAGATTACTGTAACCCAGAACATTATCAAAAATCATCTTTAAATATCTTTACGTTATACAGGTCCTTCTCAAAAAATTAGCATATAGTGCTAAATTTCATTATTTTCAATAATGTAATGATTAAAATTAAACTTTCATATATTTTAGATTCATTACACACCAACTGAAATTTTTCAGGTCTTTTATTGTTTTAATACTGATGATTTTGGCATACAGCTCATGAAAACCCAAAAATCCTGTCTCAAAAAATTAGCATATTTCATCCGTCCAATAAAATAAAAGTGTTTAAAACAAAATAAAAAAAAAACCATCAAATAATAATGTTCAATTATGCACTCAATACTTGGTCGGGAATCCTTTTGCAGAAATGACTGCTTCAATGCGGCGTGGCATGGAGGCAATCAGCCTGTGACACTGCTGAGGTGTTATGGAGGCCCAGGATGCTTTGATAGCGGCCTTAATCTCATCCAGAGTGTTGGGTCTTGCGTCTCTCAACTTTCTCTTCACAATATCCCACAGATTCTCTATGGGGTTCAGGTCAGGAGAGTTGGCAGGCCAATTGAGCACAGTAATACCATGGTCAGTAAACCATTTACCAGTGGTTTTGGCACTGTGAGCAGGTGCCAGGTCGTGCTGAAAAATGAAATCTTCATCTCCATAAAGCATTTCAGCCGATGGAAGCATGAAGTGCTCCAAAATCTCCTGATAGCTAGCTGCATTGACCCTGCCCTTGATGAAACACAGTTGACCAACACCAGCAGCTGACATGGCACCCCACACCATCACTGACTGTGGGTACTTGACACTGGACTTCAGGCATTTTGGCATTTCCTTCTCCCCAGTCTTCCTCCAGACTCTGGCACCCTGATTTCCGAATGACATGCAAAATTTGCTTTCATCAGAAAAAAGTACATGGGACCACTTAGCAACAGTCCAGTGCTGCTTCTCTGTAGCCCAGTGCTGCTTCTCTGTTTCTAGTTCAAAAGTGGCTTTACCTGGGGAATGCAGCACCTGTAGCCCATTTCCTGCACACGCCTGTGCACGGTGGCTCTGGATGTTTCTACACCAGACTCAGTCCACTGCTTCCGCAGGTCCCCCAAGGTCTGGAATCGGTCCTTCTCCACAATCTTCCTCAGGGTCCGGTCACCTCTTCTCGTTGTACAGCGTTTTCTGCCACATTGTTTCCTTCCAACAGACTTCCCATTGAGGTGCCTTGATACTGCACTCTGGGAACAGCCTAATTGTTCAGAAATTTCTTTCTGGGTCTTACCCTCTTGCTTGAGGGTGTCAATGATGACCTTCTTGACATCAGTCAGGTCGCTAGTCTTACCCATGATGGCGGTTTTGAGTAATGAACCAGGCAGGGAGTTTGTAAAAGCCTCAGGAATCTTTTGCATGTGTTTAGAGTTAATTAGTTGATTCAGAAGATTAGGGTAATAGGTCGTTTAGAGAACCTTTTCTTGATATGCTAATTTTTTGAGACAGGATTTTTGGGTTTTCATGAGCTGTATGCCAAAATCATCAGTATTAAAACAATAAAAGACCTGAAAAATTTCAGTTGGTGTGTAATGAATCTAAAATATATGAAAGTTTAATTGTAATCATTACATTATGGAAAATAATGAAATTTAGCACTGTATGCTAATTTTTTGAGAAGGACCTGTAGTTCGAGTATCCGAAAAAGTAAAAGTTTCTATATTATTAGTATTTGTTCTCAATTTGTATTTTTGCAGCTTTTTTCTCTGGCTCAAAAAAACACATTGTTTTAAAGTTCCAACAAAGTAAATGAGGCTACGTCCCCACGGTCAGTAACCGGCAGCGCAGCACATGTCGGCTCCATCCAAAGCGCTGCCGCAGGTGATTCCGCATGTCTTCATTGAACCGTGCGGAATCACCGCGTCCTATGCATTGTATGGGTGATATTTATCTTGCGAAGACTGAGCATCTCCGCAAGATAAATTGACATGCTGTGGTCTGAAGAGATGCGCCACATATCCGACTCCGCAGGGAAGCCACGGGTGTCGGAGCACGCATAGTGGAGATGGGATTTCTTGGACTCCCATCCACTATGCTGTAACATCTGTCTGCTGCGGACGTACACAGCGCCCAACTCGCAGCGTTTACTGACCGTGGGAACATACACTGAGATTTCTGAAATCCCCATTTATACGCTAATTATTTTTTCCTTCCTTTTTCAATTATGTATTTCAAAAACGCAAATAAAAATACAACAAAGACACATCAAAAGAACGTATTTTACACAGGGCATTTCCTGTAGAAAAATCTGCAGCAAATACTCAACATGTGCACACAGCCTTATACAGACATTTTAGGCTTTTGGATAAAAATGGAAAAGACAACATTGCATTGTAAATAATAAAAAAAACAACAAAAGTAACAAAACCGTTGTTTATTGTATTCCTGGAACAAGACTATGAAATATTGTTTACACTTCAAATACTTACAGGACCCGGCAATATTTAGCTGTTCACAGTCTGATCTGCTGTCAAGACTCACCTGAAAAACACAAATATGGATGCACATTAGAGATGATAAAGCACAGATAAAAAAAATATAATTCAATAATGCAAACCACAGAAGCATCAGCAATGGCTAGACCATGCATGGCGCAGTTTTTCTGCTGCAGATCTTGTCGCAGTTTTGCAGCAAGTTCAGAATGTGTTACATGTAGATTCACATGGATTTCACTGCTCTGCAATGAATGGGTCAAATCTGTGGAATTTCACCAATATATTGAGTATGATGCCGAGTATTACTATTTCAAAACTACATCCATATGTATTGTACTGTAATTGGCAGGGCAGAGACCACATCACAAATTGGCAGCAATTACACTATATCTACCTGGCACTTTGATTGACAGCTCACTCTGCAGCACATCTGTTAAAGTCACGGGGCGCACAGTGTGTACTGAGCGATGACTGGAGCCTCTCCGAGCACATCTGTATGACTCAAAGCCAGCAGCTCCATGAGTAATGAAGCTCATTTTCTCCTGGTAGACGGGCTTTTAGTAAATTGGTAGGACAACATTGTAATGCTAATAACCTGCAATTTTCCACTAGATTTGCAAGTTTTGGGACACGACAGGTTTATGTTAAATGGCTGGTGAATGCATCCTCGTCATGTTTCAGAGATTCTAGCAGAATTAAACGTAAAGGTCATTTATGCCCTTGGAGAAATTCAGCGGAGAATTGGATCACAAAATTTTGCTATGAGCGATAACAGGAGTAGGTCTTAGAATGCTTGAGTGAGAAATAATATATATAAAAGAAAAAATTGACTTGGTTAGGATACGCAGTATTTTGTGGGACAGCAATCAGGAAATCATTATATATACACACATATACATACATACACAGGACCTCTAATAAGTCAAGCTGAACCATCACAAAGCTAATGTGTGCTTGTCTTGTCACTGAGCTGGCCATAGGATTACAGGATTGAAGTGCAGCACTTTCAGCAGTATTATAATAGTGTCACAAGGGTGTCACTTCCCCTGGAAAACCTGGAGTTTGATGGTCACGTTGGGTAATGAATCAGAGGTCTTCTTTAGAGGTGCTGTGATTTAAGTCCTATTTTAAATGGATCCAGCTTTGTGCAGTGCTGAGAGGGTAAAGGATTTTTTCCATGCTTGCTGAGACCATGCAGCCTGGATTTTCTCAGCTGCAATTGTTAATCATTTACTCTATATATATATATATATATCTACAGTACAGACCAAAAGTTTGGACACACCTTCTTATTCAAAGATTTTTCTGTATTTTCATGACTATGAAAATTGTACATTCACATTGAAGGCATCAAAACTATGAATTAACACATGTGAAATTATATACTTAACAAAAAACTATGAAACAACTGAAAATATGTCTTATATTCTAGGTTCTTCCAAGTAGCCACCTTTTGCTTTGATTACTGCTTTGCACACTCTTGGAATTTTCTTGATGAGCTTCAAGAGGTAGTCACTGGAAATGGTCTTCCAACAATCTTGAAGGAGTTCCCAGAGATTATTAGCACTTGTTGGCCCTTTTGCCTTCACTCTGCTGTCCAGCTCACCCCAAACCATCTCGATTGGGTTCATGTCTGGTGACTGTGGAGGCCAGGTCATCTGGCGTAGCACCCCATCACTCTCCTTCTTGGTCAAATAGCCCTTACACAGCCTGGAGGTGTGTTTGGGGTCATTGTCCTGCTGAAAAATAAATGATGGTCCAACTAAACGCAAACCGGATGGAATAGCATGCCGCTGCAAGATGCTGTGGTAGCCATGCTGGTTCAGTATGCCTTCAATTTTGAATAAATCCCCAACAGTGTCACCAGCAAAGCACCCCACATCATCACACCTCCTCCTCCATGCTTCACTGTGGGAACCAGGCATGTAGAGTTCATCCGTTCACCTTTTCTGCATCACACAAAGACACGGTGGTTGGAACCAAAGATCTCAAATTTGGACTCATCAGACCAAAGCACAGATTTCCACTGGTCTAATGTCCATTCCTTGTGTTCTTTAGCCCAAACAAGTCTCTTCTGCTTGTTGCCTGTCCTTAGCAGTGGTTTCCTAGCAGCTATTTTACCATGAAGGCCTGCTGCACAAAGTCTCCTCTTAACAGTTGTAGAAATGTGTCTGCTGCTAGAGCTCTGTGTGGCATTGACCTGGTCTCTAATCGGAGCTGCTGTAAACCTGCGATTTCTGAGGCTGGTGACTCAGATAAACTTATCCTCAGAAGCAGAGGTGACTCTTGGTCTTCCTTTCCTGGGGCGGTCCTCATGTGAGCCAGTTTCTTTGTAGTGCTTGATGGTTTTTGCAACTGAACTTGGGGACAATTTCAAAGTTTTCCCAATTTTTCGGACTGACTGACCTTCATTTCTTAAAGTAATGATGGCCACTCGTTTTTCTTTACTTAGCTGCTTTTTTCTTGCCATAATACAAATTCTAACAGTCTATTCAGTAGGACTATCAGCTGTGTATCCACAAGACTTCTGCACAACACAGCTGATGGTCCCAACCCCATTTATAAGGCAAGAAATAACACTTATTAAACCTGACAGGGCACACCTGTGAAGTGAAAACGATTTCTGGTGACTACCTCTTGAAGCTCATCAAGAGAATGCCGAGAGTGTGCAAAGCAGTCATCAAAGCAAAAGGTGGCTACTTTGAAGAACCTAGAATATGACATATTTTCAGTTGTTTCACACTTTTTTGTTAAGTATATAATTCCACATGTGTTAATTCATAGTTTTGATGCCTTCGGTGTGAATGTACAATTTTCATAGTCATGAAAATACAGAAAAATCTTTGAATGAGGTGTGTCCAAACTTTTGATCTGAACTGTATGTATATCTATTGTAGCCTTTCCGGGGGGTTTAGCTCTAGGATCGCTGTCTGGGTAGACAGAATGGCACGGAAACAGTTCATTCAGACAGCAGTTTGGTGAAAACTGGCCGCAACCAGTTTTATTAAAGTCCACAGCACACAGATAAAAACAAATCATAAACAGAAAACCTGGGCTTGTCTAGCCACTAAATTACACTTAGATAGATGGCCCTCTCTATCCGGGACCCAGACTCTACCAGTCTGTGCCCAAAACAACACATATCACATATGTTACCAGTATGGAGTTTCACAGACACTCCTCTTTATGTCCGAAGGCAACTCCAATGTCCAGACTTGAGAGAGGTCACCTCCTATTCAGTCGCTATTCGCACGGATTCTCACTGCGACTACTCCTGTGTCCGGGGTACTTCCTGCACCCAGACTGAGATAGCTCACACTCTTAGAGACTGCTTCCTTGTGCCAGGACACCTCCCTGTGTCCGGGCTAAAGACAGCTCCCACACTCTTGGAGACACCTTCTGTGTCTGGACCCCTTGTCCAGACTGAATGAGCTCTCTGACTGTGCTCACAAGCACCTACTTCTGGCTTCCTAATCAACACCTGAGTGGATTCAGGTCTGAGCTGCAAGCGTGTACTGAATGGCAGGTGTAGTGACCTTTCTTTACCACCAGGTTTACAAAGCCACACATTTCGCTCATACCAGTCAGCAAGGTACTTAGGTGAAATATACACCTCATTCACCACATATTCCTTCACTGTCTCACATATCCCCTCCCTCTTCTCCAGACCGGAGGGCTGGTCATCCAGACCGGAGGGCTGGTCAACAATCCAACAGAGACAGTGAACTCTGGACCAGTCATGGCCCTCATCAGCTTCATCCTCACCACTGTCATAGCCAACATCAGTTTTCTCTTCATCTGAAGCATCCGCACTACCCTGTACCCTCCCAGGCCTATACTCTCTGCGTGCCTCGGGTATCCTGCACTGTTTCATCTTGACTTTAGTGCCAGCCTCAGTCTCGGTATAGTGGCTCACCAGATAAGTACGACCAGGCACGTCAGAACAGCTCTGCTGATTCTTCCTCAGAAACTTTCGTACCTCCTGTTTTTGGGGCACTGACCCTGTGTCACCAACTGTCACAGGAGGTATAGGGGTTTTCTCTAATTCCCCCTGAACTTTCTTTAGCACATCTACTTTCTTAAATATCAGTTGATTCATAAATTCTACCTCACAGAACCCAAGCGCCTCTGTCATGGTCTCTGACCATTCCGAGCCACACTGTTCAAACGATTGGCACTGTAGAGGGAGCTGATCGTTTTTCTTGGTCGGTACACATAATTTATCCTCTTCTGGTACAGGCTCACTTTGCATAAGACTCAGAGCTCTTACTTCTTTCTCCAGGAGATCCTCATGGCTACGCATCTTCTCCTGTAGTTGTTGGATGTCCTTTACGTCTTCGGCCCTTTCTTCAGGCTCTTCTGGTAGGACATGCTCAGAAGCCCTACCATCAGTCTTCTTTTCCACCACGTTCTGCATCCCATCTGAGCTCCCGTGTATCTGCAGCGGCAACGGAGCGACACATCGCCCCTCCCACTCACTGGGACGTGGTTCAAGTGTAGACTCCATGAAAATGCGCCTGAGCTCACCAAGGCCAACCCGAGGTCTCAAAATCTCATCTTGGGATTTATCCAGATCCTTTGGGTCGCTCGAGAACTCCGATGGCGCACCGGGCGCCGAACTTCCGGCCCGAGCTTCGCGAGTCGCAGCCACGGATCCGGACAGTACACCGTCCACGCCGTTGTCTCCAACAGAAACATATTCCGGGGCAGAGTCATTCCCCACATCTTCAGTCTTGTTCCTCACAGCTTCACTTGAGACATCAGCCTCTGGTGAGGCACCTGGCCTGGTGTCCACCACTTCCATGGCTTTCTCCACCTCTGCAGCATCACCTTCCGAGTCCTTGGCATGATGCAGATCCACACCACACACTGACAACTTCTCATCTTCAACAGCATCCACTTGTGCTGTGTTCAGTTTCAGAGTCCTGCCTTTAAAGCTCAGCTCTCCTCCTTTCACCTTAGTCTTCGCCAGGGAACCGGCCAACTGTAAAACATCTTCAGATGCCATCTTCTGTCTGGCTGTAAGGTCAGCATCAGCTTTCTTCTCAGGACTCTCAACCTCCTCTGCTACCATGCCTTCCTCATTTGCACTGGTTGCTTTATGGTCATCAGATAATTCACTATCACTATCTGACCCCTTTTTCTCAGCCACATCTGGCTCACTGTCAGGGCTATACACTTCATTTTCATTCACATCCTGCTCACTGTCAGGGTTATACAATTCATTTTCATTCATATCCTGCTCACTGTCAGGGTTATACAATTCATTTTCATTCACATCCTGCTCACTGTCAGGGCTATACAATTCATTTTCATTCACATCTCGATCTGGAACCTTAGTTAACATGTCATCCACAACACTAACTTCACCATCTGGTCCCTCAAGTATGTGACTATGTGACAACCCCAGCACTATACTTCTATATAGTTCAGGCACTAGGAGCTGACTCACAACCTCTCCCTGGACTTCAGTGTTTATGGCAACATGAGAGAACCTCTCCTCAGAGTCAGGCTCCTGGGAAACCTCATTTAGAACAATCATATTTTCCTGTGCTGTTTTAAGAGAGGGTTCTCGCCACTGCTCACTCTCAAAACCGTCACAGGACACAGGCAAGTCAGGGACACTCGGTTCCCGAGAACCACCATCCTCGTCTCCCAACATCACCTGCAAAGGAATTTCATCACTACCACAGTCATCATTATTATCAACATCATTATCATGACTATGATCAGTATTATCATCACTATCATTATCAGCATCCTCATCATGGTCATCATCATTATCATGATCATCATTATCATTATCAATATTATCAGGTCATCATCATTATCACATAATTTAACGGCCCACTAGCATTGTGTTCCGCCCCTCGGGACTGCGCACCCTCAGTAGGAGCTTCATCACACTGTCCATCAGAAACATTTTTCCCCCAGAGATCCTTAGACCGGGGAAAGTCATTACCCAATATAACGGGGTGCACCAGGGTCTTCACTACCCCTACTTCATATGAAACCTCCCCGAGTTTGGGGACCAAGTCCACGGCAGTCTCTGGGTAGACTTTGGTGTCTTCATGGATGTACACCACACTCAGGTGCTTATCAGGGATGAAGTCCCTATCACTCAGGCTGTCACATACGGAAGTCACTGGACTCTCTGAGTCCAAGAGGGCCTGTGCTGGGCAGTCACTTACAACCACCGGGGACCCCTGTGGTCCAGTCTCTTCGGCTGAGGTGGACACACACACAGGTTCTGCGCAGAGAGAGAGGGATCTGCCATCATCACAACACATAGGCTCCCCCTCTATTGGACAGTTGGCTGCAATTTCACGCCAGCTCCAACACTGTCCATCACACTCTCCCACCCACATGTCCCCTCGGGCCTGAACCCGCTTATCAGCATACCCCATGTCCCCAACAGCTGGAACGCTCTTACCGCGAGAGTTCAGCGTCCGGGAACTCCGAAGTGACGACCTCTCAGACGGCTGTACCTCAGGAGGACGTGCTTGGGTGTAGCGGTCCACTATCACCTTTTCAACTCCATAATCAGGCCTGCTGACTGCAGACTCCCAACTGTATCTCCAGTCACGAACTCCCCTGGCACGGCTGTCACCGTAACACCCAGCCGGGTAAGAATCGTCGCTTTCAACTTGGCATAGTCTTCGCTGTCCTGCTTGCTCAGGTCAGCCCAGACTTTTTGGGGTTCCCCAATCAGATAGGGTACGACCGCCATGGCCCATTCAGATAGTGGCAGATTCTCCTTCTCTGCCAGTCTCTCAAACTTAGTAAGATATTCCTCCACATCATCACGAGGTGTCATCTTTTTCAGGACCGTCTTACCGCCTTCTTTACAGCGGCAAGGCAGGTGCCTTCACAACATTACTCTGGGACGAGGTGCTGAGAGCTGCAATCTGCTCCAACACCCGGTTATTCTCCTGCTGCTGCTGCAGGAATTGCTGCTGGTGCTGCAGGCGCTGCTGCTCCATGCTCTGCTGCATGCTTCGCTGGGCCTGCACCAGGTACTCAATGAGCTCCTCCATACTGCCGGACTCATCTGTCTCAATCACAGCAGTCTTATGTTGCACATTAACTTGTGCCATTTGTTCAAACAGCGCCTCCATGCTGTCATCCATGCTGTCAGACTTCTCTGTCTTAACAACGGCAGTCTTCACTCAAGACATACACACTACACAGCTTTATTTCCACAGAAAATTCAGCCTTGCTGTGCAACCACTTTTTTTTTTTTTTTTCCTTTGCAAAGTCTATTAGGGCTACTGTCTCTTTAAGACTGCTCCACAAACTTTTCTTTTGCTGCTGCACATTCCACAGTCATTTTCACAACAAGTTCAGCTTTGCTGTGCATACATTTTCTCTCTGCAGACCCTATCAGGGCCACTGTCTCTCCAAGACTGCTCCAAACAGACGTTTCTGCTGACACACACTTTTTTTTTTTTTTTCTGTTGCTATTTCAATAGACTTCACCTTTAATGCTGTCTCTCGCCACTGTGCTGCATGCACACTCCAGCACTAACTGTACCAGGCCCTGCGCTGCCCGCATTCTCCACCAATTGTAGCCTTTCCGGGGGTTTAGCTCTAGGATCGCTGTCTGGGTAGACAGAATGGCACGGAAACAGTTCATTCAGACAGCATTTGGTGAAAACTGGCCGCAACCAGTTTTATTAAAGTCCACAGCACACAGATAAAAACAAATCATAAACAGAAAACCTGGGCTTGTCTAGCCACTAAATTACACTTAGATAGATGGCCCTCTCTATCCGGGACCCAGACTCTACCAGTCTGTGCCCAAAACAACACATATCACATATGTTACCAGTATGGAGTTTCACAGACACTCCTCTTTATGTCCGAAGGCAACTCCAATGTCCAGACTTGAGAGAGGTCACCTCCTATTCAGTCGCTATTCGCACGGATTCTCACTGCGACTACTCCTGTGTCCGGGGTACTTCCTGCACCCAGACTGAGATAGCTCACACTCTTAGAGACTGCTTCCTTGTGCCAGGACACCTCCCTGTGTCCGGGCTAAAGACAGCTCCCACACTCTTGGAGACACCTTCTGTGTCTGGACCCCTTGTCCAGACTGAATGAGCTCTCTGACTGTGCTCACAAGCACCTACTTCTGGCTTCCTAATCAACACCTGAGTGGATTCAGGTCTGAGCTGCAAGCGTGTACTGAATGGCAGGTGTAGTGACCTTTCTTTACCACCAGGTTTACAAAGCCACACATTTCGCTCATACCAGTCAGCAAGGTACTTAGGTGAAATATACACCTCATTCACCACATATTCCTTCACTGTCTCACACTATCTATACATATATATATTATATATACTGGCCCTGGGCTGTTAGTCCCTGCAGGTGAAAGAATAGTCTTCCTCTGCTATAGCTATGTAGTTGGAGTGGAGTTGTAGTAGTGATCTAAGGTTTGCGGTAGTACGTGAGTGTTTATCTCCTGGTTGCTATTCCCATTTTGTCTATTCCTCCCTGTTCATATCCTCCTAGCTATTGTTGGTTTGTGCTTTTGTATGATAGAGTTTTTCGGTTATCCCTGTTTTGTCTTTGTGTATTATTTACCTTACATTTCTGTCCCATGCCCCATGGGGTGGGGGATGGGTAAGATTAGGGTTTAACAGGAGCTTAGCAACTTTAGAGACCCGGGCCTCTCTACCTTCAAGAGTACCCCCAGGACAGGAATAGTTAGGGTTCCAGGGACAGTTTTTCTTACCGAAAACGGTTACAGCATGAAAAATAGTACAAAAGCAGCCAAAAGGCTATAAATTTTCATCCTTTTTCTGCCTCTTTGGAATATATGTCTCAGGGTATTCATTAACAAATACACCAAACTAAACAATCAAAGATGAAAATAAATAGCTGAAGAAGAACTCCGATCCCATTTATTAAAAATCATTATGCTCCTTGGTAAACCCTTTCAAAGTGCATCAGCTGATCCACCAGAGCGCTCTCCTGCAAGGGCCGCGGATGAGAAAGCATAGTATTACATGGCATCTACCTAAATAAATGCCCAGCTTCTATTGTAGAGCCGCAGCCCCTCTTTGCGGTAGAACATTTGAATGTCGTATGTCATAATAAGGCATATGTCATACGAGTGCAGTCCGATGTTTTCCACAAATGGACTCATTAAATTGCACTGCCAAGTGCGATCCGAATATTAGCTCAAACTCGGACCCACAGTGACCTTTTCCTTGGACTGGTTCAGTCTGAGGAAAAACAAAACAGACATGTGTTTTGCCCCATAGAATAACATTGATCTGAGAGCGACCTGATGTTTTGTCGGATTAAAATCGGATGGAAAACACAGCGGTGTGAGCGAGCCCCAAAGACAAGCTATTAATGTTCCAGAAAACAAGATTCACCTACAGTATTATAATACCTTTACCTACAAAAATAGAAAGCAATGGCTTTTAAGTAACAAATCAATATCAATTGCCACTTTAATGGCTGTCGGAAAAGTATATTGCTCACTTTAATGATGCCGGCATATTCTAAGTGAGAATGCAAATAAGAATATGAATTTAAAAACTAAAAAGAATAATGGAAGCACGGCTCTTAATGGAGTAAAAGAGGCTCTAAAGTAAGGCCGCTCGTCTGTCGACTTCCAATATACAATATCAATTATTTATGCGGATGTCGCCGGTTCTAGAAGTGTCTGCTTATACAGCTCAACAAACATTTTCCTCCCTGTATTTGTCTTTTCAATGCTTTTATGCTTGCACAAATATTTGCAGTAACAATAAGCATGTCCTTGTATGACTACATACAGTTACTTCATATAAAAAAAAAAGTCCTTTAATTGAAAAGATAACCTGTCTGAAGGGTCAACACTCCCAAGCCGTCTATATGGGCATGCAGGTTATAAATATTTGAACAAAATGACACCTTGATATCTGCGATCTGATGTTTCATTTCAGAGAAATTCATGTTTTCCTTTATATGTATATGAGCTGTCTACGGGCGGAACAGAAATCTAGCAGTTTGCCTCTGGGGAATGTACTTCATCCACCGTCTGACACTGACCAATCATAAGCAGGCAACAACATGCAGGAGAATGAAGAACACACCCATAAGACAGGTTAGAGCAGGTCTCACAGTGAGAGATAAATGATTGACAGCCCTGCTCTCCTCACTGCTATGTGATTACATAGTGCCTGTAGTGGAGCATAGACGAGTGTCATTACTAACACTTCTTCAGCTTTCATCATGGAAGCCAGTGTGGGGAAGGGGCAGTACAGCAGACTGGAGCTTTGTCTCAATACAAACCTTACTATCAGCTCTCCTCCTCACATAGTGTTGTAAGCTCAGCTGTACTGTTTCTCCCCTGAACACTGAAAGCTGAAGAAATTTTAGTTAAAGGGAACCTCTTGGAAAAAATGCTTTTAACCTACAGGTTAATAGAGTTCTGAACAGGCTGGAACAGGAGTGTATGTATGAGTTATACATACTCCTGACAGGGGCCCATCTAGCGTGCGTGGCCGCATGCCACTGACTTGTATAGAGCGAGGCCTCGCCCCGTCTAGTGACGCGACCATCCAGTGGGTGTGGTCGACTAGAGGGCATGGCCTCGCTCCATACAAGTGTATGAAGTGAGGCTGTGCCCGCTGGCTGGAAGTATGTATAACTCATACATATCCTTTGTTCCCGGCTCAGAAACTGGTGAATCCTTGCAGACTACAGTGCATGCGCGAGGAGATTCATAAGTCAGAGTGACTGCAGACTTATCGGTTTGACCGGAGAACCCCTTTAAATAAAAACAGGAAAAGTTGACCGGCTTTGCAGCACATCACAGGTAACATTGAATGTAGTGATGAGCGAGTATACTCGTTGCTAGAGTTTCTCCGAGCATGCTCGTGTAGTCTCCGAGTATTTTGGCCTGCTCGGAGATTTCGTTTTCATCGCCTGAGCTGCATGATTTGCGACTCTTAGACAGCCTGAAAATGAACAATATGCTCGACTTTACTTTATAGCATAGTCACAGCAAAGAAAAGAATTTACAAATCATCAGAAAACAGAAAAATGTGCCAAACTTTATATTGTTTTGAACAAAAGAAGTCTTGTTGCATGCTGACCATGCAGCACAATAAAAGGTTAAATTCCAAGAAAGAAAAAATAAGAAGCTGAGAAGTCAGAAATCACTGTGCTTCAATGTTGTAGTCTGTGGCAACCAATCACAGTTTAGCTTTAATTTCTCAAAAATTAAAATGGTTATATATGTATATGTAAAAAATGTATAAGGATCCTGTATTTTTCAAAAAGATTGGAAAAATAAAAGTTGCAAAGTAATTAGTTCCTATGGAAATAAGAATTAAACATTTGTGATGAATGAAGCTGATTTAATAAACATTACAGTAACTGACACTCCCATCCAAATGAAAAGGATTGATTTAAAAGGAATTTGTCTCTAGGTTATTCCTACCTCATGTGAGAGCAGCGTGATGTAGAGGCAGAGACCCCAATTCCAGAGATAAATCACTCCCAGCGCTATTTGCTGGACTTTTCATAAAATCCCTGTTTTCTCTGCTGTAGATCTCGCAGTGCTCTAAATGCGGAGCTCCGTATAACCCCACCCACACCTCTGATTGGCAGATTTCAATGTACACTGTGCATAGGCAAAAAGCTGCCAATCAGTGATGGAGTTGGGGTTATACAGAGCTCATGAATGTGGGGGACTTCCTGGTTTACTAGTCCTCTACTGATAACCTCATGGTGATAAAACAGTGATTTTACTGAAACTACAGCAAGCAGCCTAGTAAGTGACACATTGCAGGAATCAGGGTCTTTGTAGCTACATTGTGCTGTTCTCAAATTATGTGGCAAAACCCTGGCAACAGATTACCTTTGAAGGGTATTCAGGCATTCTCCATGAGACTTCATGAGATAAGCTAGTATAGCGCTAGTCATTTTCCAGCAGTTCCGTTGTGAATGAGTGGCAGGGTGGAGAGCATGCCCAGTGAATGCTCCCCTGAAATGGGAGACTCCGTTCTTGGCCTCGGTGGGGCTCTCAGCAGTCGGATCCCCACTAATCAGCAAGTTATCACATATCCTGTTGACAGATTACTTCTGAAGACTGAATGTGTGTTTGTGACCAATGGGTGAATTGTTTTGTCTACTGGAGGTAATTTAAAAAACTGCTTACGGAGGCGGACGACGCTTCAGATGTGCACGGACTCAGTAATACACCACTCCGTGCGGCGCACAGGCGGCCATTCTTCCTGGCAGAACAGTTCCTCTACACACAACAATGTGCTGCCGAGAAGATGATATTTTCTGCAGTCCAACAGATCATTTCACCGGACAAATGCGGGATGTTAGCTGTACTTTACATCACTTTCTGGAGTAAACGCTAGGAAATATTTTGACCCACACTTTTCTGCCCATTTTTTTAAATAAGTCATACATTACTGGCACAAATGTGGAGTAAACTGCTCAGTAAATGTCCCCCATCGTCCCTGAGAGTAGTAATGCTGGTATTGTTACTGGGTTCTGGTCTCCAGAAGGCTCCTGTCCGGGGACAATCTGCATTAGGGGACACAGCTGAGCGCTCTCGTCAGGGTACGCTGCACATCATGTACTAAAAACAAACATATTAATGCCATTACCTGCTGATTTTTTTTTTTGCCATGTTGCCAATACTGATTAAACAAGTCACATAGTAGGGGAGACAAATGAATGCGGCCGAAAGCCTGGACCAGTATAGTCAGTGATTGTTACTCAGAGAAGATGATCCACCATGTTCATTCAGTGCATCAGGAGCCGAGGAACTAGCCTTAGTGTTTGTGAATGCCAGGCATGTCCTAGAAATGGCACTGGTTCATTTTTAGAACATCGCAAAGGGAATTTGCAATTCACAGGAATTTTATCTTAAAGAGATTGTCTGATGGGGAAATCCACATTTTATTTTTTAAGCCGATCTGGACGGTACAGTAACATACACCACTATACAGTTGGATTTTTTGCTTCTACCTTTCGTTCCTCCTGGATACCCTTCATTCCCTGCGCCCACTTCGCTTATATCTGCCTCTACCAGACCAGGCAGCTTCCTGAGCTTTATTATGTAGCCTCACAGCCAGCGCTAGCTCCGCCCTGACCCCAGTATCAAGCACCGCCCTCTGCCCGCCCACTACGCACTCATTGGCTGTAATCACAGAAGGGAAACAATTAAAGCCCAGATGTAGTAAAACAGACACTCTGTTATTTGAAAAGTATTTAAAACAAAGAATAAAAGAAGGGCGATATGAGCAGAGTCGTGTGTGACAGTCACCACATACAAACATGAGGTATCAACAATCGCCGATAGTTAATTGCTCAGAAAAGATATTCAGAAACATACAGTGCAGATACAATAGATTTAGCGATCCCTGGCGGTCTAAAAATGAACAATACGAATCAGATACATGCAACAGGCAAAAAAAAAAATCTATGTCAATGATGAAGATCCACAAAGTGCAAGTGCAGTCAAGAGTACTACATGTGCTACACAAAGCATAAACTCTATAGGCATGAAAAATATATAACGTGCAGATGCAGCATAGTTGGACAGGGTATAAGTATATGCCACATGTAATAACCTACTACTGTAGGAAAGAGGTATACACACATGCAGTGTACAGGCAGGAAAGAAAGTTATATCTGAATCAAACTAATACTTACCTGGAGTGTCCTAATGCAAAGAATGACATGTGCCACATTATCTCATAAATTCTAGTGATGAAGGATGATATACCTTAGTGGGAGTACTGAAGCACAGGCTGGGAACCCAGATGTACGTTTCACTTGTAGCTTCTTCCATACTTGTTGGCTTGTTCACCATCATCGTTAGGAAAGGCCAGGTGATGCAAATTTCCCAGCTCTATAAAAACCCAGCCTCCTCTAACCTTGTGCCAAAAACAGCAGTTATGGGTTCTTCTAAGCAGCTGTCTAGCACTCTGAAAATGGTGGAGGCCACAAAGCAGGAGAAGACTATAAGATAGCAAAGCGTTTTCAAGTTGCCTGCATGTGCAGATTGAGATCTCGGGAGACTCCTGTGGCCATTTTCCCAAAGTCCATGGAAATGGGAAGTCAACATTTTCTGAAAGCCTGGGGCCCGCTGAACACTCACCCCCTCATCCCAGCCCAGGGCCTCAATATCGCCCCACTCCTGCTGCAGCCAGCTTCCTGCAGCAGCGACCCTGCTCCACCATATAATCCAAAAGATACAGTAAATATGTAGATAATGATAAACAGATAATAGACAGCTAGAAAGATAGCTCTGAAGCATAAAAAGAAGGAAACACTCAATTTCAAATCCAAAATTAAATGGTTCACAGAAACATTCTTAAGTCTTGCCATGTGGGCTAAATAAAGGTCAACTTTTTTCATGTAAGTGGTAAATTTAGGTCGATATTTTTTGTATTTGTGAAAATATTGGAATTTTGGTGAAAATTTAGCAATTTTCAAACGTTTAATTTTTATGCCCTTAAACAAGATATTTATTAACTATTTTGTGTAATTATAACTAACATTTCCTACAAGTCTTCTTTACATCTGCATCATTTTGTAAACATTATTTTTTTTGTTAGGGCGTTAGAAGAGTTAAAAGTTTATCAGCAATTTCTCATTTTTCCAACATTTACAAAACAAATTTTTTAGGAACCACATCACATTTGAAGTGACTTTGAGGAGCCCATTTGACAGAAAATAGCGTATTTGTTTGATTATAAGACGCATTCCCCCCCCCAAATTTGGGCAGAAATGGGGGTGCGTCTTATAATCGGTGGGTAGCTTACTGAGAGGGGGTGGGGTCGGCTGTGGTTGAGCGGGGTCACTGGAGGCAGGGTCGCTTCTTCATGAGGTCGGCAGTGGCAGGGGTGATATTGCGGGCCCAGCGCTGGGAGGAGGGGGTGTCCTAGCGGTGCGAGGCTTCGAGCCCTGTGATGTCGGCAGTGAGCTAAGACCCCTTTCCATTGATTTCCCTGGGGTGGGCTTTGAGAAAATGGCCACACGAGGCAGCACATGCGCGGGTTGAGATCTCTGGAGTTGCAGGCCACATTGAGAAGATTTTCTTTTTTTTTTTTTTTTTTTTAACACATCCAATTTTGGAACATATTATTATTCCAAGATCTGTTGATTAAAAGAAACTTTGTTCATTGGACAACCAATTTAATTTTCTTCCTGTAGCTGCTCCATTAAACCAGTCAGACGAGGTTTACGGTATACGTTATTTCCTGCAGACTGGCACTGTCACTCAGTCTATACCATTTTTTGATGGGCAAGAAGGTTCACTTTAACTGAGTGGAAGTAAAACATAACTAAACAGTTAGCACTGACTGATCCCCACAAAATACATCTGATCAAACAATTATAAATATATGACTGTGATAAATTACATTTTCAATGTGGTCAGTGATAAACAGTGCCATGATGCTTCAGGAACACGAGGGTGTATCACCTGAAGTGTCTTTTTTACGTCCGTTTGACTGTCTTTTGCAGCGGTCTACCTGTCATTGTTTGATTTTTGGTTTTTTTTCCAGCAGAAGCTGTCAGGGGAACGGTCAGGTCACTTCTTTTAGTCACTTCATGGCTTTCAAAGCCTGAAATAGTTAAAAGATGTTACAACAAATGGAACATGCATACAGCTGCGTGTTTAATGTTGCTGAGCACAAGTTCATGGGGTTTTTTTTTTAGTGCTTTTTCAAACAAGTTCTAGGTGAGAACCACCTGAAAAAAAATGTGTGCCCAACCGCAGGGCACAGAGCTGCAATACCAGACCAAACCCATGGAGAAGAATGGCGCTGTTCTGCATAAAACCAACAATGTTTTTTTCTAATCCTGGACAACTGCTTTAAAATAAGATTGGAATTCTCATAGTCAGACGATGACATTGAGTCTATCAAGAGGAGTTCACATTTGCTGATGCACATTTTAAGGCTTCTTTAAATAAGTCTGCAGGGTAAAATTGGACACGTTACATTTAGCACATATTAATACAGTTAAAAGGGGCTATGCAGAGCCGCCCAGGGCAGCTCAATCCCACATTTGGTCTCGGTAGGAGTGTGGCATATAAAGTCAGTTCTCGGCACCACTCACTTCCACTGCAAAAGTGAACGGAACTGGATAGTGTTTAGAGTGAATCTGTCAGCAAGTTTTTTTTATATGTAACCTGAAGACCGCAGGAGACAGAGCCAGAAACACAGATTCTAATGATGTGTCACTTTTTTAGCTGAGTGCTGTTTACTTACAATGAAGGCTTTATCTCAATTACATTACCACTGCCAGGATCGGAGCTCCTGTGAGCACTTTGTCTGACCACGCCCCTCCTCTGATAAGCAGCTCACTGCCAATAGATAATGTACAGAGAAAGCTGTTGTGTGGGCAGGGTTAATTTTCTGAGCTCTGCTACATCTAAAAACGTTTGTGTCACAACTGCTGCACCCAGAAAACTAAGTAATACATTGCAGAAATCAGGGTCTCTTTTTCTACATCATGTTGAGGTAGCAAAAACCTGGTAATGGATTCTCTTTAAAGGTGTAGTTTTGGTAAAATAATTATTTTATTTTATCAGCAAGAAGTTATCATTAGGGGACTAGTAAACCTGCTACCATGTAGTCCTACATATTCATGAGGTCTGCATAATCCTGCCAACACCGCTGATTACCAACTTTCTGTGTACACTGTGCATAGGCAGAAAACTGCAAATTTGTGGTGGGGGTGCAATTACACAGAGTTCATGAATATGGAGGACTACCTGGCACCACAGTTACTAGTCCTCTAGTGATAATCTCCTGCTGATAGAACAAGGATCTTGTGAAAACTACAGCAAACAGCCCAATAAGTGATATATTGCTGTAATCTAGGTCTCTGTCTCTACACTATAACAATAATCTTTATTTTTATATAGCATTATTTTATTCCACAGCGCTTTACATACATCTACATCGCTGCCACCGATTGTGCTCACAATCTAGAGTCCCTATCAGTATGTCTTTGGAATGTGGGAGTTAACCGGAGAACCAGAAAAAAACCCACGCAAACACGGTAAGAACATACAAACTCCTTGCAGATGTTATGCTGAAATCAGATTTGGTGGCAAAAATCTAATGAAAGATTCCCTTTAAAGTCAGTACAGCTTATAGATTTCCTGCAGTTTTGGTGGGGGGGTTCAGGTCCCAAGACCCTCAATGATCACTCAAAAACTGCTGTAAGGCCAGGTACCCACAATCTGGAACTAGCAGCGTCCAAAGCGCTGCCGTCTATTGAACGCAGGCAAATCCGCATGTGTTCACTGAACAGTGAGGATTTACTGCACTAAATACATTTTTATTGATGTACCGTATATACTCGAGTATAAGCCGACCCCCCCTAATTTTACCACAAAAAACTGGGAAAACTTATCGACTCGAGTATAAGCCTAGGGTGGAAAATGAGATTATGCCCCATATGCTGCCCCATGTATTATGCCCCACAAGATGCTCCATGTATTGTGCCCCATATGCTGCCCCATGTATTATGCCCCACAAGATGCTCCATAGATTGTGCCCCATATGCTGCCCATGTATTGTGCCCCATAGATGCTCCATAGATTGTGCCCCATAGATGCTCCATAGATTGTGCCCCATAGATTGTGCCCCATAGAGGCTCCATAGATTGTGCCCCATAGATGCTCCATAGATTGTACCCCATAGATGCTCCATAGATTTGTGCCCCCATAGATGCTCCTTGATTATGCCCCCATAGATGCCCCATGTATTATGCTCCCATAGATGCCCCATGTATTATGCCCCCATAGATGCTCCATAGATTATGCCCCCATATATGCTCCACGTATTATGCCCCCATAGATGCCCCATGTTTATGCCCTATAGATGCTCCAGAGATTATGCCCCCATAGATGCTCCATAGATTATGCCCCCATAGATGCCCCATGTATTATGCCCCATAGATGCTCCATGTATTATGCCCCATAGATGCTCCATAGATTATGCCCCATAGATGCTCCATAGATTATGCCTCCATAGATGCTCCATAGATTATGCCCCCATAGATGCTCCATAGATTATGCCCCCATAGATGCTCCACAGATTATGCTCCCATAGATGCTCCATAGATTATGCCCCCATAGAGCCCCATGTATTATGCCCCCATAGATTATGCCCCTATAGATGCCCCCATAGATTATTCCCCCATAGATGCTTCATTGAATAGGCCCCTTATGCTGCCACAGCTGCTGCTGCTGCTGCTCAAAAAAAGACATACTCACCTCTTGTCGCTGGGGCCAGGTGCCGGTGTCTTGAGCAGGCGGGGACACAGGCGCGCTATGGGAGACAGGTGCCGGGGTCACCGCTCGCTCAGGGCCCCAGCACCTGCGATATTTACCTGTCACCGGGTCCACCGCTGAGCGCCGCTGTCTTCCGGTTCCTCCAGCAGTAAATGATCAGGCAGAGGGCGCGGCGCGCAGTAACCACATCATCGCGCCCTCTGCCTGAAGATCGCAGCAAGAGGACCCGAGGACACAGCAGCGAGCAGCGGTGGAACGGGACAGGTAAATATCGCTTATACTCACCCCTCCGCCGGCGCGGTCTCTGCCCTGCTCTTCTCCCGCGCTCTCCGGCGCCAGTGTTCAGCGGTCACGTGGTACCGCTCATTAAAGTCATGAATATGTGCATATTCATGACTTTAATGAGCGGTACCACCTGACCGCTGAACACAGGCGCCGGAGACCGCGGGAGAAGAGCAGGGGCTGCAGAGACCGCGCCGGCGGAGGGGTGAGTATATAGAACAGCTGCGCTCCGCCTCCCCCCTGTATATGACTCGAGTATAAGCCGAGAGGGGGACTTTCAGCCCCTTAAAATGAGCTGAAAATCTTGGCTTATACTCGAGTATATACGGTAATTTCTCTTGCAGGTACTAGCGTCTCCGTAAGAGAGATTGACATGCTGCCATCTTGAAAGAGGCTCCACATTTTGAGTGTCTGTGGGTGATCTGCAGGCGCATCTGCACTATGTTGTAACATCTGGTCGCTGTGGGTTTGACACTGCATAAATACGCAGCATAAACCCGCAGCAATTCCTGACCGTAGGAACCTGGCCTAAAGTGTGCTGCCGAGTAAGCAGATGTGCTGAGCTCCTGCACAGCGTTTTGTACAGGCTCAGTAGAAAGTCTTTCCTCTTAGTCCGACCTCACAATCCCAGAGCAGAGCCCCATCTGAAAGAAGCTCAAGCTGAGCATGTGCACATCCACTCCATTCATTCTCTTTTGGGCTGCAATAAATACATGATTGATATACTCGTAAGCTCCATTCAGATGAGGCTCCTCAAAGCCGCATTCTGGGGATCATAGGCATAAATAAGTTACCTCCAATTTTATTGAGAGGGGATGACAAACTTCAAGCAACCAAAATATGCAACTGAAATTCAGATTTCTGCCACAGAGCAACCAGTGGATACGCATAAAATTTTGCTTCATTGTAATTTAATGGCCCTAATCTGCAGTTTTTCAAGGTGAAATCCTAGTAAACATGCTGCGCCTTCTCTACTACAGCCATATAAACACATGAATCGAGTATGAGAACACTATTCACATATGTTCCCAGTAAAAGATTAGAAGTTTGTGTCGGATTAGGCACAAAATCCTCAGAATGTGGACAAGGCCTAAAAGAGATGTCTGCCGTAAAGGCAAACAGATTTCACAGTGCAAAACTGGAATACAAAGGTGTAGACTATGTCACCCCGTATGAATGATAATAAATTGTCAGGCTAAAAGGATCAACATTAATTTAGGGGTTTTAAAAAAAAATAAAATAAAAAGTAGTCAGGATTTCAAATTTCATCCCATTTATGACCATGTACGCTTACTGGAAGCGGACACTCAGACGTAGCAGACTGTATCCCGGTGTCTGTCTCCAGTAGGCATATACACCCAAAAATAATGCACGGCGAGCACCATTACAGTCGATGGCCACGTTGGCGCATACACCCGAATCCAGTTTTGCGGGGGATTCAGACGTAAGTGTCACGAGTTGGGTCACGTCCCCCTAGAATACCTGGAGTTAGACAGTCACGTTGAGCAATGAATCGCAGGTCTTCTTTAGAGATGTTATGATTTGTGTCCCATATTAAATGGATTTAGTTTCCTCTGGTGCTGAAGAGGTTAATGACCCTTTCTATGCTAGTCAGAAACATCCAGCTCCATTTCAGCTGCTTCTGATCTGGTCATTACCTCTTCCTATAAAATCTGGTCAGACCTTCTTGTCCCTGCCGATAAAAGATTTTCCTTCCTGTGCTGTGTGCTAAAGCGTAGTGGTTGGAGTAGAATTGTACTAGTAGTGTTCTGTGGTTTGCTGTACTAAGTGTGTGTCTATCTCCTGATCCCATTTAGTTTATTCCTCCCTGTCCATATCCTCCTCCCTATTGTTGGTTAGTGCTTTTGTATGACAGAGGTTTTCAGTTATCTCTAGCTAACTGTCCTATGCCTCATGGGGTAGAGGAGAGACAGATCAGGATTTAACAGGAGCATAGTAAGGTCGGAGACTTGGGCCTCTCTACCTTCAAGAGTACCTCCGGGACAAAGATAGTTAGGGTCCCAGATTCAGGGATAGTTTGAGGTCCCTCTTTCTTACCGAAGACCATGACAGCGTGACAGTAGGCCCCGAAAGAGCCACTGAACGGGTGCTTGAACGCAGTGTGAAAGCACCCTGAGTCAATTGAAGCAAGAAAAAAAAAAAACGGATCACATACAGATTGTCATCTGCATGGTGTTTTTGTCACGTATACATTATAGTTATAAAGATAGGAAACTGTATTTGTTCTCTATGTTTTATTAAAATTTCATGAGAAAAAAAAACAGATGGCAATACAGACTTCAAAAAACAGACATACGGATGACATATAGATTACATACAGAGGACAAACCATCAATTTGTTCTGGATGAAAACAGATGATTTTTAGTGATGAACAAGTATACTCGTTGCTCGGGTTTTCCTGAGCATGCTCGGGTGCTCTCCGAGTATTTTGGGATGCTCGGAGATTTAGTTTCTGTTGCCGTAGCTGCATGATTTATGGCTGCTGGACAGCTTGAATACATGTGAGGATTGCCTGTTTGTTAAGGAATCCCCACATGTATTCAGGCTGTCAAATAGCCGCAAATCATGCAGCTGCGGCAACAGAAACTAAATCGCCGAGCACTTCCAAATACTCGGAGACCACCCAAGCATGCTCGGGAAAACCCGAGCAATGAGTATACTCACTCATCACTAATGATTTTGCATATGCTTTGTGAATCCGACCTTACAACCTTATTTTGGGTTCTTCATTAAGATTTCAACTAGACCTAGCAAGAAAATAGCATGGAAGTGAAATAATGTTTACGTTTCTTATTTTAGCTTTCTGTCATTAGGATCATATTATAAAAATGCACGCAGATGCGCCCAAGGTAGTGCAATGAAAACATCAGATGAGTTTTATGCTTGGCAGAGTTTTAGCTGAATTAGCAAATATTCACATTTTAATGTAATATATAAACTTGGATAAAAATAGTGGCAGTATTGACAATATAAACTAATCACATCGCCATTTTCATCTCTGCCATTGGCACATTGCATTGAGGTATTTTTGTTCGGACACTAAACTTTAAGATCACTGGCTGTTATGTAGATGTACAAGAAAACTATGCTGCCCCCTAGCAATCTGTGCCAATGCTTGCTCAATGTCATACTAATGAATAAGATGCCAAGAAGCACGCAAAGGTCAGACGTTGCCAGCACATTCTACAGCATTAGAGGACGGAGGCTAATCATTGATTGACTTTATGCAAGGTCACCTATTTAACTTTTTTTCCACACTACAGCGAAACTGAGAATGCAAGCAAATGCACAAAAAAGCATGTTTTACGTAAAATATTCAAAGGGCTTGTCTGGTCTTTTTATACAATCAGCAGTCATTCTATGTGACTGCAGACGTCTCAATCCTTACAGTGTGCGCACCTTGCGCCGACAGTATTCTCGGCTGTTGAATGCGAAGTTTGTGATTTGCGTACTTCCAGCCACAGTCCAACTAGACTTGCCCAATCAACTTGTATTGAGAGAAAGATGAGCACGTCTAAACCGGCACATGAACTCAAAAACATTTCCAGAATCCGTCCCTTCCTCAGCCCTCAATCTACTAAAACTCTTGTGCATGCCCTCATCATCTCTCGCCTTGATTACTGCAGCACCCTCCTCTTTGGCCTCCTCGTCAACTCTTTTGCACCACTCCAGTCTGTCCTCAACTCTGCTGCCCGACTAATCCACCTCTCTCCTCGCTATTCCCCTGTTTCTCTCCTCTGCAAATCCCTCCACTGGATCCCAATTCCTCAACGAATCCAGTTCAAACTACTAACACTGACCTACAAAGCTATCCACAACCTGTCCCCTCTCTATATCTCTGAACTAAACTCCCAATATCTTCATTCACTTAATATTCGATCCTCCCAAGACCTCCTACTATCCTCCACACTTATTCGTTCCTCACACAACCACCTCCAACATGTCTCCCGAATATCCCCTATCCTCTGGAATTCCACGCCTCAACATGTCCACCACCCTCGGATCCTTCAGATGGAACCTGAAAACCCATCTGTGAGGAAGGAACAGCCACCATCTTGGATATGGCCTGCTCCAGCCGCCATGTTGTCTGAATTCACAGATTCACAGCAGCTAACTGCTGTAATTCCCTATGGCCTCTGGGCATATTCGATACAATAGGGTTTGGTCTTTGAAAAGGTCTATTAGTACAGGATTTACTGCTCAATGTGAATAGCCAGGCCTGTTAGTATGCCAAGTAGGCCAGGCCAAACAATACTTCAAAGCTGGGGGCTTCAATTAGATTTTACCTGCCAGCTAGACACAGAAAACACATCTATTGTGTCTCCCAGCCATGACGGCTCCGTTCTAGGATTATGAATTATGAGCACATCTTTCTAGGTACAAACTCATAAAAAAGATCTGCGTGATCCTGTAGACCTCGGGCATCTGATGGTGCAACTCCCGAGTCGGTGATGGCTCGGGGGTCTGAGATATAGAGATTGGCTCTCCACCGAGACCCAATCGGGCCAGGTTTGATCTCCATGCGACAGGCAAAACATACTGCATCCGCTGGTGATAATCTCCACCCTTAGCCCCCTGCAGAATTTATTCCCAATACCTAATAAAGGGGTTAACTTTCTCCAGGACGATCGGATCAGGACACGAGAGGTACCAGCGGATGCAGTATGTTTTGCCTGTCGCATGGAGATCAAACCTGGCCCGATTGGGTCTCGGTGCAGAGCCAATCTCTATATCTCAGACCCCCGAGCCATCACCGACTCGGGAGTTGCACCATCAGATGCCCGAGGTCTGCAGGATCACGCAGATATTTTTTATGAGTTTGTACCTAGAAAGATGTGCTCATAATTCATAATCCTAGAACGGAGCCATCATGGCTGGGAGACACAATAGATGTGTTTTCTGTGTCTAGCTGGCAGGTATAATCTAATTGAAGCCCCCAGCTTTGAAGTATTGTTTGGCCTGGCCTACTTAGCATACTAACAGGCCTGGCTATTCACATTGAGCAGTAAATCCCGTCTTGAGTCGAATCTACTCAGCATACTAATAGACCTTTTCAAAGACCAAACCCTACTGTATCGAATATGCCCAGAAGCCATAGGGAATTACAGCAGTTAGCTGCTGTGAATCTGTGAATTCAGACAACATGGCGGCTGGAGCAGGCCATATCCAAGATGGTGGTTGTTCCTTCCTCACACCATCACTTCAGGAAAGCCTACAGCCTGTAATAACCACTCTGCCGCCTCGCCACCACCAGAGCTGCCGCCTCGCCACCACCACCAGAGCTGCCGCCTCGCCACCACCTCCATAAGAGCTGCCACCTCGCCACCACCACCAGAGCTGCTGCCTCGCCACCACCACCACCAAAGCTGCCGCCTCATCACCACCAGAGCTGCCGCCTCACCATCACCACCAGAGCTGCCACCCCGCCACCACCACCACTAAAGCTGCCGCCTCGCCACCACCACCACTAGAGCTGCCGCCTCGCCACCACCACCACTAGAGCTGCCGCCTCGCCACCACCACCAGAGCTGCCACACCCCCGACTTTCTGTCTCTTCCCCATTATCCCGTAGAATTTAAGTCCGTAAGGACAGGGTCCTCTCCCCTCTGTACCAGTCTGTCATAGTAAATTTGTTTACTATAAACGATATCTATAACTTTGTATGTAACCCCTTCTCATGTACAGCACCATGGAATTAATGGCGCTATATAAATAAATAATAATAATGACCGCATGTGTGCAAAGTGCATACGCTCTCTGGCAACATTGGAATCCAGACAGCGTGAGGTGCGCACGCTGTAAAAAATACACAAGTTTGCAGTCACATACAATGACGGAAGATTTTATAAAAACACCGGACAACGCCTATAGCATTTTCCGTCCAAAGATTTAGGTTATGTTCCAAATGCATAAAACAAGGCTGTTTTTCCTGCAGCAGCTTCTCTGCAGGTTTCTGCACCAAAATACAATCTGCTTTGATTATTGCATTTTTTGCTATGCTTTTTAATGAAATTTCCTTTTTTTGTAAAAGAAATGCCTGATAAGTGCATGTACAATGACCACTTATTGCTATAGGCCAACTTTTCTTTCAGGACACATAAGAACAAGGATTCTGTAACCCCAGTTACATTGCCCTTCACAGCAGTAAAAGAACAATATTAAGGCTATGTGCACACGTTGTGGAATTGCCATGGAAATTTCCGCGGCAATTCCGCACCTCCCTGCCGCGGGAAATACGCATATTATAGGTATGCGTATTCCCGCTAAAAACTAGCGTTTTGCAAGCGGAATTAGCTTGCAGAATGCTAGCGTTTTACAAGCGATCTGACAGGTTGGTCACACGAGTCAAAAGTGTTTGACTCGTGTGACCAACTTTTTACTATTGATGCCGCCTATGTCGCATCAATAGTAAAAAGATCTAATGTAAAAATAATAAAAAATCGTGCTATTCTCACCTTCCGGCGGCCCCCGCAGCTTTCCAGCCTCTCAGCGACGCTCCCAGCCAATCCCGTTCCCAGGAGTCCTTTGCGACAATCATCCCGATGACGTAGCATCACGTGAGACCGCTACGTCATCTGGGTGATCTCGCAATTCATTACTGGGAACGGGATTGGCGGGAGCGTCGCTGAGAGGCGGGAAAGCTGCGTGGGACGCCGGAAGGTGAGAATGTCATTATTTTTTATTTTAATTATTGTTTTTACATGGATATGGTACCCAGGGCCTGGAGGAGAGTCTCCTCTCCTTCAGACCCTGGGTACCATCCGCACATGAACCGCTTACTTTGCGCATGGTTGGCACAGCCACATGTGGAAAGTAATTGGTTCAATGCATTCCTATGGCGGCGTAATCGCCGCGGTTCCGCAAAAAGAATGAGCATGCTGCGGATTCTCCCGCGATGCGATTCCGCCGCGGAAAAACCAGCAGCATGTGCACAGCATTGCGGAATCACATAGGCCTTAATGAGTTGTATTGTGTAAGCGGTTCTGCCGCGGTTTCGCGGTGTTTCCGCCGCGAAAAACCGCGGCAAAACCGCTAGGAATCCGCAACGTGTGCACAGGCCCTTATATTGAAAAGTCAGTGAATTAATACCATTCACAGGGCTAATCCCCATACAAATGCTCAGCACATCAAACTGCGCACACAAAGCAGAAATCTGAGTGAGAGACCCGAACATTTCTGTCCATCGTCCTCTAGTGTTGTGAACACACTCCAAAAACAAACAAAAACTTTCCATCTAGAAATATGTCTAAATTAACCAAGAAATGTAGCTGTCCTCAATGTTAAGTATTCCCCAACATTGTCTACATCGGGGTGGGCAATTAATTTTCCTGGGGGTCACATGAACCAATAGGCTGAAATTAATTCTGCTCAATATTAATATATTCATTATTAATTGTATCACTTAATATTGAGCAGAATTAAGTATGGCTCACACTGGTAGTGCCCCTTCATGTAAAACAAGCTCCGGAGGCAGAGTTACCTCCAGGCAGCGTCCTCCCCAGAGCCTGGAAGAGGTCATTTATATAAAGTGATAAAAGATGATTTATCCACAGCAAGGCATCTGATATGAATCACACAGGGAGACCCGTTTTCAGCATTCTATATCCTATATGCCCATATTAATAATTTACATAGGTCACATGTGGTGACAGATGCCCTTTAAGCCACGTTCCCACAATGAGTATTTTTGGTGCTGCAGATTTTCAGCAGCATTTCTGCACCTATTAGCTAAATTAAAGGGAACCTGTTACCTCGTTATTAGCTATTAAACTGGCCCCAGTGTAGTGTTAGGCTAGTTTCACATTAGCGGTTGAGTATGCAGCATATCGTCCGCAAACGCATGCATGCATTTGCGGACGAATGGCAAGTGCTATTTTCCCCAATTTTCTTAATTTACAGAAGCCACGCCCAATGGGCGTACGTAAATTCTTGCATATGCAAAGAGTACGCATGTGCTTGCATATGCATCCGTTCTCATAGACTGTAATCCGTTGTTTAGACGCATTCCTTCCGCAAGCGTCCGCATGCGTTTGGAGGCGGAAATTTGCCGCCTCCAAAATTGCAACATGGTACGTTAGCGGCGCCACACGGCACATGCCAAAACGACGCATGCGTAGTGAAATGTGGCCGGAAGCATACGAATGCATGTACCTGCGTCCACAATGTTAAAGGTAGGAAAACACAACGCATGTGAATGTATGTGGCCGAAACGCCGCGGACACAACCGCAAATGTGAAACCAGCCTTAGTGATGCAATGTGCATCACGAACAGGTTTTTATCAAAGCTCCAAGCATTATGTTTACAAACCAGATGTGGCTTTTTTTTTTTTTTTTTTATATGAGGTAAATTGTAGCAAATAATTGACATAATAAAGCAGCAGTGACTATAAATGCGCCATTGATTGCAGCCAGGAAGACTTCATTGTGTGTGGCGGTTTCCAGCTGTGACCCGGGATCAGACAGCGAGTGTCATTGTATGAACTGCGGACAATACTGTGGAGACAACAAAGCCCTAACTGGCAAGTGGTGTAATAGTGCCGCCATCCTGCTCATCCCCGGAGATGGGCTCCATGTGACCAACAGAAAACCACATCCTCCTACTATATATAGACCATACATGTGCCATCATCAGGGCTTCCATAGAAAACAAAACTGTCCCTGCCCACTGAGTACTGCCAAAATAATCCCAGCAATTAGCTGCAAACAGGACCCAGCCCCAGTGCAAAGCACACAATCTCATGAGATCACAGCACAGGCCTGGGCAAACCGAAGCCGGTCAGTGAGCAACTACACATTGTACGGCCGAGTACACATAGGACATAAACATATATAAAGGGCTTGTCCGGCGTTTTGATGAAAGTCTGAAGTCACTATGTGGGATCACAAACTTCTGAATCCTTAGAGCGTGTGCACGGAACGCTGTAAGGATTCTCTGCTGTTGCCTGTGAGAGCGGGTCGTTATGTGATCGTAAGTGTGAGATTTCCATACACTGGTAACCTGGCGACTAGATGTGCTCAGCCTCAATACAAGGGAAATAAGTGAGGCCAGGTACGTCTAGTTGGACTGTGGCTGGAAGAATGCAACTTGTGGTCATGTGACGGCCTGCGCTCGCCGGCAACACCGGATAATACGGACAGCGTGAAAGGATTCAGCATTCTGCAGATACATAGACTGACCGCATACTTTCATCAATACCCTGGACCCTTTTGAAGACGCCATGGGTGATTACTTAATCCGCCCGTTTTGCAATAGCTCGTAATAAAGAAAAAAAAGAATATACAGTAACTATCCTCACACATGGCATTTACTTCATAGGCCTCATTTAAATGTCAAATATTTTTATCATACACAAAATACTGGCTGATATTTCTGTTTTTGATCACAGGGTCATCAGTGTTTGGTCAATGTGTTGTCAGTTGTTATCTGGTGGAGGTTTCCCAAGCAGTGAAAAACAGGCATCACACGAACTGCATCCACATGCTGGGATTTTTTTCATGGACCTATATATTTACAACATCTGCAAGGATTTTCTATGTTGTCCACATGTTTGCATGGGTTTCCTCTGGATTCTTCTGTTTCCTCCCAGACGCCAAAGAAATACTGGTAGGGAATTTAGATTTTGAGCCCCAATGGGGACAGAGATGTTTTATGAAAAACACTGATGGAATATGTACGTGAGGAACAGATGTCTGAATGAGGCCTTATTGTGACGGAGATAAAATTGTAATTAAAATTAACATTAGTAATGTGCACAGTTTTTTGCATATCTACAGTTTTTAGTAGCCATCGAGAGATAACAATTACGATATATCTTGTGATTTGCAGGGTTTAGACATTGAGTAATTCCTAGTTGAAAAATTGTTAAAATGAACAAATTACTACAAGTAATTCTGGAATAATGGTACATGGACTGGATTCTAACAGCGGCAAGAAAAGTTTTCTATGGATTTATTGGGACATTTGGCTAGCTACATATTATTAGTATAGAAATCTCTGGCCATATTGAAATCCGACATGGACAGACTACATACCCATTGTAGTCTACGGGCCTGCTGACAAGTCCGTTTTTGATCTGACTAGTAGGAAAAAATGGATAGCGCACAGATGACATCCGTGTGTCCTCCCTGTGCCATTTTTCATTAAGCAGTTCATAGGAGAAGCTTTGAAAAACCGCTCTATTTTTTTTTCTGTATACAAGAAAAATGGATGACACACAGATTGTAAAAGCAGACACATGGACCAAAAGTGAATGCAGCACACAAATTGTCTATTTTTCACATGAGAGGAAAAAAAAAAAGCTTCACCAACGATGTCTGAACGAAAGCTAAGACTTAGAGGTGCAGACTATGTTCTAGGTACAGAAAAATGCAAACTAAGAGGGCACCACAATTAGGCCGGGATCACACATGCGAGGAATACGGCCGAGTCTCGCATGTTAATATCCGGCACTGCCGCCGGCCTCGGGAGTGGAGCGTGCGGCCGCACAGCAATACATGGAGCCGCACGCTCTGCTCCCGAGGCCGGCAGCAGTGACGGGTATTACCATGCGAGACTCGGCCGTATTCCTCGCATGTGTGATCCCGGCCTTAAGGGGAACAACCTAACTTATACTGAGTGATTATCTATTAACACAAAAAGAAAAAGAAGCAAGTACAAATAATTAAACAATCTACCCACCTCAGTCAAAAAAGGATCACATAACCTACCCTTTACAACTAAATAAACTAATGACCCAAAGGGACCTCTAAGTGCCAGTTCGAAACAATGTATAAACTATAAAGCAATATACAAAAATCTAGTCCTGTAAGAATACCTGTCACATAACTGTAGTTTGAAATACCAGGGCTAGGGGCTCCTTCCACATCCCTAAATCTAGGGGTGCCCTAGCTATCCTTGCTCACTGGATTACTTCTAATGGTGAAGATGCTGGCGCCACGTACTTTGCTGAACTCCTAAATCAGCCCTTCTCTGTGCCGTCCCCCACTCAGGGAAGTGGGGAGTTGAAGTGCACAAGAATACACAACCCAGACTAAGACATGGATAAATGAAAATACCAAATCATACAAATATGCACTTACAAACAAAAAAGTGGAACACCAGGAAGTAAAAGGAAGGAACAACCAAATAGGAAAGGATGAGGATATGCAGACAGATAAATCACCAAGCAACAGTCTTCAGATCAACACTCCAAATGTCTCCTCAACAAATACCTCTAACTCCTCACTAGGCAGTATAAGACTGAGGCCGAAGTCACACTTGCGAGAAACTCGCACAAGTCTCGCACCTCCATACCCGGCACTGCCGCTGGCACTCAGACTGGAGCGTTCAGCTGCATAGAAATACATGCAGCTGCACACTCCATGCCGGCGGCAGTGCCGGGTATAAAGGTGCAAGTTTCACGCAAGTGTGATCCCAGCCTAACACTGGCAATTCAGATTGCCAGAGGCGAGTATATATAGGAGTGGGGAGTGGCCAACACTGAACAGCTGAAACCATCAAGGTAGGAAAGCTTCAGAGACTCAAGTGAACAGATTTGACACCTGCACTGCTAGCAGAAACCTTAACAATTTAATATGATGGTGAAGTGCTTCTAATCAGTGCAGGAGTATGTGGAATCAGACACCGCGGTCTTCTGACCCCGCTCTGTCGCTGGAAACCCGTAACAATACCTCAGTATAGCAAATAATATACTGGTTAGAAAATTTGAGATAACAAGTGCATGGAACCCAATGGAGATAATAAACCCTGTAATGGGGAAATAAGCACTAAACATCTGTTATGAAAAAAACACAACTGACCATAAGATAATGGGTATAATAAGGACCTGTAAATTGGGTCAGAGAAGGAAGGGATCGCCACTAGGCCTGTGGCTTCATCAGGGGTAAAGATTAAGTGCCAGGTACTGCAGTGAAGGGGGCGCTCCTGGTGGTTCTTTCTTCTGCTAATGGTTGTTTTATCTCCAGACATTACAGTACATACATGATTTTTTCTTTGTAAAGGCAATCAAGTGAGATCTGCAGAACGTGGCTGAAGTCCATAGGGTAGTAGCTGTACTTGGAAATTTCGCTGAACCGCACTTATCCCATATTTACATCAATGGGGAGACTCCCATGGACGTCGCCGTGCCAGGTAACTACAGGGAAACGGCAGAGACTCTGAAGCCGTCCTTTCACCGATTTCTACAGGGACTAGGTTTATCCCAACAATGTAATATTGTAGACACCCGGGCATCTTACTATAGTGATTTTTCTTAAACAAATTTTCTTTTTACAAATGTTTTTTCTGAAACAAAATAAAACACAAACAAACACATTGTTCCATTATTAATATTCACAAAAAAAAAACACACACTTGTCCTTAATCCTACAGAATAAGCAGGATTTTATGGGTTAACAAGACACTATTAATAACAAGGAAAACTGTTTCATGATTTCCACACCGTCATGCTAGGACATGATGCACTCACGGCCCGGCCCAAGGATTTGTCCCATCTCTTCCATGTGCGGATACAGGAAGCGGCATTTGTTTCTTTACAGTAGGGTTGATGCAGTATTCAGATCCCACTGATGATCTCACCACAAAGACATGATCCCAGCTCTCCTTTCTGGCTGGTGTCAGGAGGTCGCTAGGAGTGGCACCCACAGTCATTCAGAACGCTGATCCTACCAGAATCACAGTGCCAGCTGCCGGGATTGTTACAGGACGGCGCGACAGTATGACAATCCACCCCGGCTGCCAAATGTAGACCGCAATGCCATGAAAGCCAAATGCAAAGAGCTTGAAAATGGCCTAACTATTGTGTCATATCAAAACTCAGCGGAAAAGCAGAAAATGACCTTCACTTTCATCCAGAAAACTTAGACGTTTTTCTCAATTGTCGTCCATATACAATCCATTTTATACAGCAGCAGCTATTAATCATCTACAGGACCATGTACAGCTTCCTATGTTACATGATTGCAATGTATCGGTAAGAATAAGACGCTTTACTGTGGTCCGTACAGCATCAGACTTTTTCTCGCAGCCATAGACTTGAATGGGCGATTCACATTCGATTTACAGAAGAAACTGCACTGCCCCAATGAATAATATTGATCTAAGTACTACCCGTTTTTTTTCACGGACAGCACAAGGAGTGAAATTATGGTCGTGTGAACAAGCCCCAAAAGTAGCTCATTGAAAATAGTCCTGTTTTCTGGAATCTGACGTGATTCCGCCCATTGGTAACATGTGTAGTATCCTGTTTAGTCTGCGCCTCAGAGAGGAGCACAGAACCATCAGATTATTCTGGGAGCTCTATCCTGACAAACATGCAGTGTACCCAGGCTGCCGTCACCTGACAAATGAAAAAATAAATAAAAATACTCGTTCTCGGCAGCACATGTGTACACAGTGCTGCCAAGAACAATGGCAGCCTACGTGACCAGTGTGATCTATAAATGATGGCTCTGTGCACATAGTAAACAGGTTCTTAAACGACCGGCTTCCAGCTAGCAGCTGATCGGCGGTGGTCTAGTGCAGCGAGTCGGGTGGTGTAGACCACCATAAATGATGAGTAAAGTCTGCAGCCTCTCACCTTTACATATTCCCAAACAAATGGAAAAGCGGACTGCAGAGGCTGCTGGAAGACCAGACTAAAGTACCGCTCCAGCAGGTGTGGGTCATATGTGTGGACAAGATCACTGCACATCATTACCGGGCATGTACAAGACTGGCTCCATGCCACCGGTGGTTTACGGCTTCGTCCATATAAGCACATACCTTGTGCAGAGAAAATAAGCTCTTTTTCTGTGAATCTGTGACATAGCTAAATCATCATGGGTTAAATACAGGTTTGCTGCAGATTTGGCTGTGAATTTCAGTCACTGCATGCAAGCTGACAGTTTCCTGCTGCACTGGCTATTTGGTAGAGATGAGTAAATGAATTTGTAGGACTGTGGTCCAGCATTTAGATGAGTGTTCTGTAGCCACCGGCCGGGAGCCCTCTTCTTACCGGTCGGCATCATGGACGCCTCTTCTGATTAGTTGGCCTGGAGCGATGTCATACAGGAGTCACGCCACTACGATGACGTATTTCCGGGCCTACGTATCAGAAGGCGCCTGAGATGCTGGCACGTGGGAGGCAGTTTGCAGGGCTCTCGCCTGGTGGCCCTGGAATTCTGAAGTGGCCCTGGACCTAGGAATAGAGATGCTTATGTCTACTAATTGACTTTTATGGTTTGTCCATATAAGAAGTCATCCCAGCCACAAAAAATTGGTGGAATTACTACCCCCGAGACCAACAATGATAATGAGAATGAGGGGGCCACAGTGAGAATGGAGGGGCCACAGCTGTCGCTTAGCACTGGTCTCTAGTTATTTCTTGCATAACAGGTGGCCGAGAACTCAGCTGTGCAGGGAAATACTGGAACTGGGAGCTGCAGCCATGGGAAAAGCCTTAGCAATATACCATCACATCCTATGGCCTGAAAGACCCATCACAGAAACATACATTATGACTATGCAATGCTAAAAAATGTGCAATAAAATTTAAAACAGAACCCAAGAAATACAGACAAATATCAGTCACCTGGACTTGACATAGTAGCAGATAAAGGAGATAAAGTAGCGCAAGTGAATTACCAGGCAAATCGTCTTTACACCAGTAAGCCTCTTAATTAGAGGAGAATAAGCCTCCGACTTCTGAGCAAAGCTCAACCAAGGCATCAAACAATGAACTGACCGCAGGATGCTGGAGCCTTGTACCTGTAGCACCGAACATCTGCTTCTGCCAGCTGGACCGAAACCTTCCATGAATGTATGAGTATATCAATTGTACTTTAATAACTGCACATTAGACAGCGCTGTGCACTAACCTGGCATCATGATGTATTATAAAGAAACCGCTTCCAACAACATGGAATACCAAAGGGAATAATACCTTATCAATTCCCTGCTACTCCAGTACTGACATTTATTTTATCCTCCACTGGTAATCAGTCTACTGGCTCAAGAGATGACGTGTCGACACAACGTGACCACTGCAAACAATCACTGGCTGCAGCTTTGTCGTGCCAGCAGGGCTGTGGAGTCGGTAATCCAAACCTCCGACTCCTCCATTTCCCTAACCCCACAGCACTGCCTCACTACTGAGCCTGTACATAAAGTGCAGCACAGATTCATCTCCACAGCACTGCCTCACTACTGAGCCTGTACATAAAGTGCAGCACAGATTCATCTCCACAGCACTGCCTCACTACTGAGCCCTGTACATAAAGTGCAGCACAGATTCATCTCCACAGCTCTGCCTCACTACTGAGCATGTACATAAAGAGCAGCACAGATTCATCTCCATAGCACTGCCTCACTACTGAGCATGTACATAAAGTGCAGCACAGATTCATCTCCATAGCACTGCCTCACTACTGAGCATGTACATAAAGTGCAGCACAGATTCATCTCCACAGCACTGCCCACTACTGAGAATGTACATAAAGTGCAGCACAGATTCATCTCCACAACACTGCCCCACTACTGAGCATGTACATAAAGTGCAGCACAGATTCATCTCCACAGCACTGGCCACTACTGAGCATGTACATAAAGTGCAGCACAGAGTCATCTCCACAGCACTGCCTCACTACTGACCTGTACATAAAGTGTAGCACAGATTCATCTCCACAGCGCTGCCCACTACTGAGCATGTACATAAAGTGCAGCACAGATTCATCTCCACAGCACTGGTCACTACTGAGCCATGTACATAAAGTGCAGCACATATTCATCTCACAGCACTGCCTCACTACTGAACCTGTACATAAAGTGTAGCACAGATTCATCTCCACAGCGCTGCCTCACTGCTGAGCATGTACATAAAGTGCAGCACAGATTCATCTCCACAGCGCTGCCTCACTACTGAGCCTGTACATAAAGTGCAGCACAGATTCATCTCCACAGCACTGCCTCACTACTGAGCATGTACATAAAGTGCAGCACAGATTCATCTCCAAGCACTGCCTCACTACTGAGCATGTACATAAAGTGCAGCACAGATTCATCTCCACAGCACTGCCTCACTACTGAGCATGTACATAAAGTGCAGCACAGATTCATCTCCACAGCACTGCCCACTACTGAGAATGTACATAAAGTGCAGCACAGATTCATCTCCACAGCACTGGTCACTACTGAGCCTGTACATAAAGTACAGCACAGATTCATCTACACAGCGCTGCCTCACTACTAGCCTGTACATAAAGTGCAGCACAGATTCATCTCCACAGCCTGCCTCACTACTGAGCCTGTACATAAAGTGCAGCCAGATTCATCTACACAGCACTGCCTCACTACTGAGCTGTACATAAAGTGCAGCACAGATTCATCTCCACAGCACTGGCTCACTACTGAGCATGTACATAAAGTGCAGCACAGATTCATCTCCACAGCACTGCCTCACTACTGAGCCTGTATATAAAGTGCAGCACAGATTCATCTCCACAGCCTGCCTCACTACTGAGCCTGTACATAAAGGTAGCACAGATTCATCTACACAGCACTGGTCACTACTGAGCCTGTACATAAAGTGCAGCACAGATTCATCTACACAGCGCTGCCTCACTACTGAGCCTGTACATAAATGCATCACAGATTCATCTCCATAGCACTGGTCACTACTGAGCTGTACATAAAGTGCAGCGACAGATTCATCTCCACAGCACTGCCTCACTACTGAGCATGTACATAAAGTGCAGCACAGATTCATCTCCACAGCACTGGTCACTACTAGCCTGTACATAAAGTACAGCACAATTCATCTACACAGCGCTGCCTCACTACTTAGCTGTACATAAAGTGCAGCACAGATTCATCTCCACAGCCCTGCCTCACTACTGAGCCTGTACATAAAGTGCAGCACAGATTCATCTACACAGCACTGCCTCACTACTGAGCTGTACATAAAGTGCAGCACAGATTCATCTCCACAGCACTGCCTCACTACTGAGCATGTACATAAAGTGCAGCACAGATTCATCTCCACAGCGCTGCCTCACTACTGAGCATGTACATAAAGTGCAGCACAGATTCATCTCCACAGCACTGCCTCACTATGAGCATGTACATAAAGTGCAGCACAGATTCATCTCCACAGCACTGGTCACTACTGAGCATGTACATAAAGTGCAGCACAATTCATCTCCACAGCCTGCCTCACTACGAGCATGTACATAAAGTGCAGCACAGATTCATCTCCACAGCACTGTCACTACTAGCATGTACATAAAGTGCAGCACAATTCTCTCCACAGCCTGCCTCACTACTGAGCATGTACATAAAGTGCAGCACAGATTCATCTCCACAGCACTGCCTCACTACTGAGCATGTACATAAAGTGCGCACAGATTCATCTCCACAGCACTGCCTCACTACTGAGCATGTACATAAAGTGCAGCACAAGTCATCTCCACAGCACTGCCTCACTACTGAGCATGTACATAAAGTGCAGCACAGATTCATCTCCACAGCACTGCCTCACTACTGAGCATGTACATAAAGTGCAGCACAGATTCATCTCCACAGCACTGCCTCACTACTGAGCATGTACATAAAGTGCAGCACAGATTCATCTCCACAGCACTGCTCACTACTGAGCATGTACATAAAAGTCAGCACAGGTCATCTCCACAGCACTGCCTCACTATGAGCATGTACATAAAGTGCAGCACAGATTCATCTCCACAGCACTGCCTCACTACTGAGCATGTACATAAAGTGCAGACAGATTCATCTCCACAGCACTGCCTCACTACTGAGCATGTACATAAATCAGCAAGATTCATCTCCACAGCACTGCCTCACTAGAGCATGTACATAAGTGCAGCACAGATCATCTCCACGACTGCTCACTAAGCCTGTACATAAAGTGCAGCACAAATTCATCTCCACAGCCTGCTCAGTACTGAGCAGTACATAAAGTGCAGCACAGATCATCTCACAGCACTAGCCTCACTACGAGCATGTCACATAAGTGCAGCACAGATTCATCTCCACAGCACTGCCTCACTACTGAGCATGTACATAAAGTGCAGCACAGATTCATCTCCATAGCACTGCCTCACTACTGAGCATGTACATAAAGTGCAGCACAGATTAATCTCCACAGCACTGCCTCACTACTGAGCATATACATAAAGTGCAAGCACAGATTCATCTCCACAGCACTGCCTCACTACGAGCCTGTACATAAAGTGCAGCACAGATTCATCTCCATAGCACTGCCTCACTACGAGCCTGTAGATAAAGTGCAGCAAAATTCATCTCCACAGCACTGCCTCACTACTGAGGCATGTACATAAAGTGCAGCACAGATTCATCTCCACACACTGCCTCACACGAGCATTCATAAGTGCAGCACAGATTCATCTCCACAGCACTGCCTCACTACTGAGCATGTACATAAAGTGCAGCACAGATTCATCTCCACAGCACTGCCTCACTACTGAGCATGTACAAAGTGCAGACACAGATTCATTCCACACTGGTCACTACTGAGCATGTACAAAAGTGCAGCACAGATTCATCTCCACAGCACTGCCTCACTACTGAGCATTAAAATTGCAGCCAATTCACTCCACAGCATGCCTCACTACTGAGCATAAATAAAGTGCAGCACAGAGTCATCTCACACACTAGCTCACTACGAGCATGTACATAGCACGTTCAGGACTAGAGCTTACTCAACATGCAGACATTCACTCAACATGCTACATAAAGTGCAGCAAAGAGTTCACTTCATCCACAGCACTGCCTCACTCTGAGCATGTACATAAAGTGCAGCACAGATTCATCTCAACACTCCCACTCTCACTAATGAGATGTACAGACAAGTGCATCACAGATTCACTCCACAGTACTGCCATACTAAGGCACATAAGTGCAGCCACAGACATCTAACAGCACTGCCTCACATGAGCCTGTCAAAAGTGCAGCAAATCATCTCCACTGCACATGACCTAAAGTGCGACGATAATCAAGAAGATCCATTCACACTGCGCTCACACTGAGCACGTACATAAAGTGCAAGCAGCTCAACTGATCTCCCAACAGTGCAGCACGCTCATCTAAGCCTGCTACTAAATACAAGACAGCATATCACTCCAAGCACTGCCTCACTACTGAGCATGTACATAAAGTGCAGCACAGATTCATTCCCAGCACGCTCACTCTGAGCATGTAATAAAGTGCAGCACAATTCTTCCACAGCACTGCCTCACATGAGCATGTACATAAATGCAGCACAGATTCATCCCACAGCCTCCTACGAGCATGTTACATAAGATCCACAGATCCTCCACAGCACTGCTAATGAGCATGTACATAAGTGCCACATCATCTCCCAACTGGTCACATAGCGTAATAAGTGCAGCACGATCGTCTCACAGACTGCCCATAAAGATTCATAAGCAGCACATCATCTACAGAAACTGTCACACAGCTCATACTAAGTGCAGCACAATTCATCTCAAAGGCAGCACATTATCTCCCTAATGCAGCAAATTCACTCCACAGCCCTCTCAACTGACTGTACATAAGTGCAGCACAGATCATCTAAGTCTACATTATTCACACTGCTAATGAGCTGTACTAGGCAACATCTAACATGCCATAGACTAAAGTGCAGACATCATCCCAGCTGCTCACAGTGTAATAATGCGCACATCACTCCACAGCATGCTCATCACATGAAAAGTGCAGTTCCTCAAGCCTCCTCATCTTATAAGTCAGAATTCCCAAGCGCCATATGACGTCATAAATGCACAGATTATTCACAGCCTCTCACTATGCTACAAGTGCAGCAAGATTCATCACTGCCAAGCTGTACAAGTGCGCATTCTCTCCAAGCTGCAATGACTGTAATAAAGTGCAGCACAGATTCATCTCCACAGCACTGCCTCACTACTGAGCATTACATAAAGTGCAGCACAGATTCATCTCCACAGCACTGCCTCACTACTGAGCTGTACATAAAGTGCAGCACAGATTCATCTCCACAGCACTGCCTCACTACTGAGCTGTACATAAAGTGCAGCAAGATTCATCTCCACAGCACTGCCTCACTACTGAGCATGTACATAAAGTGCAGCACAGATTCATCTCCACAGCACTGCCTCACTACTGAGCATGTACATAAAGTGCAGCACAGATTCATCTCCACAGCACTGCCTCACTACTGAGCCTGTACATAAAGTGCAGCAAGATTCATCTCCACAGCACTGCCTCACTACTGAGCTGTACATAAAGTGCAGCACAGATTCATCTCCACAGCACTGCCTCACTACTGAGCATGTACATAAAGTGCAGCACAGATTCATCTCCCAGCACTGGTCACACTGAGCATGTACATAAAGTGCAGCACAGATTCATCTCCACAGCACTGCCTCACTACTGAGCTGTACATAAAGTGCAGCACAGATTCATCTCCACAGCACTGCCTCACTACTGAGCCTGTACATAAAGTGCAGCACAGATTCATCTCCACAGCACTGGTCACTACTGAGCTGTACATAAAGTGCAGCACAGATTCATCTCCCAGCACTGTCACTACTGAGCATGTACATAAAGTGCAGCACTAATTCATCTCCACAGCACTGCCTCACTACTGAGCATGTACATAAAGTGCAGCACAGATTCATCTCCACAGCACTGGTCGATGACTGAGCATTGTACATAAAGTGCAGCACAGATTCATCTCCACAGCACTTCCTCACTATTGAGCCTGTACATAAAGGGCAGCACAGATTCATCTCCACAGCGCTGCCTCACTGAGCATGTACATAAAGTGCAGCACAGATTCATCTCCACAGCACTGCCTCATTACTGAGCATGTACATAAAGTGCAGCACAGATTCATCTCCACAGCACTGGTCACTACTGAGCATGTACATAAAGTGCAGCACAAATTCATCTCCACAGCCCTGACTCACTACTGAGCATGTACATAAAGTGCAGCACAGATTCATCTCCACAGCCCTGACTCACTACTGAGCATGTACATAAAGTGCAGCACAGATTCATCTCCACAGCACTGGTCACTACTGAGCATGTACATAAAGTGCAGCACAAATTCATCTCCACAGCCCTGACTCACTACTGAGCATGTACATAAAGTGCAGCACAGATTCATCTCCACAGCACTACCTCACTACTGAGCATGTACATAAAGTGCAGCACAGATTCATCTCCACAGCACTGGTCACTACTGAGCATGTACATAAAGTGCAGCACAAATTCATCTCCACAGCCCTGACTCACTACTGAGCATGTACATAAAGTGCAGCACAGATTCATCTCCACAGCACTGCCTCACTACTGAGTATGTACATAAAGTGCAGCACAGATTCATCTCCACAGCACTGCCCCACTACTGAGCATGTACATAAAGTGCAGCACAGATGCATCTCCACAGCACTGGTCACTACTGAGCATGTACATAAACTGCAGCACAGATTCATCTCCACAGCACTGCCTCACTACTGAGCATGTACATAAAGTGCAGCACAGATTCATCTCCACAGCACTGGTCACTACTGAGCATGTACATAAAGTGCAGCACAGATTCATCTCCACAGCACTGGTCACTACTGAGCATGTACATAAAGTGCAGCACAGATTCATCTCCACAGCACTGGTCACTACTGAGCATGTACATAAAGTACAGCACAGATTCATCTCAACTAAAGTCGAGATCCTTAGATCAGGAACAGAACAGACATTTATAGGACATTTCATAACTTTCCCAAATGCTTATGAAAAAATGTACAGCACATCCTGCACTGAACTATTGTACAAAATTTATTCTATATTTCAGGAGTATGAGTCGATCCATTTTACATAAACTTCACCAAAATGGACACCAACTCCGATTCCACAGCCCTGGTTTGAGGCCACGTCTCGCCATCACTGGAATCAGAAGGTGGTGTATTAAGCTTGAGGCAGGGGATCGGTAAAGTAATCTTTTTTCTTAATTTTACACCACTATATATAATGTTTAAATTATTTTGAGATTGTTAACCCCTTTTATCGCCTTTTTTAAAAAGGTTGTCCACTTCCCTAACTGGTACTGGTTTGGACATAAATGCTTAAAAAGAGTATCCGCATCTCCAAGATCCAATCCCAATATGTAGTAGATGCAATATTAATAATATTAGGAAATGCCTCCAATTATCAATGTAGTAGTATGGCTCTTCTGATTCGCTATGTCTCTTTCTGCATGTGCAGGCATTGCAGGATATCCATGGTTATGACCACTGATGAAGTGACATTTAGCTAATCGGTAGTGGCCGACCGTAGCCATAGATACCTGAGGTCCTGCAATGCCTGCATAAAGGAAAGTGACACAGCGAATCAGAAGAACTATACTACATTTCTAATTGGAGGTATTTGCTAATATTATTATTATACAAAAACTCTTTGTTGCCGGATACCTTAAAAATAGACGACAACTGATGCTGAATTAATGGATCCGTTGCAACGGACTAAAAAGCTTTGTCAGCACAACTGGATGTGAGAAATGGATATGAGAACATAGTCATAGGGCACATGTCAGCTGCGTCCAAAGCGCTGTCTGCTTTTGGACGCAGATAAATCTGCATGTGTTCATTGAATTGTGCGGAATCACCGAGCCCAGTACATTGTACAGGGACATTTATCTTGCGGAGGCTCGCGTCTCAGCCAGATAAAGACATGCTGTGGTCTGGAAAGACGCACTGCATGTCCATCTCTGCGGGTGATCCGCAGGCGTCTCTGGGCGCATAGTGTACATGGCTTTTCTTGACATCCCATCCACTATGCTGTAACATCTAGACGCTGTGCAAGTACACAGAGTGCAACCCGCAGCATTTACTGACCGTGTGCACATACTCTTAGAGTTTGCTGTTTTTAATTAACAGGATGAAAATCAGGTCAGAGTGGGTGATCAGATCTCAGTGGGTGATTTGTAAGAACACTCCAACAGCAAGCTAGAAAAAGCCAGAAGGCAACTGGAACAATATCTTGTGGACGAATGACAACAGAATAGAACTTTTTGGTTGAAATGTGAAGCATGTTTGGAAAAAGAAAACACTGCATTAAATTATAAAAACCTTATACCATCTGTGAAACATGGTGGTGGCTGTTATCATGGTTTGGGCCTGTTTTGCAGAATTTGGGTCATGACTTGCCTTCACTGAAGGAACAGTGTATTCTGAATTGTAGCAGCAAAATCTAAATAAACATATCAGGACATCTGCCCATTATCTGAATGGCAAGAGAACCTGGGTCATGTAGCAAGACAACGACCCAAAGCACACACTTCGTTCTACAAAAGGATGGTTAAAGAAGAATAAAGTTAAAGTTTTGGAATCACCAAAACGTAATGACCTTGAAGGGGTTATCCAGGCTTTGGACTGTTATGTTTCGGTAGCTGAGGAGTGCAGACAAAAAAGGCAATACACCAGAGCAGTTGGAATCTATGAGATTGCAGTACCCTGACTAACCACAACAACTAGAGGCAGCCGTGGAGCGTTCCTACGTTGGTCCTAGACGCCTCGTCACAGCCTGAGAAACTAACTACACCTAAAGATAGATATAGGAAAGCTATCTGCCCCGGAGCAGAACCCCAAAGATAATAGAAAGCCCCCAAACATGTAATGGCGGTTAGACAAGAAGAAATACTGACACAGACAGAAAATAGTATGAGCAAACGTTGGGGCCCAAACTAACTAAATAGAAAAGGATAGGAAGGGTACTTACTGCAATCCCAGAAAACCCTGAAAGCACCAACTCTACTAATTTCAAAAACACCTGAGATCACACGACCTCTACCACCTAAATTAGTTCTCTGGTGTAACAAAATCAAAACAGCAGCCACTGAAAAAACTGGAAAAAGCAAAAGTACAAACATCAGTGGCTGAACTAAACTGAGAGGGCAAAAGCCCCCGGAGGGGACCCTGAAGGCCCCCACAGAAGTGCAGGATAAAATGCAAAAATCAAGCACAAAAACAAAAAGAAGAAAATGTCTTATCTGTTAGCAGGAGATGCAGACACGACACAGCAGGCTACAAGGGAAACAGGAATCAAGGATAGAGACCAGAACAATTGATCACCGGCAACCCTGATGGGAAGGCGACTCCCTTATACAAGACCAGTCAGTAACACCTGATTCCCAATCCTCACAATCTTCACAATCTTCACTGGACAGACCAGCACCGCTTGTAACCACCAGAGGGAGCCTCTGCTCAGAACTCATCCCAAGCCCACTCACAACAGTACCCCCCCCTTGAGGAGGGGTCACCGAACCCTCATTTGAGCAACCAGGTCGGTCAGGATGAGTTCTATGGTACGCACGGATGAATCTCCTAGCATGGATGTCCGAAGCAAACACCCAAGAATTGTCTTCCTGACCATAACCTCTCCACTTAACCAAATACTGGAGTTTCCGTCTAGATAAACGAGAATCTAATATTTTCTCAACCACATACTCCAGATTGCCCTCAACCAAAACAGGGTCAGGAGGCACAGCAGCAGGAACCACTGGCTCAACAAACCTCTTCAACAAGGACTTGTGGAACACGTTATGGATCTTAAATGTCCCTGGAAGAAGCAAACGAAAAGAAACAGGATTAAGAATCTCCATGATCTTATAAGGTCCAATGAACCTAGGCTTAAATTTAGGAGATGCTACTCTCATAGGAATATTTTTAGAGGACAACCAGACCAAGTCCCCTACTTTAAACCGAGGACCATCAGTCCTATGCCGGTTAGCAAACCGCTGGGCCTCTCCTGAGAGAGGGACAACCTCTCCACTACCTGGTCCTAAATCTGTTGCATACGCTCCACAACAGAGTCAACACCTGGACAGACAGAAGCCTCCGTCTGTCCTGAAGAAAATCGAGGGTGAAACCCAGAATTACAGAAAAACGGAGACATCAAAGTGGCAGAGCTAGCCCTATTATTAAGAGCAAACTCAGCCAAAGGCAAAAAAGAGACCCAGTCATCCTGATCAGCAGACACAAAGCATCTTAGATAAGTCTCCAATGTCTGGTTTGTTCGCTCAGTTTGACCATTGGTCTGAGGATGAAATGCCGAGGAGAAAGACAATTGAACACCCAGTTTAGAACAAAAAGTCCTCCAAAATCTGGAAACAAACTGGACTCCTCTGTCAGACACTATGTTCTCAGGAATGCCGTGTAAACGAACCACGTGCTGAAGGAACAACGGCACCAATTCAGAGGAGGAAGGCAACTTAGGTAATGGCACAAGATGTATCATTTTGGAAAACCTATCACAAATCACCCAGATGGCGGTCATTCTCTGAGAAACAGGAAGGTCGGAAATTAAATCCATAGAGATATGGGTCCATGGTCTCTTGGGCACAGGCAATGGCATCAACAAACCACTAGAGCGAGAGCAAGGCTTGGCACGAGAGCAAGTCCCGCAGGACTGCACAAATTCCCTGACATCACGAGACAAGGTAGGCCACCAAAAGGACCGACTAACCAAGTCTCTGAATTCCGGGATGGCCAGCCAACGCGGAACAATGAATCTCAGACATCACACTCTTTTTCCACTGGTCCGGGACAAACAATTTTCCAACAGGGCAGCGCTCGGGCCTATCCTCCTGACACCCCTCCAGAGCAAGTCTCAAATTAGGTGAGATGGCGGAAAGAACTACACCCTCTTTCAAAATAACAGAAGGATCAGATAACTCAGGAGAGTCCGCAAGGAAGCTCCTCGAGAGGGCATCCGCCTTAACATTCTTAGTGCCAGGAAGAAAGGAAACCACAAAATTAAAACGTGTGAAAAACAAGGCCCACCTGGCCTGTCTAGGATTGAGTCGCTTGGCAGATTCCAGATAAACCAGATTCTTATGGTCAGTAAGGACCACCACCTGATGTTTGGCTCCCTCCAGCCAATGTCTCCACTCTTCAAAAGCCCACTTCATGGCCAATAACTCCCGATTACCCACGTCATAATTACGTTCAGTAGGAGAAAATTTTCGAGAGAAAAAGGCACAAGGGTTACTTTTAGAGGTCTCTGGATCTTTTTGGGACAAAACGGCACCTGCCCCAATTTCAGAGGCATCAACCTCCACCTGAAATGGCAGAGAAACATCAGGCTGCCGTAGAACAGGAGCAGAAGTGAATCTCTGCTTAAGTTCCTGAAATGCAGAGACTGCCTCAGGAGGCCAATTCACCACATCAGAACCCTTTTTGGTCAAATCAGTTAATGGTTTAACAATAACCGAGAAATTACCAATAAATTTACGATAAAAATTGGCAAAACCCAAAAATCTTTGAAGAGCCTTTAATGAAGTAGGTTGGACCCAATCACAGATGGCCTGAACCTTGACCGGGTCCATTTCAATAACAGATGGGGACAAAATGAATCCCAGAAATGAGATCCTCTGTACGCCAAAAAGACACTATGATCCCTTCACATACAGAGCATTCTCTCTCAAAATCTGGAATACAGTTCGAACATGTTTCACATGAGAGTCCCAGTCATTAGAAAAAATCAAGATATCATCCAAATAAACAATCAGAAATTTATCCACAAAATCCCTGAAAATGTCATTCATGAAGGACTGGAAGACAGAAGGAGCATTAGTGAGCCCAAAGGGCATCACAAGGTACTCAAAATGCCCCTCCGGGGTATTGAATGCCGTCTTCCATTCATCCCCGTGCTTAATGCGAATAAGGTTATATGCCCCCCTGAGGTCAAGCTTGGTAAACCAAGTAGCGTTTTTCACCCTGGAAAACAGGTCAGAAATCAAGGGTAACGGGTATTGATATTTCACAGTAATATTGTTCAAAAGACGATAATCAATACACGGCCTTAATGAACCATCCTTTTTGGCCACAAAGAAAAAACCGGCACCTAAGGGTGAAGAGGATGGTCTGATATGACCCTTCTCCAATGACTCCTTGATATAAGACCGCATAGCGTCATGTTCAGGTACAGACAAGTTAAAAAGGCGACCTTTAGGGAATTTACTACCAGGCACTAATTCAATAGCGCAGTCATAGCTCCTATGGGGAGGCAAGGATGCAGATTTACTTTCGCTAAATACATCAGAAAAATCAATCAAAAAGTCAGGAACATCCTGAGCCTGGGGGGAGGCAGAAAAAACAGGAGTGTTGGTATTAACACATTGGCAGCCCCAACTGGTTACAGACACAGATTTCCAATCCAAAACAGGATTATGAGACTGTAACCAAGGGAAACCCAGTACGATAATATCATGCAGATTATACAGAACCAAAAATTTGCAGCACTCTTGATGATCAGGTTCAACCCTCATTATCACCTGAGTAGAGAACTGAGGTTTATTCTCAGCCAAAGGGGTAGAATCGATCCCCAGTAGGGGAATAGACTTCTGTAGGGGTATCAAGGGAAACCCACAACGTTTAGCAAAATCATAATCCATCAGGTTAATAGCTGCTCCAGAATCAACGAAAGCCTGAGCAGAAAATGAGGACAGAGAGCATATCAGAGTGACAGTTAATAAAAACTTAGTCTGAACACTACCCAAGACAACTGAGCGTGCAAAACGTCTTCCCCGCTTAGGGCAGACTGAAATAGCATGAGAGGCATCACCACAGTAGAAACATAACCCATTGCGCTTTCGAAACTCATGACGCTGTGCCCCAGACACCACTCTATCACACTGCATGGATTCAGAAGCAGGTTCACAAGGCAACACTATTCCACGCATACTTCTCCGCTCACGCAAACGTCTGTCAATTTGAATCGCTAATGACATAGAATCATTGAGACCAGAGGGGACAGGGAATCCCACCATAACATCCTTTACATTATCTGACAGACCCTTCCGAAAAAGGGCTGCCAAAGCGTCGTCATTCCACTTGGTCAGGACTGCCCACCTACGGAATCTCTGACAGTATAACTCAGCGTCATCAAGCCCCTGATTTAATGCCAACATGGCTTTTTCAGCTTGATCAGTGACATTAGGCTCATCGTACAACAACCCCAAAGCCCAAAAAAACGCATCAACATCACTCAAAACAGGATCCCCAGGTGTCAGGGAAAAAGCCCAATCCTGAGGATCGCCGCGCAGGAGAGAGATGACAATTTGAACCTGCTGCGCTGCGTTCCCTGAGGACTTAGATTTTAAGGCAAAAAACAATTTACAATTATTTTTGAAATTCTGAAACTTAGCTCGATCCCCTAAAAACAAATCTGGCATGGGAATCCTAGGTTCCACAACAGGCAACCTAGCAAGATATGCAGCAATACTCCGAACCTCAGTGGCAAGCTGATCCACACGGCCAGACAACTGTGCAAACTCCATTGAGAGAAAAAATCCTCCCCAGCACCCAGAGATACAGAGGGAAAAAAAAAAAAAAAAAATGCAACAAACAGAAAAATATCTCTGACAACTCTGACAACCGTTTTTTCTTTCACAAATTTTTTCCCTTCTGTGAGTACCATACAATTTTAAATTTTTGGCCGGTGATACTGTTATGTTTCGGTAGCTGAGGAGTGCAGACAAAAAAGGCAATACACCAGAGCAGTTGGAATCTATGAGATTGCAGTACCCTGACTAACCACAACAACTAGAGGCAGCCGTGGAGCGTTCCTACGTTGGTCCTAGACGCCTCGTCACAGCCTGAGAAACTAACTACACCTAAAGATAGATATAGGAAAGCTATCTGCCCCGGAGCAGAACCCCAAAGATAATAGAAAGCCCCCAAACATGTAATGGCGGTTAGACAAAAAGGAAATACTGACACAGACAGAAAATAGTATGAGCAAACGTTGGGGCCCAAACTAACTAAATAGAAAAGGATAGGAAGGGTACTTACTGCAATCCCAGAAAACCCTGAAAAGCACCAACTCTACTAATTTCAAAAACACCTGAGATCACACGACCTCTACCACCTAAATTAGTTCTCTGGTGTAACAAAATCAAACAGCAGCCACTGAAAAAACTGGAAAAAGCAAAAGTACAAACATCAGTGGCTGAACTAAACTGAGAGGGCAAAAGCCCACGGAGGGGACCCTGAAGGCCCCCAAAAAGTGCAGGACAAAATGCAAAAATCAAGCACAAAAACAAAAAGAAGAAAATGTCTTATCTGTTAGCAGGAGATGCAGACACGACACAGCAGGCTACAAGGGAAACAGGAATCAAGGATAGAGACCAGAACAATTGATCACCGGCAACCCTGATGGGAAGGCGACTCCCTTATACAAGACCAGTCAGTAACACCTGATTCCCAATCCTCACAATCTTCACAATCTTCACTGGACAGACCAGCACCGCTTGTAACCACCAGAGGGAGCCTCTGCTCAGAACTCATCCCAAGCCCACTCACAACATTGGACACTCTATGTAACGGCAGATAGCCGAATCCTGACAGCGTGCGGTGTCCATATTCCTCTATATTTCTAGTACTAGTCAGGCAATAATGTGACCACAGTTACGTGATTTTCATACTTGATGTCACGTTCTTTCTAGACTTGTCCGGCTTCTCTCAATAGAAGTAAATCTCAATAAAGCGAGGCATGCGACCACGAGTAAGTAAATCGCATACATGTGCTCACCCAACCACCCACCTGTTCAGGGAACATTAGGAATCAGAACCGTGTGGCCATGGCACGTTGTCATGGTTTGGCAATCTGCAGTCCTATGACCCAAGCCTGGACAATTCCTTTAACCCTATAGAAATGTTGTGGAAGAACTTGAAGTGAGAGAAGCAAGCAGTTCATGGGAGAAAACCTACCAACATTAGAGATAAAGCTGTTTTGTAGGGAGCAATGAGCTAAAATTCCTCCAAGCAGAGGTGAAGGAATAATCGCTGCACAAGGGGGTTACAGATACTGAAAGCAACGGTTCATAGACTTGTGATATTGGATCATTTTCCTAAAAAAAAAATGACAGTTAATATGTTTTACTCCTTTTTTTATTTGTTTTTTTTATTTTCTTAAATCTATTTTTAGGGCTTGTGTGAAAATCTGATATACGGCAGGTCCAATGAAGCAGCATGGAAAGTTCTGAGAGGTTCAAAAACTGACAGTTTTGACGACGGATGCCCAATAATCACTATCCCGCACCAACAACACAAGGGAAACAGGTCTCTAGCTTTTGTGCCCATCCCATACTGTGACAGATGCCTACACTGTACCTACACCACTGCAAATATCAAGGAGTTTGAGGAACTTTTTTTGCCTGGTGGTTAATCATGATCATTAGTCAGTCAGCTCATGTTGGCACGTACACTGCCGGTTAGGAAGGGAGTTACAATGCTTGAAATTTAAGAACCACTCCTCTGAATTCATCTAGAAAGGAATGAGTCATTCACACCGAAGGTCTGAAATCAGCCAGACGGGAAATGACAATTCCACCATAGAGCCGAATCCCCATACATCGTATCACAAGGATCACACAGAACAGGGGAAGAGCACAGTGAGAAGAATAGGTCTGTAGTGCTCACATTACTACTTCACACTTGATAAGAACCTTGGATGGAAAAGTCCCTTCTCTGCTTCACAACCATCACAGGAAGATCCTGGGAGTCACGTCTCCCTTGTATCATGGTAACACCTCTAGTATTAGTGCCAATATAGTTGGTAACAAGTTCTGGTCTCTCAGAATTGCAGATTTACATTTTTTATAGATTGTACAGTTATAAAAACTGAGGAAAGAAACCACCCTAGATGTACAGTAGTGCAGGAGCGGACGGACAGAATAGGGCCCTGTGAAAGAACAATACAGGGGCCCTATGCAGTCCAATAGCTCATCACAATGTACAATACCACCTACTCGGGAGGTGGAAATAGGTCCCCTGTGCAGTGATATATCCAACCCTGCAGTCATGGTCAAAAATTTGGTGACAGACACAAATTTTGCTTTTCACAGTTTGCTGCTTCAGTGTTTTTAGATCTTTTAGTCAGATGTTTCTATAGTAACTAAGTACAATCCGCATTTCATAAGATTTTCAAATTATATTGAAAAATAAATGAAGTTTATGCGCAGACTCAGTGTTGACCCTTATTTTTTAAAACTTCTGCCCTTCGCCCTGACATGCTGGATATCAGATTCTGGGCCAAATCCTGACTGATGACCCATTCTTACCTAATCAGTGCTTGAAGGTGATCACACTTTCTGTGTTTTTGTTTGTCCATCCACTTTTTGAGGATTGACCACAGATTCTCACTGGGATTTAGATCTAGGGCGTTTCCTGGCCATGTTCAATGTTTTGTTCACGGAGCCATTTAGTTTTCACTTTTGCCTTGTGACATGGTCTCCATCATGCTGGAAAGAGCACTGATCATCACAAAATATTTCCTGGATAGTTGGGAAAAGTTGGTCTTGCAGGATGTTTAGATCCCTACCTTTATTCATGGCAGTGTTCTTAAGACAAAATTGTGAATGAGCCCACTCCATGGATGAATGACCCCCCACACAAGGACAGTCTCAGGATGCTTTACTGTTGGCATGACAGGACTCATGGTGGCACTCATCTATCCTTCTCCAGACAATCATTCTTCCAGATGGCCCAAACAGTCTGAAAGGGCCTTCATCAGAAAAAATAACTTTCCTGGAAGTATAAGTATTGGACTGCTAGCATTGACTAAAAAATCCCATTGAGAACCTGTGGTCAGTACTTAAAAAGCCGATGGACAAACAAAAACACAGAAATTGTGAGAAATTCCAAACACTGATTAGGTAAGGCTAGTTTCACTGTCCTGCATTTGGCCGCCACTAAGCTCTGCCCCCGGCCGCTCCGCCTATGGGCGAGTGAGGCTGCATGCGTCCTGCGTACCCTATCTTTAGCATTGGGTACGCAGACCATGCGCAGGTATGCTTTTGCCGGCGCATGCGTCCTTTTGACGGTGCGCCGAGCGCACAAAAATGCATCACGGTGCATTTGGTGCAGGTCAGAGCACCATCAAAAGGACGCATGTGCCAGCAAACGCATACCTGCGCACAGTCTGCGTACCCAATGCTAAAGATAGGGTACGCAGGTCGCATGCAGCTTCATGCGCCCATAGGCAGCACAGCCGGGAGGAGGCGCGGCCGGGGGCAGAGCTTAGCGGCGGCCGTGCGTGGGCCGACGCAGGTCAGTGAAACGCTAGTGTGAAAATAGCCTAAGAATGGGTCATCAGTCAGGATTGACTTACTGGAAAAAGTAAGGGAGGACACTATAAATAATAAAGTCTTCACATACATCAGGTATTGGTCTGTAAATGTGTGTAAAAAAAAAAAACGTATGAAATGCTGATATTGGACTTCAGTAAGCATAGAAACATCTGACTAAAATATCTAAAGACACTTAGGCAGCAAGTTGTATAAAGCTAAATTTGTGTCAGTCATTACATTGTCATGTACCCCACAGACAAACATAGGAAGAAGTGCCTCTAACATGAAAGTGCTCATGTGAGTGACATGTTGCCATGAGGTCCAGGCCTAAAAGGGTTATTCTGATTAATTTAGAAGTACATTCTGGGACACGGCTGAACATCTCGTTAGACTGGTTTGTTGGTGACTGTTGACTATCTGTTATAGCAAAAACAGGAGAGTTTGTAGTTTAGTGCTAGGGAGCAACTGAAAATGTAAATGACATCAGCTAATATCTGCAAAACCGAATGGAGGAGAAAAGCAAAGAGTATGAAAAAAAATACATTGGGTTTACTTCACTTTTCTACTGGCAAAGCAGCACAAGGGGCCGTTGTGAGTCATTATGTACCTAGTGACTCTGCTCGTGTCACATTAATCCATGGACAGCACATCAGAAGGATCCAACGTTGTCGAGTCAATGTCAACTTATACAGAATATGGCCTATGTAAGAGTAAAGATGGCTACTGAGGGTATGGGTTAAAGCTAGAATACAGTAACTTCATGTCTGATATGTTCCCAGCTAGGGCGGCCACCAGTGTTCAGAGCAAAGGGGTTAAGATCATTTAGGTACCGCAAAGTGTCACTTCCTGCCAGGCACTGTGCAAGAAACTGCACGAGGTGTAGAACAGTATGCACACAATAAATCTGCACGGAACCATATAACAGGTTTTTGTTTTCTTTTTTTGCAATGGCTGTAAGGTTTTGTCCCACAAGGGACAGATGTGGGAAAGAAGGACAGGGCATGTTGCTAAGGACGCAGTCAGACGGCCGTATAACATGGACGGCGATCGCATTGTAATGCTCGGACTGTCCGGCTGCTGTTCTGACCACAGGGTGACAGCCCGTATTTCTATGCAGCTGTCACGCCCGTGTCAGGAGAGCCGCTGGCCAGTCCATGCACTGCGATGCGATCGTTATCCATGTTATATGGCTGTGTGACAGCACACTAACACTACACAGACCAAACCAGGGCAAAGGGGCTAAGTGAGTAGTTTTATTTTATCAGTCAGTACAGTACATTCAGCCATCATACCGAGTGGGTGGACTGTAGAGGGAGGCAACATACTGTGTAGACAGGTTGTGGAGGCCATTATACCATGTGGTGGGGCTTTATGGCCATCATACTGTAGGAGGGTCTTGTAATGTGTGTAAGGGGGACACTGTCGCAGCATCATACTCTCTAGAAGCCATGAATGGGGTATCATAGTGGGTGAAAATACAAAGGGGCTTCAACTGTTTAAAGAAGTTGTCCACTACTTTTTTATTTATGACCTATCCATAGGATAGACCATGAGTTTCTGATCGGTGAGGGTACGTCAACCGGCCACCCTGTCAATCAGGCGTTACCGGCACTGGACGTGAGTTCTCAGATGCTGACAGAACACAGCAGCTCCTTCACGACACGAGTGGCGGCGGCCGGGTGCTACAGATCCACCCGCTATTCATTAAAAAAAAATAAATAAAAAATTGTGGCTGTCCCCTGTAAGTGCAGCAACACATTTCCTCCGGGGCCCCAAGATTTCTCTGAATCCCCTGGTGCCACTCGTTACACTGAGAACACACACTCACATACTTGCTCCACAGCTTAGAAATCCAGTGTTAGGAATGCCGGCTATGTGATTGCACAAGAGTCAGCCATGGATTTCCCTATAAGTCTCTGCTGCTCGGAGTGAATTACTGCCATACTGCAGCAGGGAAACAACTGATCTGCATGACGAGGAGGCACGGCCATTATCAATACCGGAGAGAAAGAATACCGGTTACCTCCTCACATCCCAGAGGAAAGAACAAGGGTTCTTTTGTTTGCTTTGGAAGAAATAGTATTAGGACACAGCTTGAGGGTTTCCAGCGGGTTCTCTGGTTCCTTTCTCTAGATTATGAGTAAAGGACTAGTAAACCTGCCGCCATGTTTTCCTCCAGATTCATAAACTCTAAAATACACAGCAGGATAACTTGGAGCGTGAATGACGTTTTCTCTGGTAACAGACCTCATTGACTCCATTAATGGTGGTCTCTCCTCTGACTTGTCAGTAGATGTATTGGATGTAATGGTGGTCTCTCCTTTGACTTGTCAGTGGATGTATTGGATGTAATGGTGCTCTCTCCTCTGACTTGTCAGAAGATGTATTGGATGTAATGGTGGTCTCTCCTTTGACTTGTCAGCACATGTATATGATGATGGTGCTCTCCTCTGACTTGTCAGTAGATGTATTGGATGTAATGGTGGTCTCTCCTCTGACTTGTCAGTAGATGTATTGGATGTAATGGTGGACACATTGTCACCACTTTGGGAGACCCCACACACACCCTGTGGATATACTTTGACATCTGTTTATAAGTACGTTTTTTTATTAGTGATTGTTACCCGTCTGTCTTTCTGCATTTTGCACATACTATTTTTTCATTTAATTAAAAAGTTTTGCCATTAATAAAATAAATCTTTTTAACCATTCAAACTCCAAGTTATACCATGTTATTATGGAGAGGTTTACATATTTTTATGTGGGTATTATCTATGAACACAGATTATGGCATTATCCACATTCATTATACTAATGGATATGTTTGTATCTAATATTCTTGATCTCTGTATAACCCTGTGGCACCACTTATTGGCAGCTTTCTGCCTATGAACTGTAGCGCCGGCGTCCCTGCCCTCTGCCAGGCAGGGACGCTGTTCCCCCTCACCCTCTGCTCCGAGTCCGCGTCCTCCTTCCGCTCTGCTGGCAGCGCGCGCTCCTTTCCTGCCACTGTGCTTGGGGCGCGCGCGCGTGCGCTACCCTACCTCTTAAAGGGCCGCGCGCGTCCTAAGGAGCCCCGGCCAATGGCCGGGGACTTCACCTTACAAAGGCACTTCCTCCAAAATGGAGGTGCCGAGCAATGTTGTTGCACTGTTCACTACTGCTTCAGTCCTTAGGATCCATTGCCGGATACCTGTCTGATTCCTGCCAGGTTGCTGTCTATTACCTGCCTGCTAGCCTACTTGGAGGCTCTGCCGTCACGTGCTGTGATCTTCTGCTATCCAGTGCTCTCGCCCGCTCACCTGGGAGCGCTCATTTTACCTGCCTGCTAGCCTACCTGGAGGCTCTGCCGTCACATGCTGTGATCTTCTGCTATTCCAGTGACTCTCGCCCGCTCACCTGGGAGCGCTCATCTGTTACCTGCCTGCTAGCCTACCTGGAGGCTCTGCCGTCACGTGCTGTGATCTTCTGCTATTCCAGTGACTCTCGCCCGCTCACCTGGGAGCGCTCATCTGTTATCTTCCTGCTAGCCTACCGGGAGGCTCAGCCATCACAGGTAGTATCTACCTTCATCCAGAGACTGCCCCGGTCACTTGCCGTGACCTCCTGCCCACTCATCCAGAGACTGCCCCAGTCACTTGCCGTGACCTCCTGCCCGCTCATCCAGAGACTGCCCCGGTCACTTGCCGTGACCTCCTGCCCGCTCATCCAGAGACTGCCCCGGTCACTTGCCGTGACCTCCTGCCCACTCATCCAGAGACTGCCCCGGTCACTTGCCGTGACCTCCTGCCCGCTCATCCAGAGACTTCCCCGGTCACTTGCCGTGACCTCCTGCCCGTTCATCCAGAGACTACCCCGGTTATCTGCTGTGACTACCTGCCCGTCCACCCTGGTCGCCACCCGCTCCCTTACAAGGACCGCCCCTTTGTATAGTAGCTCAGAGGTTAAGCCTCCCAGACCCGTTACAGTTTGCTCGGGCCATGGAACCCGGTGGCACCCAAGCTCCCTCCATCTCGGACCTGTGTCATGAACTGTCCCGTCAGAGGTCCCAACAGGAGTCCATCCTGGGTCACCTGCGGAATGTCAATTCTCGCCTGGACACTCTGACAGTTCCACCAGCAACCACCGCTGGTGCCATGACTCGCAATCCGGCAGCTCCCCTGCTCCCCAATTCCATGGGCTCCTGTCACGGACCCCGGCTCTCCGCACCTCCTCGCTTCGGAGGCGACCCCGCTCAGGCTCGGGGCTTCATTAATCAGTGCACTCTGCACTTTGAACTCCTCTCCCACCAGTTTAACTCCGACCGGGCCAAAATTGCCTTCATCATGTCCCATCTCACCGGGGAGGCCCTGGCCTGGCTAAATCCTCTTTGGGAGAGAGGAGACCCCCTGGTGTCCGACCTGTCTGCCTTTCTCGCGGCTTTCCGGAAAGTCTTTGACGAACCCGGACGAAAGATATCATCCGCATCATCTCTGCTACGCCTCCGTCGGGGAAATCTCACCGTGGGCCAATATGCCATACGGTTTCGTACCCTTGCCTCGGAGCTGGCCTGGGATAACGACGCTCTGGTATCTGTTTTCTGGGAGGGTTTGTCCGGCCGTATTAAAGATTAACTCGCCGGTCGGGACATTCCTACCACTCTCGATGACCTTATAACTCTCGCCACCCAGATTGACCTACGGTTCCAGGAGCGGGCCAAAGAGGTCACCCGTGAGAGGAGGTTTCCACGTCTAGCTCCTACGTTTCAGAAACCCGTCACTCCCTCCGTTTCTCCCCAATTACACTCTCCTGAGCCTATGCAGGTCAACCAGACCAAGATGGTCAAAACCCGTCAGGACTTACGCCGTGCCGAGGGGAGTTGCTTCTACTGTGGCAGTAAGGAGCACCGGATTCGTACCTGTCCGGAGAGGTCGGGAAACGCCTGTGTCTAGGTTCGCTCAGAGAGGTCGACCTAGACAAGGAGAAAGCTTCTCCATCTCTGCTGCTGTCAGTCTCAATTCTCTGTGGGGAGAATCGTTATTTTGAACTAGCCCAACTTGACTCTGGAGCAGCCGGGAATCTTATGTCACAGTCCCTGGCAGAAAAATACCGCATTCCCACCAAACCTCTGGTTGTACCATTATGAGTCGCTGCTGTGGATGGGGGTCTTTTACCACGCCCCATCCAACTCATCACCGAACCCATAACTCTGCAAGTGGGAATGCTGCATTCTGAGAGCATCTCTTTTCATGTTCTGCCTGGACTCTCTCACGCCCTCTTACTAGGTCTACCTTGGCTCCAGAGACATGGACCCGTGCTCGACTGGCAGACCGGAGAGGTTCTTCGCTGGGGACAGGATTGTCATAAGACGTGTTTGGTTCCTGTTCATCCCGTCTGTCCGTCTCCTACCCCAACTAATCTACCTGGACTTCCGATTCCCTATTGGTCATTTGCTGATGTCTTTAATAAGAGAGAGGCAGAGACATTACCTCCTCACAGACCATACGACTGTCCTATCGACCTGTTACCTGGTACTACGCCTCCCCGTGGGCGTATTTACCCATTATCCGCTGCTGAGACCCGGTCGATGTCCGAATATATCGAGGAGAATTTGGCCAGGGGATTCATCCGGAAATCTACCTCTCCGGCGGGAGCAGGCTTCTTTTTCGTAAAAAAGAAGGACGGCTCTCTCCGTCCCTGTATAGATTATAGAGGACTTAACCAGATCACGGTGAAGAATAAGTATCCCCTTCCGCTCATTCCAGAATTATTTGATCGTTTGCGGGGGCTAGAATCTTCACCAAACTGGACCTCCGTGGGGCGTACAACCTGGTCCATATCCGTCAAGGGGGATGAATGGAAGACTGCCTTCAACACCCGGGACGGCCACTATGAATATCTAGTGATGCCCTTTGGCCTCTGTAATGCTCCCGCCGTCTTTCAAGAATTGGTCAATGACATCTTCCGGACCTTCTCTATTCCTGCGTAGTGGTGTACCTGGACGACATCTTGGTCTTCTCTCCGGATCTCCAGACTCACCGGAGGGATGTTCGTCAGGTTCTGCTCAGGCTCAGGCAGAATCACCTCTTCGCTAAATACGAGAAATGCCTCTTTGAGCAAACCTCGCTTCCGTTTTTGGGCTACATAATTTCTCAGACCGGTCTACGAATGGATCCAGAGAAACTGTCTGCCATCGAGAAATGGCCCCGACCGGAGGGATTGAAGGCCATTCAGCGGTTTCTGGGCTTTGCTAACTATTACCGTCTCTTCATACCGCACTTCTCTTCCCGGACTGCCCCAATTTCCGCGCTCCACCCGTAAGGGCACTAACCCCAAGGAGTGGACGTCCGAAGCAGAGGAGGCCTTTCTTTCCTTAAAACAGGCTTTCTCTTCCGCCTCGGTGCTTCATCGCCCGGATGGCAACAAACAGTTCTTCCTGGAGGTTGACGCTTCCTCCTCTGGAGCCGGAGCGGTACTTACTCAGAAATCATCTTCCGGGAGGATGGTAACTTGCGGCTTCTTCTCCAAACTCTTCTCCTCTTCTGAGCGCAATTATTCCATAGGAGACCGAGAGTTATTGGCCATCAAACTGGCATTGGAGGAGTGGCGTTACCTACTCGAGGGGGCTCTTCATCCGGTAATTATTTACACTGACCACAAAAACTTGGCTTACCTCCAGCATGCCCAGAGGCTTAACCCGCGCCAAGCCCGGTGGTCCTTGTTTTTTGCTCGCTTTGATTTTGTTCTACATTTTCGCCCGGCTGACAAAAACATCAAGGCGGACGCCTTGTCCCGATCCTTCCTGGTGTCGGATCTCGAGGAGGAACCTAAACATATCATCGATCCTGCCAGAGTCATGCAGGTGGCGCCTGTGAGTCTAAACCGTCTCCCTCCCGGTAAGACGTTCGTATCGGTAACCGATCGGGAGAGAATCCTACACTGGGGTCATTCGTCTAAACTAGCTGGCCACGCCGGTCAGAGAAAGACCCTCCAACTTATTTCTCGGCATTACTGGTGGCCTACCCTGCACAAGGACGTAATAGATTTTGTTGCTACCTGTGCCTCCTGTGGCCGCAACAAAGTTCCGAGACACCTGCCTGCCGGACGCCTTCTTCCGCTTCCTGTACCCACTGCCCCCTGGCAGCATATAGCCATGGACTTCATTACGGATCTCCCTGTCTCTGCTGGTTATACGGTCATTTGGGTGGTCGCTAACCGCTTTTCCAAGATGGCTCACTTTATTCCCCTGCCAGGCCTTCCGTCTGCACCCGAGCTGGCTAAAGACTTTATCCACCACATTTTCCGACTTCATGGCCTGCCCCGTCACATCGTGTCGGATCGAAGGGTACAGTTCACCTCACGTTTCTGGAGAGCCACTTGTAAATTATTAGACGTCACCCTGGACTTCTCCTCCGCTTACCACCCACAGTCCAATGGTCAAGTGGAGCGGATCAACCAGATCCTGACCAGTTACCTCTGGCACTTTGTTAATGCCCACCATTCTGACTGGGTGGATCTCCTGCCATGGGCCGAATTTTCTTACAACAATCACGAGAGCGAATCTTCCTCCAAATCCCCGTTTTTTGTAGTCTTCGGTCAGCATCCTCGGATCCCTTTTCCCGTCTCCACCTCAGCGGACAATCCGGCTGCAGAATCCCTTGTTAACAAATTTTCAGCCATATGGGAGAGTACCCGGTCCGCACTTCTTCTGTCATCCGAGCGTATGAAAAGACATGCTGACAAAAACGTCTGGATCCTCCTCAATTCCGTCCTGGGGATAAGGTCTGGCTCTCGTCCAAGTATGTTCGGCTCAAGATTCCTTCCTATAAGTTAGGTCCTCGGTTCATCGGTCCTCTGGAAGTCATCAGTCAGATCAACCCAGTGGCCTATAAATTGAAACTCCGGCCAACTTGCGGATCCCTAACTCCTTCCATGTATCTCTCCTTAAACCTGTGGTACTTAACTCTTTTTCCAAGTCTACAGGCACGCCTCCTGCCTCCGGTTTCAGCTGAAAACGAATTTGAGGTAGAGAATATTCTGGCCACCAAAAGGGTAAGAGGGAAGACCTATTTTTGGTGGATTGGAAGGGGTTTGGTCCTGAGGAGAGAACGTGGGAGCCGCGGGAAAACATCCATGCCCCTCTCCTACTAGCTAAATTTCTCTCTGGCCTAAAAAAGGGGGGACCTAAAGGGGGGGGGTACTGTAGCGCCGGCGTCCCTGCCCTCTGCCAGGCAGGGACGCTGTTCCCCTCACCCCCTGCGCAGTACCGGCGTGACCTCATTACGGGATCTCCTGCAGCTCCGCTGTTTCTGCCATGTTGGGTGCGCACCGCTTTCCAACATGCCTCCTTTATTCCCCGCCGGCTTCCGTTGCACCCGAGCGCTAAAGCCCTGTTGATCCACCATTTCACTTCAGGCACTGCCCATCCAGTGTCCGGATCGAAGGTACGTTACACTACTTTTCTGAGCCACTTAGTAATCATTGCAGTACCTGATCTTTCCTGCCGCTTCACCCATTCACTGGCTCAAGTGGAGGCTTCCCGTGCTGGATCTTTCAGTGCTCAGTACCTCCTGCACTTGGTATGCGCCCATTCTGCTGGGTGCATCTGCCTACCATGGGCAGAATTTCTACGTCACGTGATGTGATCTTCCTTCCAAGACCTCTTTTTTCGTACCTTGGAGCTCCTCGTACCCTTTCCGTCTCACCTCCGGGCTGGGCGCGAATCTGTATCAATTTCGCTATTGAGTGACTCCGCCGCTCACCTTGCTTCTTATCCGTATCGTATGTAAAGACACTACAAAACAGGTCTCAATTCCGTCCTGGGGATAGGCTGCTCCGCCAGAGTGTACAGACTCAAGATTTTCTTTAAAAATAGTCCAAAATCGGATTTTCTTGGAAGTCATCATCAGATATTACCTTGGATTATAAATGAAACTTTTCCGTTTAACTTGCGGATTTTCTTCCATACATGCTTTCTCGAGCTAAAACGTTATTAAACTTTTCAGTCTACCACTCCTAGCTCACGTTTAGCTACAATTGAGGTAGAAATATGCTGTAATGAAAAGTAAAGAATGCCTAGAGTTTTGTGGATTAAGGGTTTGGTCCAGTTTCAAACCTGGAGCCGCGAAACCATCCTTCCCTTACCTATCTACAAATGCATTTGCCTACAAAGTGGGTTCACCTAAAGGAATGTACAAGCGCGTGCCAGCACACTGCCATGTAGACCTAGTTCACTACCCTACTGCTCCGATCCGCTTCGTGCCAATCCAGAGCTTGACTCAGCCGCTTTCCGTGTCATTGGATATAGGATCGCGCACCGGAAGCTACCTCCTCTAAGGGGCGCGAGGTAACGCCAAGAGCAGAATGACCAGTACTTCACCCTTACATAAGGCACTTCTCATAAAGAGGAGATAGTTTGGCCGCTGTCATTCTTGGGCTCCCTTAGGTCCATTGCAGATAGCTGTCTGAGGTCCTGCCAGGCAGCTGTCTATTACTGTGCAGCTTTGAGCTCGCTGTTTAAACTGGCAGTGATCTGCGTAGACTATTCCCACTGGCATCATTCACAGCCACCTGGACACACTGCATGTATTAGTACGGCCTGCTAGCCTACTGATGCTCTGCCGTCACTGCTGTGATTTGTATCCGTCTGGGCATATCGCCAGCTAGGGAATAGACGCTCACCTGTCGGGCTGCTACCACTGAATTCTGCTCACGTCGGTGATCTCTTTTCAGTGATCCCCTGCATAAACCTAACGCCATCTTATCTATGATTTACCTACGGGGAGTTCATCTCAGTTCAATACTCCTTGATTCTAGACAACTCCCCGCACTTGCCCGGCCTCCTGCCGTGATCCAGAGCCTCCCCGTCATCCGTACCACTGCCCCGGTCACTCCAGGACCTCCCCCGCGTCACCAAGCCGTGACCCCTGTCCCTCATCCAGGACCTGCCCGCCGCTCATCCAGCTGACCCCAGCCCTCTCCAGGACTGCCCGTCACTTGCCGTGACCTCCGCCCGGTTATCAGACCTGTTCGCTGTGATTACCTGCCCGTCCACCCTGGTCGCCACCCGCTCCCTTACAAGGACCGCCCCTTTGTATAGTAGCTCAGAGGTTCCGCCTCCCAGACCCGTTACATGAACAGTGTACACAGAAAGCTGTCAATCAGTGGTGTGGGGATATACACAGCTCAGCATTCAGATAACTGGTAGATCTACAGCAGAGAAAACAGGAATTTGATTAAAACTGAACCAAGCAGCTCAGTTAGTGACACATGGCTGGAATCAGGGACTCTACCCCTCCATTAAGCTTCTTTCAGATGATAGCCTCTTGATGACAGATTCCCTTTAAAGATGCAATATTGGGACTGTCAAGGGTCTACTAAAACAAATTTGGATCATCATGGAAGGCTTGATGATAATCCACTCCAAATCAGTCAGTCACCAGCTCACCAACTCTGAAATATAAAGTACATATATTCGTGCTAAAGTGTCGCCACCTGCGGTTCAATGGGGCCATCAGAGTAGTAGTTCTGACCTTGCCCTGTGGGAACTGCAGCCTGTCCGGTGTGGCCATAATGGCATTTGTATATACATACAGGTCCTTCTCAAAAAATTAGCATATAGTGCTAAATTTCATTATTTACCATAATGTAATGATTACAATTAAACTTTCATATATATTTAGATTCATTACACACCAACTGAAATTTGTCAGGTCTTTTATTGTTTTAATACTGATGATTTTGGCATAAAACTCCTGATAACCCAAAAAACCTGTCTCAAAAAATTAGCATATCAAGAAAAGGTTCTCTAAACGACCTATTACCCTAATCTTCTGAATCAACTAATTAACTCTAAACACATGCAAAAGATTCCTGAGGCTTTTAAAAACTCCCTGCCTGCTTCATTACTCAAAACCCCCATCATGGGTAAGACTAGCGACCTGTCTGATGTCAAGAAGGCCATCATTGACACCCTCAAGCAAGAGGGTAAGACCCAGAAAGAAATTTCTCAACAAATAGGCTGTTCCCAGAGTGCTGTATCAAGGCACCTCAATGGGAAGTCTGTTGGAAGGAAACAATGTGGCAGAAAACGCTGTACAACGAGAAGAGGTGACCGGACCCTGAGGAAGATTGTGGAGAAGGACCGATTCCAGACCTTGGGGGACCTGAGGAAGCAGTGGACTGAGTCTGGTGTAGAAACATCCAGAGCCACCGTACACAGGCGTGTGCAGGAAACGGGCTACAGGTGCCGCATTCCCCAGGTAAAGCCACTTATGAACCATAAACAGCGGCAGAAGCGCCTGACCTGGGCTACAGAGAAGCAGCACTGGACTGTTGCTAAGTGGTCCCAAGTACTTTTTTTCTGATGAAAGCAAATTTTTCATGTCATTCGGAAATCAAGGTGCCAGAGTCTGGAGGAAGACTGGGGAGAAGGAAATGCCAAAATGCCTGAAGTCCAGTGTCAAGTACCCACAGTCAGTGATGGTGTGGGGTGCCATGTCAGCTGCTGGTGTTGGTCCACTGTGTTTCATCAAGGGCAGGGTCAATGCAGCTAGCTATCAGGAGATTTTGGAGCACTTCATGCTTCCATCGGCTGAAATGCTTTATGGAGATGAAGATTTCATTTTTCAGCACGACCTGGCACCTGCTCACAGTGCCAAAACCACTGGTAAATGGTTTACTGACCATGGTATTACTGTGCTCAATTGGCCTGCCAACTCTCCTGACCTGAACCCCCATAGAGAATCTGTGGGATATTGTGAAGAGAAAGTTGAGAGACGCAAGACCCAACACTCTGGATGAGCTTAAGGCGGCTATCAAAGCATCCTGGGCCTCCATAACACCTCAGCAGTGTCACAGGCTGATTGCCTCCATGCCACGCCGCATTGAAGCAGTCATTTCTGCCAAAGGATTCCCGACCAAGTATTGAGTGCATAACTGAACATTATTATTTGATGGTTTTTTTTGTTTGTTTTGAAAAAACACTTTTATTTTATTGGACGGTTGAAATATGTTAATTTTTTGAGACAGTTTTTTTGGGTTATCAGGAGTTGTATGCCAAAATCATCAGTATTAAAACAATAAAAGACCTGACAAATTTCAGTTGGTGTGTAATGAATCTAAAATATATGAAAGTTTAATTGTAATCATTACATTATGGTAAATAATGAAATTTAGCACTATATGCTAATTTTTTGAGAAGGACCTGTATACATCACTATACGAAACCTAAAGGGAGAAGTGACGCAGGAATCCACACTGACCGATTTCATCTGACGCGCTCTGAAAATTGAAACTGAAACCTAATCTGTTGCTATCAGAGACTCTCTGTTTTCCTTCACTTCATACATTTCTCTCACATCAAATTTTGTTCTTGAACATGAAAAATTAACCATATTTTTTCAGTGTGCTGGATGCATTAATGGTCCGTGTGTGTTGGTACCAGCAGAGTGACATCCGGTTTTATCGTAAAAGAAAAAACAACATAATTCAAAGATGAACCTGAATGCTACTTGTTTTCACAGACCCAATTGCTTGGATGGGCGAATTTGATCTAAAAATTGGATCAAAATAGAACATATTTTTGTTTTTCTTATGGAACGACTATTCGCAAAAAGAAAAACTGACATGACCCTACCAATGGAAATAAATGTACAGCACAGTTGGGCAACTGAACTTGCTGTAGGCTCCAGGCATGAGGCTTTCGCTCTTAGGATTCTGAAGACGCCGCTTTATAGGGTTTGTCCGGTCACGTCATTGATGACCGAACCTTTGTATAGGTCATCAGTATCAGATTGGGGATGACACACAACAACCCCACCAATCAGCTGTTACCGGCTCCGGCCGGAAACATTGCTCTGCACAGCTTTATTCAGCGTGTAGATGAACTAATTCTCAGAGGAGTAGCTGTATATACTGATCACCGCTGTCCTGTGCAGCTCCAATCAGTGATTACCTCCGGATGCTGGCAAAGCGGAGAGCGGCTGACCTGTGGGGGTGACAGGTGTCAGCCCACCACCGATCGGACATTAATGACCTTTCCTAAGGATAAGTCATCAGCAAGAATAAATAGTGTTATGTGAATAGACATCCCCTTTAAATATAAAAACAATTCAGGCAAGTGCTAAAGCCCCTAATCAGCTGATGTTCAGAGGGCTGAAACCCTGCAAATACAATTAGACCGTAGTAAACCCCTTTAAAAGGGGATGTCCTATAAACAACATATATAATCTACGGACAGGAGAGGTGATAAATGTATGGCCGCTCGCCGCAAGGATGCCAAACACCATTATGATGTTGCACTGTTGGAGCACTGAACTATAGGATATATGCTAGAGTTTATTTTGGTTGCTATGACAGCATGGGACGTCACTAACAGCGGACATTTATACAGGGTTACCACTATGGAATTATGGGACATGGAAAGTCACATGCTTTATGTGGTTCTATTGGTGGATGGCACCTTTTTATACCCTCACTTCCCCTTTCCCATCACCCTTTGACAAAGGCTACCTGCCGAAACGCACGTCGGAGTGGGCGCACGCTGTGGGACTCCCTGCCATCGCTTGAACGGGTATTACTATATGGAATATGAGTTTGATTTGCTCTAGTTTTGACTTTCTGATGATGTGATGTGCCTGTTTACACTCAATGTGAGGCCAATAGGGATTGTGCAATGTATAATGTGATTTATTATTACATTGTAATGATTTATTGATTATATTTATTTGTCCCCTTCCTTTTTGGGAGTGCGCTCTACCACTGTTTATGTGCAATTTTGGTGCTTTTGACCCTCCCGACCTCCAACTTTTCCTAATATCTTTAATAAAACAATTTCATTTGCATATTAAATATAATGTTTTTGGGATTTTTTTTATCGTGGTTTTTCTGTGTTTTGCTATGTTATAAACGATTGTCCCTTACTTCCATGATCTTTATATTATCACACAGTATTGTTAGTGATTTGTTCTTCCATTGTGGTAAGAATTTTGTGTGTTTTCCATGAAGATTTTATGGTGCCAAAGACCCTGTATAATGGAGAGTTAGGAAGCAAGTGCGAGGAATGCTCCATTCACCTTCTATAGGAGTGGTGGTCACACAAGGTCATTTCGCTGTATTCACACTGCTGACTGTGGGCCCCCTGTGCAGGGAGCAGTGTGTGTCCAAACAGCCACACCGTCAGCAGTCATACGTTTATCTTGTGGATTGGGGGTGAATGGCGTTTAATGGAACAATCCCTTTAATGAGGGGTTCTGTTTTTAGTAAACCATAGTCCCCAGGCGATGAGGTCAATACTTCACTGAAAATGGATAACCCCATTAAGGTTTAGTAGCCTATAATAGTCACAGTATCACACTCACTGTTAGGCCTGGGTCACACTTATGACTGCAATGCGAGAAACTCGCCTCAATACCAGCACTGCCGCCGGCACTCGGACGAGTGTGAGGCTGCATGTATTTCTATGTGTGGGGCTGCATGTATTTCTATGTGTGGGGCTGCATGTATTTCTATGTGTGGGGCTACATGTATTTCTATGTGTGGGGCTGCATGTATTTCTATGTGTAAGGCTGCATGTATTTCTATGTGTAAGGCTGCATGTATTTCTATGTGTAAGGCTGCATGTATTTCTATGTGTGGGGCTGCATGTATTTCTATGTGTAAGGCTGCATGTATTTCTATGTGTAAGGCTGCATGTATTTCTATGTGTAAGGCTGCATGTATTTCTATGTGTGCGGCTACATGTATTTCTATGTGTGGGCTGCATGTATTTCTATGTGTGGGGTACATGTATTTCTATTGTGGGAGCATGTATTTCTATGTGTAAGGCTGCATGTATTTCTATGTGTGGGGATGCATGTATTTCTATGTGTAAGGCTGCATGTATTTCTATGTGTAAGGCTGCATGTATTTCTATGTGTAAGGCTGCATGTATTTCTATGTGTGCGGCTACATGTATTTCTATGTGTGGGGCTGCATGTATTTCTATGTGTGGGGCTACATGTATTTCTATGTGTGGGGCTGCATGTATTTCTATGTGTGGGGCTACATGTATTTCTATGTGTAAGCTGCATGTATTCTATTGTAGGCTGCATGTATTTCTATGTGTAAGGCTGCATGTATTTCTATGTGTAAGGCTGCATGTATTTCTATGTGTAAGGCTGCATGTATTTCTATGTGTGGGCTGCATGTATTTCTATGTGTGGGGCTGCATGTATTTCTATGTGTGGGGCTGCATGTATTTCTATGTGTGGGGCTGCATGTATTTCTATGTGTGGGGCTGCTGTATTTCTATGTGGGGGCTGCATGTATTTCTATGTGTAGGCTGCATGTATTTCTATGTGTGGGGCTGCATGTATTTCTATGTGTGCGGCTGCATGTATTTCTATGGTGGGCGCATGTATTTCTATGTGGGGCTGCATGTATTTCTATGTGTGCGGCTGCATGTATTTCTATGTGTGCGGCTGCATGTATGTCTATGTGTAAGGCTGCATGTATTTCTATGTGTGGGCTGCATGTATTTCTATGTGTGGGGCTACATGTATTTCTATGTGTAAGGCTGCATGTATTTCTATTGTGGGGCTACATGTATTTCTATGTGTGGGGCTACATGTATTTCTATGTTAAGGCTGCATGTATTTCTATGTGTGCGCTGCATGTATTTCTATGTGTGGCTACATGTATTTCTATGTGTAAGCTGCATTATATCTATGGTGGGGCTGCATGTATTTCTATGTGTGGGGCTGCATGTATTTCATGTGTGGGGCTGCATGTATTCTATGTGTAAGGCTGCATGTATTTCTATGTGTGGGGCTGCATGTATTTATATTGGGGGCTGCATGTATTTCTATGTGTAAGGCTGCATGTATTTCTATGTGGCGGCACATGTATTTCTATGTGTGCGGCTGCAGTATTCTATGTGTGGGGCTGCATGTATTTCTATGTGTGGCTGCATGTATTTCTATGTGGGGCTGCATGTATTTCTATGTGGGGCTGCATGTATTTCTATGTGTGCGGCTGCAGTATTTCTATGTGTGCGGCTGCATGTATTTCTAGTGTGGGGCTGCATGTATTTCTATGTTGGGGCTGCATGTATTTATGTGTGGGGCTGCATGTATTCTATGTGGGGGCGCATGTATTCTATGTGTAAGGCTGCATGTATTTCTATGTGTAAGGCTGCATGTATTTCTATGTGTAAGGCTGCATTATTTCTATGTGTAAGCTGCATGTATTTCTATGTGTAAGGCTGCATGTATTTCTATGTTGGGCTGCATGTATTCTATGTGTGGGGCTGCATGTATTTCTATGGTAGCTGCATGTATTTCTATGTGTAAGGCATGCATGTATTTCTATGTGTAAGGCTGCATGTATTTCGTGTGTGAGGCTGCATGTATTTCTGTGTGTGGGCTGCATGTATTTCTGTGTGTGAGCTGCATGTATTTCTATGTGTGGGGCTGCATGATTCTATGTGTGGGGCGCATATATTTCTATGTGTGGGCTGCATGTATTTCTAGTGTAAGCTCATGTATGTCTATGTGTGAGGCTGCATGTATTTCTATGCAGCCGCAGACTCCGTCCGAGTGCCGGCGCAGTGCCTGTATTGAGGCAAGAGACTCGCGGAGTTTCTCGCATGCACTAGCGAGTGTGACCCCGGCCTTAGACTAAAAATGCTGGTTTCTTCCACAATGACAGCACGAGCAAACAACCATATTCCCATGTACATCGCAATCCCTGTCATCATCCACTAACCTTGAAGAATGAAAGGAAAGGAAACATAAATGTCACTCACTGTATACAGTATACACACACACAGACATCTATGTATGTACAGCACAAGCGTATGCACATCCACCGTGCACGGCACATAGCATAATACATCCAGTGTGCACAGCACATACCGTTACACATCCACGGTGCACAGCACATACCGTATACACATCCACATGTGCACAGCACATACCGTATACACATCCACGTGTGACAGCACATAGCGTATACACATCCACGTGTGCACAGCACATAGCGTATACACATCCACTGTGCACAGCACATAGCGAATACACATCCACGGTGCACAGCACATAGCGTATACACATCCACGTGTGCACAGCACATAGCGTATACAAACCACGTGTGCACAGCAATAGCGTATACACATCCACGTGTGCACAGCATCATAGCGTATACACATCCACGTGTGCACAGCACATAGCGTATACACATCCACGTGTGCACAGAACATAGCGTATGCACATCCACGTGTGCACAGCACATAACATATACATATCCACGTGTGCACAGAACATAGCGTATGCACATCCACGTGTGCACAGCACATAGCGTATACACATCCACGTGTGCACAGCACATACCGTATACACATCTATGTATATACAGAACATACCGTATACACATCTATGTATGTACAGCACATACCGTAAACACATCTATGTATGTACATCACACACCGTATACACATCTATGTATGTACAGCACATACCGTATACACATCCATGTATGTACAGCACACACCGTATACACATCCATGTATGTACAGCACATATAGTATACACAGCTATATACGTACAGCACATACCGTATACACATCTATGTACAGCACACACCGTAAACACATCTATGTATGTACAGCACATACGTATACACATATATGTATGTACAGAACATACCGTATACACATCTATGTATGTACAGCACATACCGTAAACCAGGGGTTCCCCTTGAGGAAGTTGCTTTAAGGCACACGAAACGCGTGTCGGGGTCCACACTGCCTGCCCAGGACACTCTTCTCCCCTCTGGATCATATATATTGGTAAGCGTTCATTTTATCCATGGGTTCTTTATGAACCTTATACACTGGTATTGGTCACTGCACTGGTGACGATTCTTTAGGATACTTACCTATCCCACTCATATCTTTACATGCACTGGCATCTCTAGGATATGAGGGTTCCTCTGTTTTCACTACATGGAATGGGGGTCTGTTTGAGGGGAGTGTTTGCCCTGTGGAGCCTTTGGTTCTTTCTGCTTTGAGTCGTTACTACCATTGTCTTGTATGTATTTTCTAATTGACTTTTTTGTACTTATCTAAATAAAATATATTGAAAATAATTTTATTCATTGTCACCTATTTGCTTCCTTTTCTCCTGGTGTACATGTTGCTTTGGAGCGGGTGTAGCTTTTTGCTTCTATTACATGGGCTCATGCTTCCCACCTGTGGCACTACTTGTATGTCATTATGGGGTATTTTTGTATATACATCTATGTATGTACAGCACATACCGTATACACATCTATGTATGTACAGCACCTACCGTATACACATCTATGTATACACAGCACATACCGTATACACATCTATGTATACACAGCACACACCGTATACACATCTATGTATGTACAGCACACACCGTATACACATCTTTTGTATGTTAACAGCACACACCGTATACACATCTATGTATACACAGCACACACCGTATACACATCTATGTATACACAGCACACACCGTATACACATCTATGTATACACAGCACACACCGTATACACATCTATATATACACAGCACACACATCTATGTACTGCACACACCGCATACACATCTATGTATGTACAGCACATACCGTATACACATCTATGTATGTACAGCACACACCGTATACACATCTATGTATGTACAGCACACACCGTATACACATCTATGTATACATAGCACACACCATATACACATCTATGTATACACAGCACATACCGTATACACATCTATGTATACACAGCACATACCGTATACACATCTATGTATACACAGCACATACCGTATACACATCTATGTATACAAGCACACACCGTATACACATCTATGTACTGCACACACCGCACACACTCTATGTAACACAGCACACACATCTATGTATACACAGCACACCGTATACACATCTATGTATACACAGCACACACCGTATACACATCTATGTATAACAGCACACACCGTATACACATCTATATGTACTGCACACACCGCATACACATCTATGTATGTACAGCACACACCGTATACACATCTATGTATGTACAGCACACACCGTATACACATCTATGTATACACAGCAACACCTACCGTATACACATCTATGTATACACAGCACACACCGTATACACATCTATGTATACACAGCACACACCGTATACACATCTATGTATACACAGCACACACCGTATACACATCTATGTATACACACACACACCGTATACACATCTAATGTATACACAGCACACACCGTATACACATCTATGTATACACAGCACAACCGTATACACATCTATGTATGTACAGCACACACCGTATACACATCATTACTGCACACACACTATGTATACACAAGACACATAACCGTATACACATCTATGTATACACAGCACACACCGTATACACATCTATGTATACACAGCACAACCGTATACACATCTATGTATTACAGCACAACCGTATACACATCTATGTATACAGCACACACCGATACACATCTATGTATACACAGCACATACCGTATACACATCTATGTATACACAGCACACACCGTATACAACACACACCGTATAACATCTATGTATGCACACACCGATACACATCTATGTATACACAGCACACACCGTATACACATCTATGTATACACAGCACCACCGTATACACATCTATGTATACACAGCACACACCGTATACACATCTATGTATGTACAGCACACACCGTATACACATTTATCATGTATACACAGCACATACCGTATACACATGTATGTACTGCACACACCGCATACACATCTATGTATACACAGCACACACCGTATACACATCTATGTATGTACAGCACACACCGTATACACATCTATGTATGTACAGCACACACCGTATACACATCTATGTATGTACAGCACACACCGTATACACATCTATGTATGTACAGCACACACCGTATACACATCTATGTATGTACAGCACACACCGTATACACATTTATCATGTATACACAGCACACACCGTATACACATCTATGTATGTACAGCACACACCGTATACACATTTATCATGTATACACAGCACATACCGTATACACATGTATGTACTGCACACACCGCATACACATCTATGTATACACAGCACACACCGTATACACATCTATGTATACACAGCACCCTGTCTGCAGGTATCTGGGCTCCTCATGTCAGGTCTCGTCCATCTTTTCTGCATGTACATGATGACGTCACATCCTCTCGCTCACTCGCATATATCAGTGACGTCATGGAATAGAAACCCCATACGATCCAGCAGACACGGAGCGATCACACACACAGCTCCGAGCCGCAGGCGATCCATAGCTCCGGCCCCCGATCCTGACAGCCCTGTGATCGGGTGATGAGGAGTACATTCCCGCGGTGACACACAGCCCTTGCCCAGAGCCAGCACTCACCGCTCAGGGAGATCCGGGCTCCTGATGAGTCCGCACTACAGGTCGCACAATGTCACATCTGGCAGGAGGGCACAGGATCCTCTCTGGGCAGCACGGAGCTGAGCAGGCGCACACGATCCGGGCTCTTGCCGGCCGGCTCTTTTTTGTCCTTGCCTGCAGTCCTCCCGCCCCTTGCTCTGTCCTTTGGCAGTAACAGGGGTCCGAAGACAGGGGGCGTCTGTCCCGCCAGTGAAGTCACACCCGGGGCTGCTGCACGGGGCGGAGGGAGGGGATGGAGGGTCCCGTCCTATGTGAGAGCAGAGCCCGCTATCTCCATGCCTCGGACAGGTGACGTACTGCAGGGACGGTGACGTCATCACACAACCGTCTGTCAGGGGAGGAGGGCGGAGCCTCATTGGTGGAGGGGACCAGACCACGCCTAGCCGTATCCTGGCAACCAGAGCCAGTGGCGTGTAGTGGCGCCGGATTCAGTGCTATCGTGTCACTGCACCGCGTGGTGGCGCCACGTCTGCGCAGTGCTCGCAAGAGACGAGAAGTTATAGCTAATGTACATGTATTCCACTGGCGTCTGGTAATTATCTGGCACAGCACACTCCTCTCAGCTGCGCGCACAGATTCCACCCAGCACTACTGCTCTATCACCTCAGTCTCTGACCCCTCCCATGACAAAACTTGATCACATGGCGTGACGTCACGGAAGGTCCTTCTGCAGTAGCGGACAGCAGCATCTCCTCTCTCTGCGTCCTATTTTCTTTTCGTTACTAAGGCAACAGGTTTTTCCAATGCATTCATAGGGGGAGATACTCTGTCGTGTGTGTAAGTGGCTACTTCCTGGACATCACACCCTTCAATGTAACACTGGTATCCACCGGAGAACGATATGTGACTGAGAAAAAAGCAAAAGAAGGAACGCTGTCCTTACTCCGGGCTGCAGTAGCTCCCCCCGTGGGTGCAGTGGTTTAGTCCGAGGACGGTTGGTGGGAGCTCCTGCAGGGGTGAGCAGTGTGCTTGAGGACCCGGCTGCCGGGTGTTACAGGTGTGTTGTCTCCTTTCCTACAGATCTGCGTCCGTGTGTAGTAAGTCACATTATAAACGCTGCACCGTCACCTACATGTTCACACTGCTGTGCACAGCGTCTCTTATGTTGTGCAGACTCCTCCATAACTATACGTGGTCGGTCCGTCCAATGGTGGATTATACCGCTGATCTGCCACAAATCCACCCCAAGGTCTGCGTGTTACCTCCTCCCAGGTGATAGGAGCTGGTCTGCAGCCCTACTACACAGTGACAGATCCGCTATGTTCTCAGGTGGACATTGTCCCATCCAGCCGCTGACGACAGAGGGCTGTAGAGGTGTCACATCTCCCCGATAGTGTTCTCAGAATAGCTCATCATTGTAAGTGGACTGAAAAGCTCCTTTAAGGGTATGCCACACTGAACAATATCGCTAACGGGATCGCTAAAAAACGTCACTATTTAGCGATCCCGTTAGCGATATTGTTCAGTGCAGCAGCTTCCAGCGACGAGCTTCCTGCTGTGATCTCGCTCGTCGCTGGAATCGTTCCGGACCCTATTTTATCGCCGGCGCTCCCGCTGGGTAAGTATATATCGCTAGTGTGGCACCTTTTCTTAGCGATTTAGCGGTACTTTTGTACCGCTAAAGTCGTTAAGAAGATCGCTAACCGCGATAGCGTCGTTAACTATATCGCTAAATGTGGCCGCACTTAGCGATATAGAAACAATCCCGCTAGCGATCGCATTAGTATGCGTCGTGATCGCTAGCGGGATTGTTTAGTGTGGCAGTAGGGCCGCGTTCACACGTTCAGTAATTTACATCAGTATTTGTAAGTGAAAACCAGGAGAGGAACAATCAGAGGAAAAGTATAATAGAAACACGTCACCACTTCTGTATTATCACCCACTCCTGGTTTTGGCTTACACATACTGAGGCTAAAAACTGACCAAATACTGAATGTGTGAACGTGGCTTTCCAATTCAGAATCTGCAGATAAACCCCAGCTCTGTAACTGTACGGCGCAGTGATGGATCTGGCGCAGAAGCTTTGGCTACATCATCGTCTGCTGGATAACTCTGATCTTCATGGGCCAAAGAGTAAAGGTCTCTGTCAGCACAGAATGACTGTTCAAACCAAGTACAAGCACTCAGTGCGTCACAGTGAGGTCAGTCATTTATACTCCCCTTTCCATCTGCTTGTTTTCCATCTATTTCTGCCCTTCTTTAGCTCTGTAAAGCTAGAGCTGTCAATCACAGAGGGAAACAAGCAGGTACACAATTGGCCGCGCCGTGATGCTCCAAGGGCTGTTATGACTTGTTTGAACAGTCCTCATGTGCTGACAGTCATTTAAGAATGGATGCTGGGCCAACCATATTGTCTTCATTTGAAAAGCACTATCACCAGAACCCCCCACACTGCGGGCACCGTCTCACTCCTCTATATATAGCGAATTCATACCCATCACAGACGTTTCCTTACCGGCACACCCTGCTGGGAATCTGACATTGGCTCCACGACAAAAGCCGTAGACTGGACTCATATTTGATCTTCCACAAGGGGTGGATTTCTCAATACCCTAATGCTGGAAGCCAATTATAAAGTCATGTGAGGGTGCTTGACTCCAGACAGAAGGACTAAAGCCATTCCCAACTACTCCTCTCCGTGTACAAAAAAAGGTTGCACTCTATCGTGCCAAAGCAAGTCAATGTGAAATATGGCTTTTGAATATTAGAAAAAAATGAATGAGACGCTTTGCACAAAATTTGGCCAAATAATGCCTGCCCATACACCAACGTCAAGGTGGTCTCAGAACGTAATGGGTCCCTGTCTATGTGAACATACCTCTATTAGGCTGATATCTGAATTCCTGGGTGAATGTGGACACCTCTGTCAGTAAAGCTTGCCTTTTCTGGGTGAGCAGGAACCTGCTATAATTAAAATCACCACATGGTGATGGGCGGAGTGCTCGGTCAGTAAGCTAACATAGAAGTAAAAGAAAACTGACTGGCACATCCAAACCAGTGTGAATTAACCAGTGAGACCACCTTGACGTTGGTGTATGGGCAGGCATTATTTGGCCAAATTTTGCACGATAGAGTGCAACCTTTTTTTGTATATTGTCTATGGAGGTAGCTGCTCCTGGTTGCACCTAATTCACACTGGTTTGGATGTGCCAGTCAGTTTCTTTTACTCCTCTCCGTGGTTCAGAGGCTGCCAATCTACAGATGACATGTGTCCTATCTGGTGGCTCTGCCTCAAGGCACCTAGTCTCTGGATTAGGGTGTACTTTTTATCATCTCAGCTCCCAGTAACAGGTCATAACTTCCAGAAAAAACCCTGGGAGACTGTAAAAACAAGCACATCCACGATGTTCCTAATTATTCCTGTACCCTTCATTTCTGAGTCCTCATTGCCAAACAGTCTATTGCTTCTGCCTGGGGAAAGCAGATGTGAAATAGCCAGTCTCCGGTACTTGACTGATGAGAAAACTCACGGCAATACTGACCGGCAGAGTAGAGAAATGTAAAGAAATATGGTCGCCCTGGCTAAGTACTGTAGCCATACTCCTTTTGCCACTCCACCGTTACGTCTACAGATCAATTTGGGGTCTGATATGTCGTAACCAATTCCAGCCATTGTCTGTTCTTGGCTTTTCCACCCTCCTCCTCTTTTCCCTGCTCTTTTGCTAATAGGACCCTCCAAATCATTTACATGTTTCCCCTTAAATCACTCGAGTGTTGTTTTAGCAATATGCTTTTGGTCATTGTCTTGTTGGAGGATGATCCCCTGTCCCAGTCTCAAATCACTGACAGAGAGAAACAGGTTTTGCTCAGGAATATCCCTGTATTCTGAACCATCCATCTTCCTCTCAACACGACAATTTTTCCTGTCCAAGCTGCCAAAAAACATCCCCATATGCGGTATGTGGTGTATACATAGATGTGTATGCGGTATGTGCTGTGTACATAGATGTGTATGCGGTGTGTGCTGTGTATACATAGATTGTCATGAGGTTACTGCAACAGAGGGAGCCAGAAGACCACAGCGTCTGACTGCTCCTACTCCTGAGCTGAAAAGAAGCACTTCACCTTCTTTTGAAATGGTTTAAAAGGAACCTGTCACCTCATTTTTCGTATATAAGGTGCGGCCACCCCCATTAGTGGCTTATCTACAGCATTCGATAATGTAACCTGAAAGATAAGAAAAACAAGTAAGATTATACTCACCTCGGGGGGGTGGTCGGGTCCGGATCCGGCGCCTCCCATCTTTATGCAATGACGTCCTCTTCCTTGCTTCTGTCGTGGCTTCGGCGCAGGCGCACTGATTTGCCCTGTTGAGGGCAGAGTAAAGTACTGCAGTGCGCAGGCATCCGACCTCTCTGATCTTTCCTGGCGCCTGATCACTGCAGTACTTTGCTCTGCCCTCAACAGGGCAAATCAATACGCCTGCTCCCGAACCGCAACAGAAGCAAGGAGGAGGACGTCATCGAAAGAAGATGGGAGGCCCCAGACCTGCGATACCCATCGCCCCCCTGGGTGAGTATAATCTAACTTGTTTTTCTTTCAGGTTACATCGGGGGCTTATTTACAGCATTACAGAATGCTGTAGATAAGCCCCTAATGGCGGAGGCCGTATCTTATATACAAAAAATGAGGTGACAGGTTCCCTTCAAATTTCTTTTGGCAATACAAGGGTTAATCGGCCATGTTGGGAGCTAAGGCTCTCAGCTGAGCACGGTTAGCCAATCCTGACTGACACACATCGTCAGGGCTATCTTATGCTGCATTTCTAGGAGGATGGGTGTTGGTGGTTATATGAGAAGGTGTTTGGTGGATTTATCTGTGACTGTTGCTTGGTTTAGCAAGTGTGATAATTCCCTTTCTTCTCAAACTTTGGTTTTACCTCATCCTCCACTCCCCGGTGCATTCCTCTGTTATATGTGAGTGAATATTTGTATGCCTGGTATTTTCCGTTTCCCCTGCTCGTGTTAGTTTGTTCGTCTGGATGGTGTACTATGGTGCACAACCACTCTCCTCTTCCCTGGGTGGGGGAAGGGTACAGACGAAGGGCGGATTCAGGAGATAATGGAAGGTACATGGCCCCGGCCTCTGCACCTTCAGAAGTAACCCAGGGAACAGGTTGAGCTAGGGCGTCCCCTAGTGTTAGGGATAGGGTAGGAGTCCTGGGTCATCCAACAACAGAGTTGTGACAATGATGCTGCCACCCCCTTGTTTCTCTGTGGGGGATAGTGTTCTTGGGGTGATGAGTTGTGTTGGTTTAGTACCAGACATATCTTTTACTTTGGTGGCCAAAAAGTTCAATTTTGGTCTCAACTGACCACAGCACCTTCCTCCATACGTTTTGGGGAGTCTCCCACAGTCTTTTGGCAAACTCAAAATGACCCTAACAATTTTGTGTGTAAGTAAAAAAATTTTCTGGACTCTTCCATACAATCCACCTCTATGGAGTGTACGACTTTTTGTGGTCTTATGAACAGATACTCCAGTCTATGCTTGGTGTAAGTCAGCGGCTTTTGTGTCTGTGTGGGCAATGAGGCAGTGACCCAAGAAAGTCCAATGTAGACGTCTTTTATTTCCAAAACTCACAAAGTAAAGGCAAACGCTATCCCCGCATCACAGCTTGGTCATCCAATACAGTCTATACCAAGCATGTAGCTGTGGATGCGTCAATGCCACTACCTTCTCTGGCATGTGTTCAGTCTTCACACAGACCTGCCCTGCACAAATCTCCCTGCTCAGATGCTTGCAAAACAACACACACACCCAAACTTTAACTGAAAGTTTAAATGTGTTTCGTGGACATGGGCCCCTCCCAAAACCCGCAGTGGAGGGAGAGATCCGCCCCACTACCAATCCTGCCGATCTTTTCAAAAATAAAAGCTCATGTCGGGTTTTCCTAAAATCTGACTTGGTCAAATAGTTTGACCAAATCCATTCTCTCATTTAGGCCGGTTTCACATGTTCTGATATTTCCGGTACCAGAGATATCAGTGTGTGTGTGTGTGTAATACTTTTGGCAACCGTGTGCCGCATCAGTACCCCACACATCGGAGCCAGGGAAGCAGCGGTACTGTTAGCACTGTTCCCCGGCGCCGTGTTCTGAAGACGGCTCTCATCATTCTCCCCTGCTATGCCAGTGATCAGCGCGAGCAGGGGAGAATGATGAGTTATATTCAGCTGATGACAGCGAGAGCAGGCGGCTGCTGATGGGAGAATTCATCCAGATGTGTACTGAGCATTTTTAACCTACAGGTGATTCAGAAAACTTTATAACATTTAGATGTGAGAACAAAAACAATATTTTGTTCACTAAGATCCTGTTTTAGCACCAAATTTATAATTTACACTAGAGCTAATGGGAGAAATTGGACCCCAATTTGTTATGCAATTTCTTCAGAATGTGGCAGTACCCCATATGCCCCATATGTGGTTGTACACTACTGTTTGAGCACAGAGGTCGGAAGGGAAGGAGCGCTCGTTGGCTTTTAGATTTCGGGGTGAATAGACTGTGGGCTCCATTAGCCTTGCCCCTGAGGTATCAGAACGGCAGAAACCCCCTAGATGACCCCATTTTGGAAACTCCTCAAGGAATTCATCTAGGGGTGTAGTGAGTATTGTGAACTCATGGATGCCTCACAGAATTTTATAATAATTAGACATGGAAATATGACGTTTTGTGGTAGAAATTTAATTTTTGTATTTGCTGCAAATTTGTCAGGTACACAAGGGTTAATAGGTTACACTGGGTCCCATAATTTATTATGCAGCTTTTCTCCCGAATGCGGTGATGCCCCATATGTTATATGAAATTAGTTAGGACACCTGTCAGGGCTGAAAAGGTAGAGTGCTATTTGACGTTTGTCGCACAGGTTTTGGTAGAATAGTTTACGGGCGACATTTGTGGAGTCCCTATGGTGCCAGAACATCAGAAAACCCCCAAAAGTGACCCATTGTAGAAACTGCACCTCTCAATGAATTCATCTACGTTGCAGTGACTATTTTGTAACCTCCACGTCAGGCTTTTTTCTGGAGAATTGCAAATATGCTAGCTTAGTGCCCATACATTGTAGGGCCCCCATATATTGTGCCCAGCTTGTGCTTGTGTTGATACGCACCTGTGAATGAAGTACCTTTTCTCCACTACTCTAATGCCTAACTTATGGCTGCTTACTGTGGTTTAGGCACAGTGGGCTCAGAAGGAGGGGGCCATTTGGATTTGGGAGCGAAGAATTCACTGGATTTTACTTGAGGGGACGGGAACCGTGTTGCTTTTCCAGAGACTTTGAAATAGCAGTAATATGGGAACCCCCTATAGTTCCATTGACAGATGACGGACCTGAGTGGGGCTGGTTTTGTGCTGGATAAATTAGGGTTTTTATTGGTTTACATTTTGGTGTATATCATTTTTTTCGATCGTTTCCAGAATAAGATTTGGATCACAATCTTGTGTTCTACGCTAATCAATCACCTCAGGGTTTCTGTGTAAATCCCACAAAAATGAGATTCGGATGAAACCCCGACAGAACCATGAGGCAGATGGAGACACTTTGTACTCTGTTTGGCGTCTGCTCCATGGTATTCATCTTCTTAGGAGTGCACAGATCTGTGGTTGCCCACTCTTGTGCTCTAAAAAGACGCCTAAAATGATGGGACATGGCCAGAATAGAGACCAGTCCAAAGTGAGTCCATCTGCCTTATAATTGAGTGGTTCCGTTGGGTTTTGTCTCAATTGCGGTTATGGGGAATTTACATGGAAACCTCAACGTAAGCGCTCAGCGGAGAGCGCAGGATAAATGTGAGCCGAACCTTATTCTGATTTTTGGGAGGTACAATGAACAAATGTTCAGCAGTACAAGAATGATTTTTTATTTTTGCGCGGTTCACCATGCGGTATAAGCGATAAGGCAGATTTATTCTTTGGGTCGGTGTGATTACAGGGATACCAGATTTATATTTTTTGGTGCTGTTTTTTTTTTTTAAAAAAAAGTTTTGCTGCTATTACACAGTAAAAATGCTTTTTTATAAAAAGTAGGTTTTTTTTCCATCGCCACATTCTGACATTTGTAACTTTTTATTTTTTTGGCGAATACAGCTAAAATGAAGGCTTATTTTTTGCGGGATCGAGTTGTAGATTTTTTTTGTTAACATTTTGGGGTATATAATACTTTGATCGCGTTTTATTCAAATTTTTCAGACAAAGAATGAACAAAACCCAGCAATTAAAGGTATTTTTTTTTTTTTGTGCCGTTCATCATGCTATAAAAGTGATAGGACCCATTTGTTTGACGGGGCAATATGATCACAGCGATCTCAGATTTATCAATATTCTTATACTTTGCTATTTTTGCATACTAAAAACAATATTTTAAAAAAAATGTAATTAGTTTTTGCATACTCATATTCTGAGAGCTGTAACTTCTCATTTTTTTGCCGAATGTGCCATTTTTGGGCTTGTTTTTGCTGGACGGTTTGGCATTTTCATTTATAAATACATATATTTTTACATTTTTTTTTTTATTTCCTTTTGTTCACTTTTTTTGTGAGTCAGTATGATGAAAAAGCGACATTTTTGGCTTTTTTTTTTTTTTTTTTTAATTTTTTTATGGCGTTCACCATACGGAATAAATAACGTGCCATTTTTTATAGAATGGGTTGTTCCAGATGCAGCTGTGCCAATTATGTGTACTTTTTTTTGTTTATGTTTGTTTTATTGATCGCTGATGTCATACACTGCAGTACTCGTGTACTGCAGTGCATGAGACTGTCAGTGTCTCACTTATAGCTGGATCTCCCAGGCCACCATACTCTGGTGTCATCACATGACCTACAGACACCATGGGCACCTGTGATTCTCATCGCAGGGGTCCTGATTACTAAAGGGGTCTTTTAACCTCCTTGTAACCAATTACAGTACCAGCGAAGTCTGAAATTTTCAGAAATCTCACACACACAGCTTGGTTTATTTGTTTGTTTATTTGTTGTTCTCAGTATTTTGTGCCAAACCTTGCTTTTTGCAGAATGCAGCATGTCGCTTCTTTCAGCGTTTTTTACCTGTTGAAATTAATGGATGTAGCAAAAAACGCTGCAAAATCGCAGATGTCAGTCTTTGCTGCATTTTTTTTGTGGCCAAACCTGATGAAGCACTAAACTTATGAGCATGCACAAGGGACAAATATACAGTGCCTACAAGTAGTATTCAACCCCCTGCAGATTTAGCTGGTTTGATAAGATGCAAATAAGTTAGAGCCTTCAAACTGCAAACGAGAGTAGGATTTATTAACAGACGCATAAATCTTACAAAACAAAAAGTTATGTTGCTCATTGAATTTTAATAAATTTTAAACATAAAAGTGTGGGTCAATTATTATACAACCCCTATGTTTAATATTTTGTGGAATAACCCTTGTTTGCAATTACAGCTAATAATCGTCTTTTATAAGACCTGATCAGGCCGGCACAGGTCTGTGGAGTTATCTTGGCCCACTCCTCCATGCAGATCTTCTCCAAGTTATCTAGGTTCTTTGGGTGTCTCATGTGGACTTTAATCTTGAACTCCTTCCACAAGTTTTCAATTGGGTTAAGGTCAGGAGACTGACTAGGCCACTCCAACATCTTGACTTTTTCCCTCTTGAACCAGCCTTGGTTTTCTTGGCTGTGTGCTTTGGGTCGTTGTCTTGTTGGAAGGTGAAATTACGACCCATCTTAAGATCCTTGATGGAGGAGCGGAGGTTCTTGGCCAAAATCTCCAGGTAGGCCGTGCTATCCATCCTCCCATGGATGCGGACCAGATGGCCAGGCCCCTTGGCTGAGAAACAGCCCCACAGCATGATGCTGCCACCACCATGCTTGACTGTAGGGATGGTATTCTTGGGGTCGTATGCAGTGCCATCCAGTCTCCAAACGTCACGTGTGTGGTTGGCACCAAAGATCTCGATCTTGGTCTCATCAGACCATAAAACCTTGAACCAGTCTGTCTCAGAGTCCTCCAAGTGATCATGAGCAAACTGTAGACGAGCCTTGACATGACGCTTAGAAAGTAAAGGTACCTTACGGGCTCGTCTGGAACGGAGACCATTGCGGTGGAGTACGTTACTTATGGTATTGACTGAAACCAATGTCCCCACTGCCCTGAGATCTTCCCGGAGCTCCTTCCTTGTTGTCCTTGGGTTAGCCTTGACTCTTTGGACAAGCCTGGCCTCGCACGGGAGGAAACTTTCAAAGGCTGTCCAGGCCGTGGAAGGCTAACAGTAGTTCCATAAGCCTTCCACTTACGGATGATGCTCCCAACAGTGGAGACAGGTAGGGCCAACTCCTTGGAAAGGGTTTTGTACCCCTTGCCAGCCTTGTGACCCTCCACGATCTTGTCTCTGATGGCCTTGGAATGCTCCTTTGTCTTTCCCATGTTGACCATGTATGAGTGCTGTTCACAAGTTTGGGGAGGGTCTTAAATAGTCAGAAAAGGCTGGCAAAAGAGATCATTAATCCACACATGTGAAGCTCATTATTCTTGGTGCCTGAACTACTTCTTAATACTTTAGGGGGACCAAACAGAATTCTTGTGGTTTGAGG